>CAJVNO010000021.1:0-191963 GCA_911174995.1 Penicillium olsonii | reverse complement strand
AGGGAAAGAGTGTGCCTCTATGTGTAGATCTCGGTGGTCGCCGTATCATTAAAAAAAAAAAAAAAAAAAAAAAAAAAAAAAAAAAAAAAAAAAAAAAAAAATAAAAAAAAAAAAAAAAAAAAAAAAAAAAGAATCCAATAACATTGGATCTAGATTGAAATTATTCTTGTATGGAGGAGCCTATAGATGCCAAGTGCCCACGCTATCAGTTTGAGCTGAGTTTCACGATGGAATCAAGCACCCGGGCTCACGACCACCTGGGCACATCTCCTATCAAATGAAAGCAATCACACTTCTTATCTTTACATAGTCCTTGGGTCTACAGGGCTTATTTTTGTTTGGATGCGAGTCGGTCCCAATTCAGTGGGCTTACTCATGGCCCCGGGGGCAGGGGGTTTGCACCTGGGCAGCCCTGGAGACATCCATGAATACTCTTCTTCATCAACCTTTCAGCATTCCAAGGTTTTAATGGGCTATCCATTTCCCCAATCTTCATTCCTCCCAGAGATTCTACCGTTGAGCGTGAGCTGCATATCTGCCTCGATCATTATGGAAAGTATCGATTTCACGATTGATGAGACAGACCCCGAGATATCGAGAACCTCGGGGAACTTTTCTGTTTTGAAAGCCCACGGATTGCTTCGAAGATATATCAATTCTTCAGCCGATCCTGGCTCGATTTCGCAGTTCGCAGCCGAAATCCACAACATGCTTTCCGCCAATGATGGCGGCCAAGATGACGGGGATGACGAGAAAGATGGTGAAAAAGGTGCCGAAAAAGTCTCCAATCCGTGGTGGGAACACACCATGTTCGCACATACACTCGTGAACTTCATCGGGAAGATCCCCCATTCCCATCGAGCTCAAGACGACATTGTCCGTCTCTTGGTCAGGCTCAAAAGCTCAACCAAGCTTAATATTCCGGTGCATGACGAACAATATGTATGAAGAATTCCTAGATATGTGAAAAAGAGCTAATCGACGCATACTGAAGGGATGGGAATTCTATGTCGGCCTCACATACTTCTTCTATTGGGTTTTCAGGGAGCGATGCTGTGGCAGTATTTGTCCCCTTACTCATATGAGTGATACACACAGAACAAGCTTGTGAGAGCTAACCATCGATTAGGTCTTTTCGGCCCTTCTACCCCCGAAGAGACACGGTTCATCAATGAATCGGCCTTTCTGGCCCGTTTGTCAGGTGCGCAAATGTACCTCGACGCGAGTTCTGCTATCATTAGCTTGAAAGAAACACTGGAAACCCATCACGAATCCGAAACCCCTCATTACAGCGGCTTTATTGCTTCCGCGTCTATGTGGTTTATCTATGCTGGTCAGTGGCTTTTCACGGAGGTTGTTCAGTCTCCATGTGCAATCAGCAAATCAGACGAAGGTGCATGGAGCAACGGTCCACACTACACGGGCTCTGTTCAGGGCCTCGAGCGCTGGAGGTTTTGGCGGAAGGCATTGGAGGATTCGCAGGCGGACACTCGAGTTGCCCCGGAGTCCCGGGCCCTCGCGGAGAAGGCAATGATCTTTATGGATGCCGTTGAAAGGCTGAATGCCTAGGTGGCGGAGACTATCTGTGGGCTCAGGAGCAGATAGACTAAAAGTCCATATCATTGAGTGTGAAAAAGATGGCAAGAACTATGAACTCCTATCCATGATACACAGAAGGATTCAGGTGATTCCGAACACCCTCCATCAATCCATGGATACCCATTGGTCCTCCAAACATTGCATGCTATTGTATTTGACAGCCATGTGTTTTCTCCTGCTATGGAAGGTTGAACTCGTTGCAAGAGCCAAAGCTCCAAAATTATCAACGTGTACTCTCATTGATTTCGGAATTGAGGATGTATTCTGCGCTTCTTCATGTTGAGGATAGAAGACCCATCAATAGGATCAGTTTCCTCGGCGTTGCTTCTTTCCAAGTTGCATACCTAGTGACATTTGGCAGCATGTAATGACAAATATTGAAACCCGCAACGCCGAGAAGATGCCCTTCTGTGGGCCTTGCGTGAACAAGGGGGTCACGACCGCTGATCTGGACTGGCCCCAGTCAGCGATGTGGAGAAACACCAATACAGCAAGAGCGCATTGCTCTGAAGACCGTGTCTTACAGCCTTGTACTGCCCCAAGGCGTTTGTTGAACTTGCATGTCAAGAACGCGATCTGGTCGTGGCTTAACGGGAAGACCGCAGAGGAAGTCTATACCTAGGTAGGTACAAACTGCATAGAAGGGGACAATCGTACCGACGATAGTTTGCAACTCCGCGAACGAGCGGTAGCTTTTTCAGTTTCCCCATAGGCATCAGGTGCCAATGTCTATGTATCTGCTGGGCTCCAGAATTCCTGGATTTGGCGTGGGGGAAGGTTGCGGTTATCAGCATGGTTCGGTTGACGCTGTCTGGTACGCCAGAAATGCGGCCAACTGACAAAGATATTCTGAAATACGGCTGGCAGAGAAATGAGCGATACTTGGGTGTGCAAATGTCTTACTTTCAGCTTGTGATGCATGTATATGAGAAATATGGCTGATTTTTGCCCTACTTGCTGGATATAAAGCATCTTTCACTTTGATTCAGAAGCTCATTTGACACTAGCATTTCTGCTCCCATTTTAAGTCTGATGTCAAAATACTGAATTTACAAGCTCTGTTTCCTTTGCCAGAAGAGAACCAGTCATCTACTACATTCACATCTATCATCTCCAACCAAATGACCTCTCTGCTGAATTCTCACGGACACCATCCTGCCTGTCTCAGTCGTCGTCTAATCTTCAACGAATGACTGAACGGGGGAAAGATATTTCTCAAACAATTCAATGGCAGATAAGTCACCAATCACCCCGATAAAAGCCACATGTTGACCAGGGCGAATCAAACCCTGCAACCATCGATACCAGTTCCATATAGTCCGTGAGCAGGCTCATGGCTTCACAGTCTGTCAGCTTGTCGCCCTCGCAGATAACGTGCATGACAACCCAAATGTCCTCGATATCGATGATGTATCAGACTCAATAACATTTACGCATGCCGTCACGGATCCGTGGATCTTGTTGGTCTCTTCGAGGACGGTAGATTGACCCTCATGCCGGCTTCCACGTTCTCCGCGCTCACACAGATCGTCTCCGCGAATCGAATCCGCATGTTCGCCATGCTACGTCTTGTCAACAAAAGCCTACCCATGGTGCGCCGGAGAACGACTCGACTAAGATACAGGTGCCGGGTTGATGAATCTTTCCTCGCTTCTTCCCTCTTTGTACGTCTACACCCTCGCTTCCCTACTGACTATGGGTCACTTCACGATGCTTCCAAGTTGTTACCTCCCTCACTTTTGAGAAGGCACGAACATGTGCCCCTCAAACAAGTCAAGACATTCTGTATGCAACTCTTACGTTGATCGGAGGTCCTACCCAGGTGCCCAGGTGGGAGTCGGAACTAGTCTCGATTTAAAATTCCGAGGTTGCTCTTTGGTTACTAAGAGTGCCGCCGATGATGCCGCCGCGCTGCGAGTTCGAGGTTGTGGTCGTGGTCGTGATGGGCCGGAGGCCGGGATCGGGGATTACCGTGCGCTGCGCCGGTAGATCGATACTCAAATAATAAAGGCCTTTCTAGCAGCATCTGGGCCGGTAGACCTGCGGAACCAGTCATGCATGACCAGGACGAATTCCGTGCTCTCCAAGGCCCCAACAAGGCCGAAAGCAACCCTGAGAGTCAGACCAAAGTCGATACTCAGAATGACGAAACTTGAAGTGTAACAGATCCCACACTTCAAGGTTGGTTTGAGCCAATATCAACTGCGAACTAGCAGTTGTTTTGAATAGAGAAGCTTTCAGAAAGCATTACCATATCTCAGGATGTGGAACTTTCATCTTCTTACAAGTTGCAACATATATTCCCAAACTTGACTCAAAGCGGGTACCTGATGTGGGAATCTGATCTCTACCCCTGCTGGGCCTGTACCGATATCAAACAATCAATGACAGGCTTCGGTATTCCGAGGGTCACGGTCGATTGCACCTTCGAGCCTTCAAGATCCATCACTCACCCATCGATCAACATTGTATGGGGGAGTATACAGAGCGTCATGTGACCACATGTGATTCTATCATGGATGTCCACGGGTGAGCATTGGCATTTGTACTGTCATCGTTGCATCCTAACTCATCGCACTGCACTTGCTTGAGAATCAGACATGCACCATTGAGCACGGCTCTTGAGACACCTTAACTTTCCCCCGCCACTCATAGGGCTGACGGCCTCGTCCTCCGAAACGCCGCCCGAGCTCGAGGTCTCGACCGGTTCCACTTCCCCTCGACCAGCAAGACCGTCGCGTGAGCCCCAAAACCCAACTCTGCTCAGAAGCGTGCATATTCCATCGCCTTGCCACTGCATAAAAAGCCGCCACGGGCCATTTTTAAGTGGTGCGCTCGGTGAAAGTTCTGCCCCGAGATCTACCCTTTTCGAACCGCTATCAGTGGAGCCTAGTTTGCCTTGGCTTGGATAGGATTCGGCAAGGGTTGCGCGTTCTCTGTGGCCCGGCATTCGTATATATCTTCATCGCATTCTGAACTTCTGGCGATTCGGTCGCGGACTTTCTCTCCATTGCCCTCTACCACAGTATATACCCCGTCATGTTGCGCAAGGTCCGCGGGCGGTTTGGCGACAAGGTGAGTGCGCGGCGTACAGGCAATGAACCACAATTGCTGACTCGGACAGCTCAACCCAGATGATGCATTCCTGAGCTGTGAGTGTTCTCAAAATGGAGCCTGTCATCCGCGCACAGCATACTTACAGGCAGTTTGGGATTTTCAGACTATGACGTACGGTGTATGAGACCCCCGCGAAATATGACCGAGGGACCATTTGACTGACAGCCATGCAGTGACAAGAGAGGACATGCAAACTCTCAAGAACGACTGGCTCACAGACAATGTGGGTTTGATGACGAGAATCTTCCCCCTGGGCCACCTGAGCTAATATGTCATAGATCATCTCATTCTGGGAGGAGTAAGTCTCTCAAAGAGCACAAACCATACACCGAACACGACACTGATACCCGGCTTCTCGCTCTAGGTACCTTGAACACGAATTCCTCACCCGATACAAGTCCTCCAATATCATCCTCCTCCGCCCTAGCATGTCCTTCATGATCCTCCAGACCCCCGACCCCCGCACACTCCGCGAAGCGCTACCAGACTTCTCCCGAGCCACTCATGTCTTCCTGCCCATCAACGACTGCCGCAATGTTAGTCAAGCAGAAGGCGGTACCCATTGGTCCCTTCTGCTGATCTCCGTTGTCGATCGCATCGCCTTCCACTATGACTCTCTATACCAAGGAAACGTCTGGGAGGCAGATGTTGTGACCCGAAAGTTTGGGTATCTCCTGAACATGCCGATCAGGTTCATGCACCTGAATGATTCCCCCCAACAGGACGGTGGCAGCGACTGCGGTGTCTTCGTCTGCATGAACATGCGACACCTTCTCATGAAGCGACTGCTGATGGCCAGTGCACATGAGAAGGTCAGCATGAGTCTCGGAGGGCGGAAAGTCGACGCCCATGGCTCCCGCAAAGAGATGGCCAAGATCATCGAAGGGTTTAGGAAAGAAGGCGAACGTCGGCGATCGTATGTGATAACGTGGAATCGTCTAGATTCAGAACCAAAACTGACCTTCATGTTACAGGACCAGTGCCAGTCCAATGGGCAAGAAGTCGAGGAGTCCTCCGCGAGTGGATTGAGTTCTGATTATTTGACGATTTTACGCCCTGTTTATGGTCTTTCAAGGTTCCCTTATTGCATTCATACCTTTACACGACAAAAACAAAACACTTTTTACGGAAATATTAGTATGTTCAGCGCTGCATTGCAATGGAATGATGTTTGAAAATGCTCTCCGATCCAGACTTAGTAGGTAGTATATCTATTTAGATGCTTTGGCATAACCTTGGAAGTCTCATTCAGTTCCAAGGTTCAACGCTGTAGTACAGTGGTATAAAATGTGTTACTTGATCGTACTCTGTACATCTGCACTAGCAAAGATAACTTTTTGTGTATATAGACATTTCTCAAGTTAGCGCTATATTGTAGCGAAATGATATGGAATATACTTGCTCAACCCTACCTGGGTACCCAGGTAGGTACACGATCTACCTACCTATGTATGTACTTGACGTCGAGAAGCATGGACTTTTTACAAACTAGTGCAATACCAAGGTCTGCAGCTTGTGTCGAAGTACGAGCTCATGCAATGCAACAGCACCCATTTTGAGTCTACCCAAACAGATACTGCTCACCCTCCCTCAATTAAATATCAAGCAACCCCCATTCTTACCCTTCCTTACTCCGTACTATCTTCCATTACTCGCTCCTCTGAGACCCTCTACCTTCAAAACCCATCAACACGATCTCCATCGAACGTTACAGAATGGTACGTTTCTCCACCTCGCACCAGCCTCTATTTAATTCGGTGGGCTAACACGCTCCCCAGAACCAAAATCTTGATGTTGGATCCTGCCACGTCCATAATAGAATGCGATTGAGGAAGCCCCACCTTAAAGACAAACTCCCGAACCAGCTATGTCTTCTATGTAATCGGGCTTTCTGCGTCGACCACAAAGGGAAGGAGGACGGTGTCTGTGAGATTAACCATGAGACATACTATCTTAATCATCCTGCGACCCGGGAGTCCTTGTATCGGACGTATGGGGACTGGAAGAAAGATAGCGAGCAGATGATGGCTGATTAGATGTCGGGAAATGAGGGGGAAACAGAAAGCGAGGCCCTGGGTAGGCATGGAAATCTCTAGTTTCTTGGATCGCCAATTTGGTTACAAGACAGTGCAACGTATCCGGATTAGAGTAACTAAGCCACTGTATGAAGACTGATACAGTAATATTGATAGTATTCCGTAAATTACCCCAATATGTATATGGAGTACGAGGTACTGGGCCCGGTATACGGAGAAACAGCAAGGGACCATCCTTCAGCGCCTGAACGGTCAGGCGCCCAAGGGAGCTCCGTATCTTATCGCGTGCGGAGCGAAGACCAACGTCAATTCCCCTCAACACACTTTTGACATGTCCAGTCCATCCATCTACTAACTCCATCCCTGTTGGGCTGAACCGGGTAGATGCAGCAGAATTCGAGAGGCGACACCGAACAGAGCGGTAAGCGCCAATCGATCGGCAAGAGAAAGCTTCCCGATCAAGGAGAGCCATCGCAGCCGCGATCGCAGACCGTCTCCGAGCGTCTCTCCGACAGATACACACCCGAACCTCAGTCTCACAAACGCACCCGCGTATCTTCGTCTCCGCACTTGCCGTCCCCTACAGTCCCACATAAGATGTATCCGATTTCCGGGCCTAGGATTGGCGCGCCTGTTGGCAGGGGCGTGCCCGGCTCAACCGGTTCGGTCAGATCGATGAATGCAAATGCCGGCCAGAACAATTTCACACCATATACCGGGGCGAGGAAGCTGGTTGTCAAGAACCTTCGTGTTGGTCCGAGGCTGGACCAAGAATCATATTTTGATAAGGTGTGGTCACAGTTCGATGCGGCCTTGACGGCGATCTTCGATGGCAAGCAGCCGGAGACTTCGCTCGAGGAACTGTACAAAGGTGGTGAGAATGTATGCCGACAGGATCGGTCTGCGTTGTTGGCGAAGAAGCTTCGTGCTCGGTGTAAAGAGTTCGTGAATGGTCAGATGCGAAAGAACCTGGTCACGAGATCGAAGGGCAGCACCGATGTTGATACATTACGATCTGTGGTTGATGCATGGTCAAACTGGCACTCAAAGCTCGTACGTTATTGGAACGGACTCCTCTCGACGCCTACCGCTGACCAGTTTCGCTCTAGATTACCATCCGATGGATCTTCTATTATCTCGATCAGTCGTTCCTACTGCATTCAAAGGAACATCCAGGGATTCGCGACCTGGGATTGATCCAGTTCCGCGAACACATATTTGCCGACGCCAATCTCAAACCAAAGATCTTGAAGGGCGCCTACGACTTAATCAGTGCTGACCGACTGGGCGATTTCAAAGGAATATGGAACTCCGCTCTGCTCAGAGACGCCATGGATCTCTTCCATAAACTCGATGTCTACGTCAGTGATTTTGAGCCTCTGTTCTTATCTGAGTCCCAGAAGTTTGCCACGAACTGGACCCGAGAGCAATCAGCCGGCTCTCTGGAATCATATGTCGAGGACACTCGCAGCTTGCTTGCGAGTGAAGTAGAGCGCTGCGAAATGTTCGCCTTCAACAGAAACACAAAGATGAAACTTTCTGAACTCTTCGATGAGACCTTGATCTCTCAGCAAGCCAGTCTCTTGACCAATGATGATGATGTCCTCGGTTTGTTACGGGCAGACAAGAAGGCTACGCTGAAGGAGCTCTACATCCTGTTGAACAGACGAGATCTTACCCAAGACTTGAAGTCTGCGTTCCAGAGCTACATCATCCAAGAGGGCGAACGGATTGTGTTTGATCAGGACAAGGAAATCGACATGGTTGTTTATTTGCTTCAATTCAAGCAAAAGTGCGATTCCATTGTGGCCGATTCTTTCGACAACAATGAAGGGCTCCGCATCACTCTTCGCGAAGCCTTTAGCACATTCATGAACCGCGGCAAGAAGATGGAGTCAACTGGTGGCACAGACAACCCCAAGTCCGGTGAGATGATTGCCAAATACGTGGATCGCCTCCTCCGGGGTGGGTACAAATTACCACCAGGTCGCAACCCGGAAGAAGTGAGCCTCGTTTCCGACGACGTAGAGCTCGACCGGCAGCTAGATCAGGTGCTCGACCTCTTCCGGTTTGTGCACGGTAAGAATGTCTTTGAGGCATTTTACAAGAATGACCTTGCTCGCCGCCTCTTGATGAAACGGAGCGCGAGCAGTGACGCAGAGAAGAGCATGCTGGCTCGATTGAAGAATGGTAAGTCCTCGACGGTTTCCTGGCCATTGCTGGAACTAACATCTAGTTAGAATGCGGATCGAACTTCACTCACAACCTCGAGTCCATGTTCAATGATATCGACACTGCCGCCGAAGAAATGGCAGCCTTTAAGAACTCACCAGCGCAAATGGAGAGGAGAAGCTCCTTCGAATTTGATGTCACCGTGCTGTCCGCCGCCGCATGGCCCAGCTACCCCGAAGTTCCGGTGAACGTTCCCCTCAAGATTTCGCGCGCCATGGAAAGATTCGAATCCTTTTATAAATCCAAACACGAAGGGCGCGGTCTCACCTGGAAGCACCAATTGGCTTATTGTCAGCTGAACGCGAATTTCGACTCGGACAAGAAGAACCTGGTAGTCAGCTCATTCCAGGCAATTGTTCTCCTCCTTTTCAATGATCTCGCCGAAGGTGAGAGTCTCGACTACCGGGAAATCAAAAAATTGACCGGGCTTTGTAAGTAACCCTTCACCTGAAACCATCACCCAAATCACCCGTGAAAAGCGTCCCTCCATGCGATCCAAACTAACAAAGCAACAGCGGATCCCGAATTGATTCGCACGCTGCAATCTCTCGCATGCGCCAAGTACCGCATCCTCACCAAAACCCCCAAGGGCAAAGAAGTGAACGAAACCGACACCTTCCGCTATAATGCCGGATTCACCGATAAACAAAAACGGATCAAGATTAATCAGATCCAGCTGAAGGAAACCAAGGAGGAAACCAAGACCACACACGAGCGTGTTGCCGCCGATCGCCATTTTGAAACCCAGGCTGCGATCGTGCGCATAATGAAGAGTCGAAAGACCATCAGCCATCCTACGCTTATTTCGGAGGTGATCACCGCGACCAAACGACTGGGTGCTTTGCAGCCTGCGGATATCAAGGCTAATATTGAGAAGTACGTATTTTCTATTATTGGGATGCCTTGGCTAATTATTTTAGGTTGATCGAGAAGGATTACATTGAGCGCACGGAGGATAACCAGTACAGCTATGTGGCTTGAGTGCCGAGTGCGTGTTATTACTTGTTTGGGATGTGGCTGGATCTAGTCCAGTCGCACATTAACAGAATGTAAATGATTTAGTGATACGATGCACAGGGCAGTACAGTAGATTCAATTGATTCATACATAGTAATACATATAGGGTAGATCAACTTGCCACCCCTGGACATTCTGTTGAGTTAGGACACGATGCATAGATGCACAATTTGCAGGTCGTACGTGTCCCGATATGATACATCCTACCGCGTAGAGCTAAAGTACCTCCGCTAAGTACCCGGATCTGACAGTCCCAACAGGCGTAGATCCTTGTTAGCTTGCTTTTTTTCAGGTCTCATGATAGCTGTGCTCCACTTGGAATTGCGGTATCCCAGTCGGTGGCGATGGCATCAATACTGGCATCATGACTTGTTGGGATCTGAAACAACTCAACAGCTTCTAATCCCTGGATATTTGTTATACAGTGTACGTAGTCGAGGACTCATCTCTACCTATGGACTATTTTGTACTATAATGGATATAGTATTCTAGGACAACCAGGTAGTCATAGGGAAGTAGCACGAAGTATAGACTCTCCCAGTAGCTGCAACTGCCGGCTAACCTGCTCTGTTTTCCGAGTAAGGTGGAACTGCATCGGGTTCACAAAGTACATGCATGTCGAATGTTCTTTAGCGGTCAGCTCATTCGACAGAAACGCCCCTTCTGGTATGCGGTGCCTGGCCGGATATCCCTAGGGGGTAATCCGAACCGCTGATCCAGACCTCACGATGTTCATGTGAGCAGAAAGAAAATTCAAGGGATGGAGGAGTACGAATACAGTAGATTGGTAGAATTAGCCATAAAAGAGACAGTGTCCCGGACTCAAAGCCATTGAACAAGTACCTAGGTGAGTCTGTGCCGGGTCAATACTCGGGATACTCAAAGAAGTAACGGACTGACACGAATAGACTTCCCCTCACTACCCCGGACTGTTCGTGTTCAGGTGATTGACTCGGCCGATTGAGTACTAGATTCTCAGGTTCCAGATTCCCCGATTCTCAGATTCTCCTATATATCGGGACTTTCGCACTTTGAAGTCGAGAACCACTTTTGATCAACGATGCAGAGTGAGTTTCCCCACAGCCGATCCCCGCATCGAGTCTAACCGCAACAGCCAAACATTTCTTTTCCGATCCTAACCACCTGGTCGTCACGGCCTTGAACTCCCTCACTCTCACAAATCCCTCTCTTGCTCTCGACAAACAAAATAAAATTATCTTCCGTCGCCCAGATGCACCCCGCAGAGCAAAGAAGGTCTCCATCGTGACCGGCGGTGGCTCCGGCCATGAACCCGCCTTTGCCGGCTTTGTCGGCCACGGCCTTTGTGATGCCTCGGTCGCGGGGACTATCTTTGCCTCGCCCTCGGCGGAGCAGATCCGTCGTGCCGCGATCGATCGCGTTCCAACTGAAGACGGTGTTTTCATCATTCCGATGAACTATACCGGAGATGTACTGAACTTCGGAATGGCGGCGGAGAAGTCCCGTGCGGCGGGGATCAAGACAGAATTCTTCGCGATCAACGACGATGTGGGCGTGGGCCGTGTCAAGGGTGGCAAGGTCGGTCGTCGTGGTATCGGTGGTGGTGTTTTGATCCTGAAGATGGTTGGCGCTTTGGCCGAAGCTGGGTAAGTTCCAGAGTCTCTATCTTGGAAATCAGTACTAATAAATTACAGCGGCTCATTGGACGACGTCTATGCTTTGGCCCAGCTGGCCAACAAAAACCTGGTCTCTCTCGGCTCCTCGCTGGAGCATGTCCATGTCCCTGGCCGTGGTGTCCCCGAGGAATCCATTCCTCATGGCGAAGTCGAAGTAGGCATGGGCATCCACAACGAGCCAGGCTCTCACCGTACCAAGTTCAACCTCGTTGGCCTGGTGCAGGGGATGCTTCTTCAGCTCCTCGACCATAATGACCCGGACCGCTGCTATGTGACCCGCAAGCCCGAGGACAAGTTCGTCCTGTTGATTAACAACCTCGGTGGCGTGAGTCCGCTCGAGTTGGCTGGCATCACTGATGAAGTCTACCGCCAACTCCGAGCCGACTACGATGTCAACATGGTCCGCGTGATCCAGGGCACATTCCTCACTAGTCTGAATGGACTCGGCTTCAGCATCTCACTGCTGAAGCTTGTCGACCCCGGTTTCGGCGCTGGCAAATCCATGCTCGAGCTCCTCGATGCTCCTGCCGAAGCAGTCGGATGGTCCGCTCCTATCAACACCGAGACCTGGGATAACCGTAACGACGACCCCGTGGAGCTGAAGGACTCCAACCTGGCAGAAGACATCCACAGCAACCTCCAACGTATGTACCCTACACTCTCTCCAAAAAAACCAAGAAACTAACACTCAACACAGTCGACCCCCAAACCATCCAAAAAGTCCTCGGCGCCGGTCTCGAGCGCGTCATCCGCGCCGAACCAGAAGTCACCCGCTACGACACCATCGTCGGCGACGGCGACTGCGGCATCGGACTGAAGCGCGGTGCCGAAGCCATCCTCGCCCTCCTCAACAACACCTCCACCCCACTCACATCCGACCTCCTCGTAACACTCACTCGCATCGTCACCGTCGTCGAAAACGTCATGGACGGCACCTCCGGTGCCATCTACGCCATCTTCCTAAACGCACTTGCCCACGGCCTTCGCGCCCAAGACCCCTCATCCCCCACACCCGTGACCACAGAGATCTGGGCCCAAGCCCTCCGCTCCTCCATCGACGCTCTGGGCAAATACACACCCGCCAAGAAGGGTGATAGAACACTCATTGATGCGCTGGTTCCGTTCATTGAGACGCTCTCTGAGACGGGCGAGGTGAGGGTTGCTGCTGCGGCAGCTCAGCAGGGCACTGAGTCTACGAAGGCTATGAAGGCTAGTTTGGGACGCAGTGTTTATGTTGGTGGGGAGGCGGGTTGGGTCGGTAAGGTTCCTGACCCTGGTGCTCATGGGCTTTCGGAGTTTTTGACTGGTCTTGCTGAGGCGCTTTGATTGCTATGGATCTTGTTTGAGATTGGTTTTGGTGCTTTTTTCATAGCGATGTGTCTGGGTTTTTCTATTAATGATAGTCTTGACCTGGTCTCTGGGTCGAATTTATGATACTTCTCATATTGGTTTTGCTGTTGTGGCTACCCTGGTCTCAAGTTGGTTTGGTCTTCGGTGTATTGTGGTGGTCAGTATTTCAGTCCTGCCCCGGTCAACTGGTGGCACTTAGGGCTTCCAAGGTTTAATTTGACCTTGACATTCAATTCATCCTACGGTACTTTCTTAACACCTTTTTGTATATCCATATCTTTAGGCTCCCTAGGACTTAGACTAGATCTCGAACTCTAAGGCTCAGAGAGCATTAACTTTCCGTCTGCATGTGCTGGCGATTCCGTGACGATGGCAGTTAATGTGCTCGCTTGCAGAAGAATCAGAGCTCGTCCCTTCTCCCAGCCCTGCAGGCTGGAGGAACCATGCTTATCATCGAGTGAGGTTTGACACTCGGTGAGTTTTCCAAGACGTCCAATGCTTTACATAATGCAAGGGGCCATGCTGTTCCACTCCCCCAGGGATATACGATTACATTACGAATGCATCAATTCTTTCCATGAGATCCATTGCTAGCCAGCTTTGCTCCAGGGTGCGCCCAAGGTCCCATCCACTTGAAACAACGGGAGAAGAAGCCCACAGAACGCCGAAGGTTTTTCGGTCCACCCCAGTCGGGAAACAAGTTTAGATGTCCCATCTGCATAAGCGGCCAATTTAAAAGAATCAAAGTCAAACAAGGCAAATGTAGCATTGCATGATCATTTTGGCGGGACCAGGAGCAAGGGAGAAAAGGCGGGTTGAAAAAGAAAAAAAAGGGTATCGAGATCGATTACATGATGACTCGTGGATTTATCTCACGGGTACTTTTCATGGGCCCGAGGTACTGTGGAAGTTTTTTCCCGCAAATTTGATATCCCAGGATCATGTAGCCTAGAATCACGTAGCCTGGGCGGGATGGTATTGTGCGAGGGGAAGAGGAACGAGCTCAGCTGAGCAGAACAAGGATGACAGAGTCGCCGCGCAGGAACCTAATCAAGAAATGTTAGAGATTATCCCGTCAAAATCCGGGTGGGGAAGATCTCTCCGAGGCTGGAGGCACGTACATCTTACTGATGAAGCGATCCTTGTTAACGCCCTTGCCCTTGCCGCCCTTGGGCTTCTCGGTCCACATCTCCTTCACGTTCTCGAGAACCATGTTGCAGTGTCGGTCAAAGGCCTTGACGCGGGCCAACAGCTTGCGGTTGTTACGGCACGAAATCAGGACCTGGGTGTGTGAGCGGGTGGCGGTCTGAAGGAGGGACAGCGGGCCGGCAGTGAGCTCGTGCTCCTCAACAAGAGCGACCTCATATTCCCTACGCGAAATGCGGAATTAGCTTCGTGTCCCCTTTTAGGATCGTCTTGTAATGCGTCGCGCAGCTTGCATGGGAATGTGTTGGGGGGATGTCGGTCGCGAAAAAGTTCCGACATGCGGGCTTCGTGGACAACCCCGCTGATCTGATCAGACCGAAGCGGAGGGGCTTTGATTACTCGCAATGAGTAATCGCATGGGAAGGGATGGAGGGAACGATCTGACGGGCTGGATGACGGATTGGACATACGTGAGCTCGCTCTTGGGCTTGTTGAGGAGATCTCTATTTTGGGTTAGCAAATTGATCTTCCAGTCAGTGAGTCATTGATTAGGTGACATACTGGATCTTTGGGTCAGGAGCTGTAGACATGGTGGATATGAAGAAGGCGTGTTAGTCGAAGATACCATGAGGTCGCAGTGTCTGTCGTATGGAGAGCTCCAGTCACGTGCATCGACACCTGAATCAGAAATTGTGTGTGCCTGAGGACTCGGGCGCCACGGCATCCGTCCCAGCCATTTCCCGAAGTCGCGATTGGTCACGGTCACGTCGCGTCACGCTTGTTTGGAGATCTTTCAGATAGCTACCGCGTATGCAAGGCGTCTCTACTTAACACCCCCCTTCTTCCCACTTCTATCGGTTCGTGCAGAGCTAGTGGAGCATCCATTGCCTTTTTCACTCTAATTGATTTTTGGTAAGAAGCGGTCTATCTCTTTTTCTCTCCTTTAGGGCCTGTGCTTTGCTCCTGCCAGGGCATGTCACTGACTTGCTAACATTCCAGCCCTGCAGAAAACGGCCCCTCCACCTACTCCTGCATAACCACTATTCTCCCGGTCAACGAGATCTCAGATATGTACTGCTGATCGCCGCCATTTGTTCCATTCCGATCCTACCTGAAGACGTGCTCGACGGTTCCAATCAGCTCACCTCCTCGCTCAATTCCCCTCACCAAGTCTTCGATTTTTGCCTGTCGACGACTTGACCCCTCGGTTTCCAGAGCTGGCCCTTAAGCACCTCCTCTCGCCCCTCTCTACCTGCTCAGCACACCTTACCAAGCTTGGTCTATTGACTTGCATGGTGGTCAAGAAATGTCTGATGAGATGGAATCTCAGGACGGTATCGATGTCCGTCCTATGAGGCGTATGTTTCCCACCGTTAGACCCAGACTCACCGAGGGGGAACTAAACACATTTTTGCCCTACAGTCAAGGTTCTCTATACATTCGACAACGAAAATAAAACCAACTGCCTGGCCCGGTGGCCACATGTTCTCGATCTTCAGACCGCCTCATTGGACGAAAACACTACAGTTGGAGTCATTGAGTTGAAGACATGTATTCAGGCCATTGTTTCTGCTAGGTTCGTCTTTTTTCCAACTGAATGAACAGCAGTGACTGATATACTCCAGCCCTGAGCTTGTGGGACAAGTGGGAAAGGATTACACCGTGTACGCTTACGATTATTCCGAGTTCGAAACCCCTCTTGTTGGTCAAGGTATGCTATCATGGGTTCTGGCCAACTCATCTTCAACAGAGTCGTCCTCGTCAAAAACTATGATCACCGGCCGAGTTTGCAAAAGCCCTCTCGGTGGACTTTTTCAAAAAGGCGCCCAAGAGACCCTTGAAGTCAAACTTCGCCTGGTACCAGTCCCAACCGTCTCGCACAACGACTTTGATACGCAATCATGGACCAACTTCGTCCGTCAAAATCCAGCCTTATTGGAACAGAGAAGCCAAAGCGCCAACGACCGTGTTGGCTCTCCCATGAATCAATCCGGAATTGAAAGGTTCCACCAGCTTCTGAGCGAAGGCTCAACGCCCCGAGAGTTTGCTGCTTTCCCTTCGAATTCTTCCGTTCGATCCGCTTCGCCTTCACATTCTTATGCCGCCAGTGGAGTTTCAACGCCAGCTCATTACCAATCCTACAACCACAAGCAGAGCATCCCTCACAGCGATATGATCCGACCTTCATCTAGTGCGTCTATGCGAGATTGCGATAACCAAACACAACTATCCCACAACAACCTTCGGAGAGGCTCAATTCAGTCCGGATATGCCAGTGGAGACGAAGAACTCACGGAAGCCCCGCCCCGAAAGAGAGCCAAGGTGTACCAAGCCAGCTGGCCTGGGAAATCGGGTGCCAACATCGAAAGGCAGCCAAGTTCACTACGAGTTGCAGCTAGCACAGCTGCTTCTGTTCGGATCCACCGCCCTACTCCCGTCAACCCTGCTCTTGCGACAGAGCACTCCCACGAGGAGCCTGTTCGTCCACCTACTCCCATGTCTCGCCCTTCTGATTTCCACCGCCGGAGCCGTCCCACGGCTAGTCTGCTGCGGGAATCATCAACTAACAGTATCAACTCGTGTCCTGACCCATACGCCTCTCCCTATGTCATGAGCGATGACATTCCAACCACAGACGCTGCTGGCCCATCGCCGGAAGATCAACGTTATCAAGGCTTGTTTGAACAGTCCTTCAACATGCCTTCATCACCACCTGTCTTTGATGGCCGACTGCACAACCGATCCAGCCCGGTATTGCCTACTATGACCTTGGACACCGACTCCGGTTTCATGAGTGCAGGGCTGGACGAACTCCTAGGCGACGAAAACCTCGCTTTGGGAGATCGCAGAGCCCAGGCACCCAAAGACCAACGCTCTGTTCGCACTGCTGTCCAGGCTAGCTCCCCTGTCAGCACTGTCAGCACTGCTCGAGGAACATTCCACGATCCAGTGACGATTGGAGAGGCTGGATCCCAGCAGCCTGCGAAAATCGCAGCACCCGCGTTGGCTCGCGCCAACTCTGGACCTTCTGGACCTTGCGCTCCATCCCGCCCGTCTATCGCACCTAGTAGGCGGCCCACTTCGAGCTCTGGTGCACAGCGCCTAGCGCCGAAGCCCCTCGCGCCGGCACCACCTTTCTTGAGTGAACAGAACTCCGAAATCCCAGCCAGTGATCCTATCATGCCTACTGCCTCTATTGAATCTGGACCTCCTGCTGCGCCAGTGGACATCACCTTCCTCCGATGCAAGACGGACAGCTCCAACCCGCAAATGCAGGCCAAGCTACCACCGGCGACAAAGCCAAAGGGAAACTCGAAGCGGTCCAATGGAAGAGCACGTCTTGAAGCTGCGCTTGCCAATGGCCACATTCCACCCTATTGTGAGAACTGCGGCGCAATAGAAACCCCCAGCTGGCGCCGGGCCTGGACAAAGGAAATTGTCGGTGGTGAAGACCTCGCAAAAGAGATGATGCATACTTCTCCGATGCTCCTCTGGGATGCCATGGAGCGCAATGACCAGGGACAGGTTGTCAAGTTTAGGGTCGTGAAGAAGGGCATTGAACTTGACGATGACGCATGGACTCAGCTCCTCCTCTGCAACCCTTGTGGGCTGTGGCTGTACAAGTTCAAGATCATGCGCCCGGAAGCCAAGTGGACCAAGGCGACAGGAGGCCAGAACGGCCAAAAGAGCAAAAAGCGCCCCTCCAAGAATCGCGCCAATGGCCCACTCAATGCCTGCCCTGCATCCAGGACTCGGAGCAAGGCTGTACCCAAGAAGGGGCCCTCTACAACCACAGTAGCAGCTTCTTCTCCGGCATTCACTGATCTATCCTCTGTTCACCCTGAAGGAGATACTCCCCACACGGATGACCATTACGAAGAGGACGAGACCGGTGTCACTCCCGATGATCATTCTCGATTCACCACTGAGGAGCCGCGTGACAGCGAGGAGCCGCACCCGGCGAGTCTGACTCCAGGACGTCGCCATACGAAGATGAACACGGAGCACGCCATTCATCGAGCGGCCAAGTCAAGCCCTGTCAGACGTCCTGAAAATCGCGCCGGTGCAGTCAACACCACTCCCAAGTCCGTGAGAAGGTCACTATTCCAGGAGATCCAGAAAGACGGGCCTCTGAAGGAACTTGATGCCTCTATGGTAAACAGCTGCTCTCCCCGTCGCAGTCCTCGCATTGCCCTGACAAAGGAGGACAAGACCATTCAGAAGCAGAACATCCACAGTGACATCGATGACCTGTTTGAGAGTCCTTCTATCGGCTTCGACTCTACCAGTCCTACTCCTCGTCGTCGCAACCCGCGCATCAACGCAATTGAAAAGCGCGCCGGCATTGGAAACTCCCCAAGCTTCAAGAAGCGCAAGGATCTCGGAATCATGAGTCCAGCCCGTCTGTCCGCAGAGCGCCTGCAGCGCATTCAATCCCTGCACGCACAGTCCCCCCGATCTCAGAAATCGGCCAAGCCTGACGCTGAGTCCGCCGATTTCGAGAACAGCCTTCCTACCAACATCTCCCTCGACGGGATGATGCTTGATATCTTTGACGAAAACGACCACGCCAACTTCGAGCTGGAAAGCTCCAAGTTCGCCGGCGATAACTGGGCCGACTGGCTTCCCAGCGACTATGTCCATTCTACCGATTCACCCGAGGCAGACAATCGCCCGGCCGATGATCTCCTGAAGACCCTTTTCGCCGATGCGGACAAGGACTTCCAATCTTCTCTTCTTCCCTTCAACTTCAACGACGTTGGCATTCCCGACTCTGGATTCTTCAGCTCTGACGCTCTCAATGAGGCTCCCAAGGCGCAGACTGGAACAGAGGCCAATTCTCCTGTTTAATCTTTTTTCCTCTTTGTTTTTCTGCTGTGTTTTTAGCGATGGCGTTCGGTTCTGGGATTTGACTTGTTGCGTGAAGCAACAGTCCTACACTTTACACTTTACAGATTTATGTTTTCTTGTTCAAACTAACGACCCAGCTACCTTGACGGAGCACCATGCCTAAATGGGCGATTCATGTATGTTAACATTGGGCATCTGGTATGGTTGGATATATGATATCCTACTGCTTGAGACCCAGACAGGTCAAATGATGCTGTCGAAGATAAAATAGAGCTAGCCTTTCAAGGTCATCTAGCTTAATCAAATCACATCTATAGATCTTACATTTCTGGCATCTACTGTACCTAGGTATTCTATTTGAAGAAGAAAAACTGTATACTGTGATATCCGCAGCTCATTGATGTGTGACTTGTAAGAACGCAGTACTCCCGAGGGCCTCCAGGGCTCACTTGTTAGATCCGAAATTTCGACGATCGAGATCTGCAGCCACTAGCGATCTCATCGGGCTCATCACATCCCGATTCGGCTGATCGGACACACTATCAGCTGGTGCATATCCTGCAGATCGAGCTTGGCTCAAACCCTAAGATCAATGGATTTGAGACAGCGGAGTACTCTATATGTAGATCACCTCGGGAACTGGAAGTGATGGGTTTGTTTTTTCTTTTTCCCGCAGAAGATGTGCCAGCTGTAGAAAGTATTTATCCCTCTCCATTCCGCTCTTCAGCACCTCAAATCAATCCCATCATGCACATCCTCCCCATTCTTCTCTCCCTCGCGGGTTCAACCATCGCCAACGATGCCATCGTCGGTGGATCCATCGCCAAAGAGGGACAGTTCCCCTACCAAGTCTCTGTCCGAACCTCCTCGTTCATATGTGGTGGAACCATCGTCGACAAAGACCACATCCTCACAGCCGCCCACTGCGTGGACGGCAAGCCCACCGAAAGACTGAAGATCCGAGCAGGCTCACTCAAGCACGCTTCAGGCGGGACAATCGTCCAGGTCGCCAATGTCACGCAGCATCCAGAATGGAACGCAGACACCCTGAAAAACGACATTGCTATTCTGAAGCTGGCCTCGAGTCTGGACTTCGGATCGACCATCGCTGCCGTGGAGCTGCCGGCTTCATCGGATGCTATGCCGGAGACAGGGACGCAATGCTCTGTATCGGGTTGGGGGGCGACTTCGGCTGGAGGTAGCACTCCCTCTAACCTTGAGGTTGCCTACATTGATGTCATCGACCATGCTCAATGCGTGGAGGAGTACAAGAGTGATAATGAGGTCGATGACTCTATGATCTGTGCTGGTGCCGAGGCGGGCGGAAAGGATGCTTGTCAGGGAGATAGCGGTGGTCCGCTTGTGGATGTGAGCACAAAGAAGCAGATCGGAGTTGTTTCGTGGGGATTGGGGTGCGGAAGACACAACCAGCACGGTGTGTATGTGAGCACTGCGGCGTATCTGGATTGGATTAAAGAGACGGTGTCGTCTTGAAGTCTCTGATTATTCCAAGTTGAGAGTTCTCGTCTGGTTTTTGGATCTGACTTTTACGGGTGGAGTTGCCATTCCCGCGGTCCGTGTGGGTGTATCAGGATCTATAGAGAAGATGAGATGTTGGGGAGAGATGGCGAGAGTTACATGATTTCCTATTACGGATTACAAAAGACACATGAATCAAAGAAATAAAATTTGATATTTGGACTTTGAGTAGATCTCAAAAATAGCTATTCACAGTCCGAGGGTCTTCCACCTCTTTGAATTAAATGCTTTGTTGCGCTGCCCCGTCCACCAACAAGACAAAAGTTTTGGTACCGTGAAGACAAAGACACCAACTTGGCACTGCAGACATATCTGTGGTACCCAGCTCGACACCCATGATCCACCGGGGGGCATGTTTCTCCAGGGGAAAGAACGCAAACGACGATTAAACCGCGAGATCAACGAAAGAGAGACGACGGTTGTCGGCGACGGCCTTCTTGATAATTCCGTAGACTTCCTCCACATCATCGAAGTTGTAAATCCCGCAGGACTCACTCTCCAAGTGATTGAAGAGAGAAGCCAGAGTCAAGAAAGTCTTTCCGCAGCGGTTAGGCGCATTGAAGCAATGATATTGACGAGGGCGGTGGACAGGTGACTGGAGGTGGGCCACGAGGCCGATCTCCCGCTTGAAGCGAGCGGGGCAGTGGGTGCAGTGGAACCATTTGCCGATCATCTTAAACTCGATGTTGGTATTGCCGGAGGGTTGAACAACAGGGATGGTGAAAACTTCTTCCTTGTCGAGATTTTTCATGATCTGGTAGATGCTTTCGACGTTGAATCCTGTCGCGTTTTCGCAGCAGTTGGATTCGACATGGTGAATAACGGCCGAAGGGGTTCCAAAGACACTGGGGCAGTATTGGCATTTGTGGACCAAAGCGCGATGCACAGGGGACCTGAGATGCTGCATGTATGTGTGAGTGTCCATTCAGTCATGAAGTGATGTGATAATACATACCATTACCAAGGCCTCCTTCTTTTCGAAATGTTCGCCACATTTTTTGCATCTGAACTGAAAATGACCCGTAGCATCCATGTGGGCGGCAGCATCTTCGTGACTCTCAAAGACCCTTGGGCACATGAAGCATGGAAAACGATAACGGAAATGCTCAGTTTCGGTTTCATGGCGGGCACGGAGGTCCTCCGTCGGGAAGACCGCCTCGCAGGCTCGGCACTTGAGCGGCAGTGTTGGTGGCATTGTCCGCGCAGGTGGGGAAAGAGAAGAAGAGGAGCGCCAGCCGCTCCAACTCAATTCCTGTATTTATAGGTGAGCTTCTGCTGAGGTTTTGGAAAGATTCGTGGGTGGGCGCCAAAGTGTGCAGGTAGGTTTGGAACATCAAAATAACACATACTTCTTTTTCTTGACTGGGAGTCGCTCTCTCAGCCATTTTCCATGATATGAGCCATTTCCAAGGTTTCAAGTGCCAATTATTCAATTACCAGACTCGAGTCAGGCTCTACAGTTTCCTGCGGCGCTCAAAAGTCTTGGGTTGACGGAAATTCAGCCGTATGGACGTTTTCGGATACCCCGTGTCGATGAGGCTCTGCGCTTGGAACCACGGTACCGCGGACCCGCTGACGCGCATTAGCTGCGTCTGGCGCATGGCATTCCCGGGATTTCGGAGACCGTGACGAACACCTATGGGCCGGTGTTGCGGGTTATCTTGGTTGATGCACTTCCCTGAGATGCGTCAATGAACCCGTACATGAACCTCAACAACGCTATCATACCTTGCAAATACCCTGCAAGGATATTTCTTCGCCTCTGAAATGAACTTGAGGCCAGATGCTTCCAACCAGGAGCCCTGGTTGGAACCGCCCATCCCGAGGTCAATGCACTATTTTGAGATGCGTCAGTGAACCAGTACATGAAGCTCGGAAATGCCTTCATACCTTGCACATACACGGCAACAGTGGTTCCGTAGTGCAAAATAGCTCTCTCTATCTCTCGGAAAGACTGATGTATGGCGAACACCTGAGGGCCGGTGTCGCAGGTTGTGTTGGTTGAGGCAACCAGGGACCCTGGTTGGAACCGCCCATCCCGAGGTCAATGCACTATTTTGAGATGCGTCAGTGATCCAGTACCTGAAGCTCGGGAATGCCTTCATACCTTGCACATACACGGCAACGATAGCTCCGTGCCTATGAGTGGGCTCCAGGCAGCTAGATGCGCGGCGAACACATGAGGGCAGATAACGCAGGTCGGCGTGTGTTGTGTTGTGCTGGTTGATGCACTATCCTAGGATGCGTCAGTGATCCTGTACATGAAGCTCGAAACTGCCTTCATACCTTGCAAATACACTGCAAACACTGCAAAGAAATTTATCCGGCTCTGAAAGGAGATCCAGGCTAGATGATTCCAGCCAGGGGCCCTGGTTGGAACCGCCCATCTCGAGGCTGGAACCGCCCATCCCGAGGTTGATTTTGGATATTTGCGATGTGCCTCCCACAGTCGCGTCAAAGCCAACGATCACGCGAAGCCGGCGAAGGTATGGCATCTAAACGACTTTTGATTCAGCAGCGGAACTTGCTGCTTCATCCTGCTGCGAGGTATTCGTGAGCACTGGCTGAATCTGCGCGGCGACCTAACAACAAGAGTCAGCATGCAGCTTGAGATCCACATGGTGTGAACAGACATTTGACTGTCTAGCCTGCTGCAAGTCTGAGAACCATGTTGAAGGCCTCTACTTGATGTTCTGACGCTGCAAAATCAACAGATGCAGGGGATGTTGAAGAGAAAAAGACCCGAGAGGTTCACTTTGAGAATTAGAGTACTCCCATGGAGCGGTGAGGAGCGCCACCGACCCACTTTTCCCCACGTGTGTGGCGCACGGGCCGTCGAAGTGGGCCCTCTCGTCCCAACTCAGCAGTACACCGCCTTCACTTAAAGCTGAATTGAGCGTTGGGGCTTCGTCTGCTGGAAAGGCCTTGCGCTATTGCCGCATCTGTTGGCATACAGGGACCTTAGTCCATCCTATTGGCGTTGTTCTAGCCCAGTCATGCTAGAAACGCCTGGGATCACATCCCAGAAGCATACCGGGACGTTCCCGAGGCCAGAGAGTGGAACTACATGGATACTTATGTACAGTACTCTTGGAGAAGGCTCGGCCAATCTACTGGGAAATCGCCAGACGAATGACAAGCTTTCATTCATAATGAGACGGAGAAATTTGGGTGAACAGTGTTCTCAGACTCAAGGCCCCAAGACCAACTAGGGCTCGACACAAGCTCGATAATCATCCAGCAGGATTGGCTGGTTTGCACGAACTCGTCGATAGCTGTCAAGACTACAGCAGCAGTTACACAGTCCACAGGCTGTTTGCCGTCCAGAGACGAAGACAGTCCGACTGGGAACCTTGGAAAGTGCTCTAGGAAAGGTTCAAGGCTCAAGAAATCGGTTCGCGTAGGAACCATATACGATGGACAGTTACCTAGTGTATTGGAGAAACAGGATCAGTATGTAGCCTGCGTCGTAGGGGTATTTCAGGTCCCAGGACTACCGTCGGAGGCAACCAAGCAATTGACACGCTCCCGATGTCTTTGATGGATCGCCTTCTATTTCTTATTGTGGCGCCGTACATAGGTAGGTAGGCAAGATTTGTCGTCCACCACTGGGCACTTCTCAAGGATAATATTCTCCCCATCATCCTGTTTGCTTCGTCAAACCGCCGTCCCGCTATTTCTACCTACCTATGTAGGTAGGTATCTAGGTACCTAGGTAACTACTCCGTAGGCATCAAGACTTCAGTATCGGTTACATAGTATATCAGACGAATGCCGCGCTTATGTCCGAGCAATTTCCCGTCCAGAACATACCTAGGTATGTATCTCTACTCCGTCCTTTCATCACTCTTTACGACTCCATTGAGATGGCGAGATTACATCGGAGAAGAAAAAGTCAACAGTGAAAGCCCAACAGACATGGATTAATATTGGGTATGTAATTGAATCACTCAACACTGTAGAAAATGCCCACGCAGTGATGTGTGGCATTAACAGCCTGCTCATAGATACTGTAATCTAGATCGGGCCATTAGCTCAGGTATCATACATGACAGTAGAAGGATGAAACTCACTACAATCAGCTGGGTTGCCCCAATCAACACAACCAAGAACACGAAGTCCAAAGCCCGGCTAGGAGCCCCATGTTAGCAAGCGGATTTGTCTGAAACCGGAGCTAATGCTCAATCATACCTGTCCGTTCTCCAGTTCTGACACCTTTCCAATAACTTCGAATAGCTTTCCAACCTGCAATCGCCCTTCCGATTTCAGCATCAGTGGGACATCTCCGTTGTTGCCGCAAGTGAGCGTTCCATTGGCTCCGTTCAGCGCGGTCACGGTGCCGAGGATACGGACGGTGTATGAGGTGTGTGGTCCGGCTTGAGAGGGGTGGAAGGCGGGGAGATGCTGGGGTAGGATACGGGGGGTCTGGATGGTTGACATGGTGGATAGATGCTCGTGACTTCGTGAGGCTGTGGTTGATAGTCGAGTGGTGAACCTTGACGAGGCCTGATATCAGTGGGGAGCGCGCGCGGGAAACGCGTGATCACGTGGTGATTATGGAAATAGTATGCGAATGGCGACGATGCTGGCGTACACATTATAATGCGGTTCTGGTTGACAAGTCTTGGACGTATAATTAATACGACTGTGTCAAGCCTGTCGGAGCCATGGCATACACGACACATATATCTCAGTCTGGACAGTGAGCTCGTACGTGGAAAGCTTCATGATCACGTGACCCCTGTCAGTCCGCAAAAGCTCAATCCGAGATGATATCAGCACCACATCCAGCCACCGAGGATTTTCTGGCAAGACCCCGGCGACCAATTGCACCACCTGTCACCGTGTGCGCTCGCCAGCTCTGCTAATTCGCAACCTCGATCCCTTCCACTGAGCCAGAATGCCTCCACCGCTCCCCTCCCACCACCGGGGGATGACCAAGAATCCCGTCAAGCCCGGTCGGCATCGTCCTGGAAAGGCAGTACCTGAAGAAGAATCATCAGAAGAAGAGGAGGAAGACGACGAAGAGGCACAAAAAGAAGAAGAGCGGCGCAAACGGATTGAGGCGCAGCGCCGGCGACAGCAAGCACCTAAAGCCAGTTCATTTCCCGCTGCAGCAGTAGCGCAGGCGGAGGATGATGACGAAGAAGGGTTCGTCACAGACGAAGATGAAGATGCGCCCGCACCTGCGCCGAAAGCTACGCCATCTACGGATAAGTCAGAACCCGCAGTAAAACCTTCGCCTGTGCCCGCGCCCGCGGCCGAGAGGGCGGAAGAAGAGGAGGAGGAAGAGGAGGAAGAGGAAAGTTCCGAAGAAGAGAGCAGTTCTGAAGATGAAGCACCACGCCGAATGCTCATCCGACCAACCTTTATCAAGAAAGACAAGCGCACGACCCAAGAGTCTGCAGGCCAGACGCAAGCACAGATCGACGCAGAGGCAGCAGCTGAAGAAGCCAAGCGCGCAGCCCAACGACAAGAAAAAGCCGATAACCTCATCCGCGACCAACTCGAAAAAGAAGCCATTGCACGCTCGACGGCGAATCGAGCCTGGGATGATGACGAGCTCGTCGAAGCCGACGAAGAAGAAGCAATCGACGACACAGACGGTCTGGACGCAGAGGCCGAGCTGGCGGCGTGGAAACTACGTGAGCTGAAACGCGTCAAGCGCGAGCGTGAAGCCATTGAAGAAACCGAGAAAGAGCGCGAAGAAATCGAGCGTCGTCGGAACCTCACTGCCGAAGAGCGGGAGCGCGAAGATAGCGAGTTCATCGCGAAACAGAAGGAAGATCGAGACGCGACCCGTGGCCAGACGGGATTCATGCAGCGCTATTTCCACAAGGGTGCTTTCTTCCGCGGAGATCTTGAGGCCGAAGGCCTTGATCGGCGAGAGCTTATGGGCGCCCGATTCGAGGACGACGTCAATCGCGATACATTGCCTCAGTACATGCAGGTTCGGGATATGACGAAGTTGGGCAAGAAGGGACGCACCCGGTACAGGGATTTGAAGACGGAGGATACGGGCCGCTTCGGTGATGGGTTGGATAATAGGAGACGTCGCGATGGTCCGCCGCAGGGCGTTACGGATGAGCGCTTCATGCCGGATCGTCCTGGTGATGATCGGGATAGCGGACCTACGGGTGCGAATGCCAGTGTTGTGAGATCTCGGCGGCGGTCGAGGTCGCGATCACCCCGGCGGGACCGAGATGATCGGGACAAGGGTCGGGATCGAAGTCGGTCTCGGGAGCGCAGGAAACGAAGTCCATCGCCGTATGAGGATCGGGAGAAGCGTCGGCGCACGGGTTCATGATCCTAACGGACAGGCAATCCTGATATCTTGGTCTTGCGTTGGTGCTTGGATCCCATTTACAAGCAGAGATTCTGCATGCGATATCTGCCTGATCTACCCTTTCTAGTCCTTGGATGGCTCGGGGTATGTACAAGTACGTAAAAGCACATCCCTCTCCTGGAGGAATCATATTGTCATATCTGGACAACGGAGTTTTGTACATAAGAACACACATGGATTCAAGAGCCAACAGACCAAAAATCATGTGCTTGCATCAATTCGTAAAAAGCACAGGGCCATAATGCAATCACCAGAGCCCCGATTGAAAAGCATCCCCCAAGCTCAAACGCCGAACGCCACAGATCTATGAATTATTTATTTGACACCGGATCTCTCCAACACCTTCTCCCGCTCCATGACCGCATCTCCGAACCGGACCAGGAACACTGTGCGACTGGGCCAGAGATCCGTAGGCTGGTTGTGAGCAGAGACCTTGGTCTCGAAACCACATCCGTCACAGACACCCTCGATGATCCCGGCGACGAAGGCCGCACAGTTGAGCATGCTCATTTCCCGCGGCACGCTGATATACGTGTTGACCAGCGGGTCGTTGTCGGTAATCATGTACTCGTTTGGAGTGTCCGGAGAGACGGAGTGTTCGAGGGCGTCTGCGGCACGACCGAACAGGAGGCGCCAGAGAGGTCCATGGATCAGGTGGAGCAGGGTGATGATGCGGAGGGGACGGTTCGGGGGTGATGATGAGGTTGAGGAGCTTGAGAGAGCGGAGGAGGATGTCGATGTTGAGCGGTAGAATAGGAGATCGAGGAGGCGAAGGCCGAGAGGGTAGCCTTGTTCATTTAGACTGGGTTGTTGTTAGTATCACGATGAATCGGTGTCCTTGATTGCGGGACTGAGTTCGCAGGGTCTCACCGTTTCTCCAGATCTTGAATGCCCGTCACCCTCCGCTGGGCATATGTAACCATCTCTCCGAAGAGAAAGGCAAAGCTTGCCCGGCTGGACTCTGCATTGCGGCTGCGATTCAGGTGTCGGTCGTAGATGGTCTTGCGATTCGAGGGCACACGCAGCCCGGGGGATTGTGGCAGTGTGCCCTGCTGGGATTGAGCTTGGGTTTGCGCTGGCTTGTCCCCATTGCTGATGGACAGCATGGTCGCATGTCGAGGTGGCGCCGCCATGGTTGGATGTTCGAGGTTCCCCAAGCTTCACAGGAGGGAGATGCTCAGGGTGGATACGGCGGAGCACATCCGCCTCGAGTGCAGGATTCAAGTTGGGTTAACGAGTACGTTGGATTACAAGTCTGATGACAATTAAAGAACTACAAGATGGTGTACAAGGAGACTGGTTGTTGGAGGTTTTCAAATATATTTGTATTGAGAGACTGAATCTGCAGATAAACTAAATCCATTCCACACTGCCGAAACGCCAGCGACAACCAGCCCATCACGATAGCCATAGCAGCTTGATCCAGGCTAAGTTGTCGACTGCAGCGAGTCTTGGTGTAGGAATGTGGATATTGCGATATGAACCTGTTCTGAGAGACAATTAGCAACCGTCTCGACTGCAACGTTGAGTGAAAAAAGATTTTCAAATAAGAACAGCCAAATGTTCTCAGACATCCAAGGAAGATATTCCGCTCAGCGTCACCTTGATTGGGTTCAAGCGATGACTAGCGTGGAAACTGCGAATGTAGGAAAAGTTTTCATCATCGAACGGCGTGCGCCGATGGCTGAACTTGAAAAGAAAAAGCAGACAAAGAACGTACCGAGTTAGTGAGTGAGTTATTCACCGGTTTTATAGAAAACCACTGAGAAATGCCAGCATTAAGACACACTCAGTGGTGGTTGAGGAAGATGAAGAAGAAAAAGTTTTCGGGCCGGACGACGGCCTTTTATAGCCCGAGCGGAGCTGCCCCGGAAACCGTGACCCATCGTGTTAGCGAAAAAATCAACATTTCCAAGTGGATAGCTTTTCTGTTTTTCTGCGAGCTATGGACACTACTCGAATCTACTAGATCGTCTGGTCTCAGAAGTACTATAGCAGTACCTAAATTGGACTCCTTAGATGTGGTTCAAGATGATTAGATCCAATGTTCCAGCCCAACTACGGGCTCCTGGAGCTACTTGAAGCTCTTTTGCTTCTGTCGCGAATTCCAATTTAATGTCTTGGAGATGCTGTGCACCCACCCCTCCCCTTGCCCCCCAGGGGGCAAGACATTGGCAAAGGGATACCGGGATGCCGACACAGTCACATAGTCGCCGGGATGTAACTCAACCCTGGAATAACGGTTAATGGGAGTGTAAAGGTGGAAACATATATGAACATACCTCTCGCGGCCATCAAAGCTAGCCCAGGAGCTAGTGCGTGCATCATATGGCACACCCATCCGCAGAACGATGGTGTCGGGTAGAATAATCGGCCGGAATGAGAGTGTATGGGCACATATAGCAGTAACGAGGATGACAGGGTTCTCCGGATGTGAAAGCGATCCGCCTGCCGCGAGGTTGTAAGCCGTGGAGCCAGTTGGAGTCGCGATACAGATTCCATCGGCCAGCAGCGTAGTGAAATGCTCGTCATCTCCGAAGAGCTCAATTTGGGACATCGCTGGCCAGGGTTAGCAGTCTGATATCAGGTGGCATAACTGAAAGCAAGTATCTTACTTGGGTTGGGCCCTCGGTCAAGCACAACATCGTTCAATATCTCGTACACCCGGTCTGGTGTATGCGTCAATGTATCCTCTCCTTCCTCTCCAATGAGTTCCTCTACCAGGTCGCGATCGGCCAACGTTCTCGGATCGGGATCTTTCGAACGCGCCTTGCTTCTCATTATCGTGCATTCAAATCGTAACCGAAGACTGACGACCACACCGTCCCGCAGCGCATTCTCCAGCGATTTTTGATAGTCCGCGAAATCGAAGTTCGTCAAGAAGCCCAATGAGCCTAGAGCGAAAGACAGAACGGGTGGCACAATCCTCTGGAAGAGCCAGCTGGTATATAGAACTGTGCCGTCGCCGCCCAGCGTGATGACAAAGTCGAAGAGGTGAGGCTGCTGCTGCGCAAGTTTGGGGTCCCAGTACTTCAGCCGGCCTTCGGCGGAGGGCTCG
The DNA here is from genome assembly GCA_911174995.1 of Penicillium olsonii. NCBI lineage: Eukaryota > Fungi > Ascomycota > Eurotiomycetes > Eurotiales > Aspergillaceae > Penicillium > Penicillium olsonii. The sequence goes on along the minus strand of CAJVNO010000021.1, from coordinate 162,017 downwards.
TCTTGGACTAATTGAATCGCCCCAAAGTCCGGATGGGTCTCGAGTCGCCGCTCCACGTATACCACGTACTGGGAGTCGCGGTCCTTGGAGAGGAGCCACCTCGTTACCTTGCGCGTGAGGCTGACGAGTGATTCGTCCTGCGCCTTGCAGACCACGAAGACGTTCTTAACTGTGAGCTTGAGTTTGATGCTCCCAAGCTTCTTGGAGAGTTTCCGCACGTTCCAGGCCATGTCGGACAGTTGTCTCTTGGTCAGGTGTCGGGATTGAATGATGGTGGGGGTCGGCTTGCGGGTGCCTTTGTTGTCGCCATCCACCACGGAGACCAGGTCGTCTGGGTGTGCCGCGGCTGGGTCGGATGTGGGTGGTTCATTCTCGTCGTCTTTTAATGTGCGGATCACCTCTTCGGTGTCCTTGAGATTGTGAGGGGGTGTGGTCCATTCGCTCGCGATGAGGGAGTGAACATAGCAGGCGGTCGTCTTGTCGTCCTGGGCGGGGTGAGGTCGGACTCTGGGTTTATCCATCGTCACGAGAGAAGACTTGCGGCGGTGATTTGAGTCCGGGTAGAAGACTACCTGCTCCGATGCGATTAGCTCAAGACCATGATCGGAGTGAAGCAATGTACCTCCAGATGGTTCTGACCCTCGGTGTCGCTGGCCCCTCCGGCCCCATCATAGCCCTATGAATTGATCAGCCCCGGCTGCGCCTTCGCCTGATGGTCACGTACATCATCAACAGACTTGTCCATCGCTGGGATACCGAAGATGTTGGTGGGATGAAAAGAAAGTGGGTATGACGTCGGTCCCGGAAGAATCCAACTTCATTGTCTCCGCTTTGGCTGGGGGATTTCGATGATCTACACTTTACAGTTCTTCTTTTTTAAGATTATCTCTTGGCGAATTGGCCCCATTTTCGTGATCCTCCGTGAGAACGGGAGATCTACGGGAATGTGCACCTTTTGGCTCTAGGATTAATTTTACATAGAGTTCTTCATCTCCCGCAGCGCTGCCATCACTTCCACCGGGTCGGTCTTGCCAGTGACCTTGTGAATCTCGGGGTCCTAGATAGTGCGCATGAGCACAAGATATGGAAATAACGTACAAGGCACTTACATTGACACGCATGAACACATTGTGGAGCTAGATTCGGTTAGCTTCGTTCGTATAAAACCTGGGCTGCAGGCTAACCTTCTCATCACCAATGGTGAATTTGCCTTGGGTCTCCTGGTTCTGCTCGGCAAAAGCCTGGAGCTTCTTGATCGGCTCAGTCTGCGAAACAGCAATACAGAACTTGACATTGGCCTTGGTGTATTCGTGTCCAGGCTGGAAAAAGTCGGTGTAAGTAATGTGATTGATCGAGGTAGGGAAGAACATACGTAAACCTTGGTGTCGTCAGGCAAAGCTGCAAGGGTTTCGTTCAAAGCCGTGTGCATCTCTTGTGCGTTGCCCTCGAAGAATCGGCCACATCCTGGCCCGGTAATCAGTTCATGTTTCTCGCCCGTTGCGATACCGCGATGGAGCGATGGACATACCGCCGATGAAAAGGGTGTCACCGGTGAACACAACGCGCTGATCCCCGTCTTGCATATAGAAGCAAATGCTGTCTTGTGTGTGGCAAGGGGTGTACAGAGCCTTGACAGAGATCCGGTCTCCAATCTTGAATGTTTCCCCATTCGCTGGGGTTTTGGTAACAGACGCGCAGTCCTTGCCACCGATGACCTGGAGGCCCTTGAACTGGCTCAACTGGAGTGTATGTCAGTACTTGTCAGACAAGCAGGCCGGAGGATCAAACATACAATATCATCATTGCCGCCAGCATGATCCCAGTGGCTTTGGAACGATGTTAGCCAGGCTCTAGCCGTGGGTTCCGTGGACATACTGGTGAGTGTTCACAATAGCTGTCAAATCAATCTTGCTAGCATCAATCTGTGACTTCAGCACTGGTGCAACCCTATCATTCCACGAAGTCAGCACTGTCACCACTGTGCACCCTACTTGGAATGTGTTTCCCATCCCAACAACTCACTCTGGGGGATTAGCAGGATCAATGATCACAGACTGCTTGGTCGGCTCATCGGTCACTAGGTAGGCATAGTTGTTGCCCTTCCCCGTCCCTGTTGAATCCCCATATCAGCCAATGTTCCAATCTCAAATGCGGCTTTGATCGGCATATGCGTGAACAAGCTGGCGGTCGACCTACACATAGGAATCGATTGGATATGCATGGCTCTGGCTTGAGATCTGAGTAAACGGGAGCTGTTTCCGAGTATTTGCGTCCTGAGAAAATTCATTACTCCAAGACAATGCGGGGAGCTCTTGATGGCTGCTCGCTGTTGATTACCAACGTCATCCGGAGGAACCTTTTTCCAGCTGCTCTGACAGCGTTTAGTAATGAGGTTGTATCTGATTGGTCGCTCAATTGAAGATCGAATGTCGTAAAGCTCTCGCTGCCAGCAGCATGTTCATTTTGTGGTCTATAGAATCTAATTACTTGCAACCACCCCCAAAGGCCGACTATCCCATTGCTCTAACAGACCCCATCCGTGGGCCAGTAGTTTTTCCGAGAGCTGAGAGGTAGTGCCTTGCGATTGCGGTCGAGTTTGAGGTTTGGAGACTCGAGTCTGGCCAGATCGAGCGACGGGTACTGCCGACATTTTGCCAGCCTGCTTCTTCACCTCCGCAGCCAGCAATGTGGTCCAGTGATGCGGGCTCTCGTCACAGGCTTGAAGGACGTAGCTGTGGGGACACGATTGCCTGTGGAATTCCCAAGCCGTGGACGTGAGAATGTGAACGAGCCACAGGTACAGAGCTTCTGAGTGCGGATTGGTAGAAGCATCCTTGGTATTGAAGGCTAGATCATTAACCATATCCTCTGTGAGATGTCTTAAAAAGGAAGGATGACTCTCAGCAACCTTGAGCAGCACAGTACTCCACTCTTTGAGAACATCATTCAACGGATCTCCAAGTCTGTGAAAGCAAGAAAAAAAGCATTAGCGTGTACTCCCCGATAAACACACCCCTGACTCAACAGCCGAGACACAACCAGAAAGGGTACTCACGTCCGTCCCGCAGGCACCAACACCTCCTGCTCGAGCAAAACACCCGGTAACAGCCTGATACCGGGCGCCGAAGCATTGCAGATCGAAACCAGCCGCATAGCCACCGAGATGGCACGATCATACTTCCGCTTCTTGGACACCGGTTCCGCCGATCCGCCGACTAGAGGCTGCAAAGCGTCGCACAAAGCCGCCCTTACAGATACACTGTCATCATGGGCGAATGCAGGTGTAGCACCAGGCTCGTCGCAAATCTCGGCCCAGAAATTATCCCAGAGCCATTCCAGAGACCGCTGTGCTGCTTTGCGCAGTACCACCAGCGACGGGGGCTCACGGTGGGTTGCTTCGTGGCGGAGTTCCACGAAAGAAGCCGGGAGACCTAGGTCTGTAGCGCGTTGGAACATTGTTCGCCGTACGCCGTGGATTTTGGTATCCACCAGACCGGTTACAAAGCTGGGGGGAAGTTAGTTATGGTTGGGAATGTGGATTGACACGACGCAATTCGCCCCCAGAGACCGTTGATCAAAAGTCTAGGGTGGACAAGTGACTCACCGACAAAAGGCAGCAGAGTATGTTGCCCGAATAGAGAAGATGGAATTCCTCTGTGCATCATCATGCAAAATGGCGTCCGTCAATAACGCGGTAGCCTCAACATGGTGCGGTACATTGCCGCGCAACTTCCAGGCTTCGACCTTTTCCCAAACAGAATTAGCAAAAAGACCGTCGTACTAGAAGAGATTTCATATCCCATACCACTGCGCAACCGTGAGATCGCAGGTCTGGCCCGGCGTAGGTAGGCGGAGGATAGAATTCGTTCCGCACCTCCACCAACTGGGCCTTGGTCTTCCAGGCTGTGAAGATGACCTTGGCCATTTCCGGTAAGTTTGAGAAGCAGCAAATCAGAGATCTACTTCACTGGCTAATGCGACTTCGATCAACCTTGCGCCGTGCGAAAAGAATTTCGGGCGATGGTTGTTCCATTGGGTGAGTTTTGCCGACGCATATTTGCGTGGCCAATCAGCGCAGAGGGTTTTAGACTTCCACCTCCGCGTCTCACTTTAGTTATCGTGGACATCTTTGCACTTTAACTCTTTCCGGAGTAGGTAACTACGGTTTAAAAGCTTGGAAGTAGTAATCTTTAAAGTTGATTGTATTGTATTGATATGCTGAGTACACCTGTGTGTACTCCGTGAGTAGTTAATGCTTGCAGTTGTTCCAAGGGTATCGTTCCGTTGTATCCGACGCCGAGCCAAAAGAAAAAAAAAATAAACGCCACGCTATGCCGCTAGGAATGAGTTACAAAAAGTCAAAAAGGCTGAAACCAGTCAGTCGGGGCAATCATCTTAGATCCACCCGTAACCGTAGTTCATGCAAGGTTGGTTCAGGCTCGGAAAAGGTTGCGCAGTCGGCTGTTGATCTTCATCTTGGTCGAAAAAGAAAGACCGCTGAAGCATGTTTAAGGTTTGCTTCGATTGCTTGGGGAAGAAGCTCGATTGGGCCATCGGCACAGGCTCCTCGCGGATTGGCGGAGATGGCTGGTCTTCGCATTCGTCGTCGTCTTCGCCTTCGGCATCCTTGTCTTCGTCGGAGGGAGTAAAAGTCTCTTCCAGTTTGAGACCGGTGCCTGGCTTGCTTTGCGGGGCCTTGGCTAATGTTCCGTTTGGTTGGTTGTAGAGACCCATTCCGACTAGTTCTTCTTCGGCCTTGCTAGACTTCTTGGCTTCGACGGGCGACTGGAAGTGATCTTCGAATTGTTGAATAGGAAGGAAGTCCGGGGTGGATGGGCCGCTCATTTCGCCTGGTGAAGGCACATTGACGTAGCTGGGGCAGTTTTGTTCGGGTGGCGGGATGTTAGTGCCCATAGAAAGCATTTCCATGGACCAGTTGTCGGAAGCCGGGTTCATCGCTGCGAAATCGGGCATGGCGACATCCCAACCCATCGGCTCAACATGCGAGCCAGCCATGGACAGCGCCGGGGTTTGTTGCGGCAGTGGCAAGTCTTCTTGCATCTCCGAGTAGACAGGGAAGTAGTCGTTGGGTGAGAAGGTCGAGTCGGCCGTCATGGGGTACATCATCTCGTCACCGCCGTATACACTTTGGGGCAGGTATTGCCCAGCAGGGCCCATCCCATAACTCTCTTGGTTGAAACCGGGATAGCATTGCGGATTTGACAGACCCCGAGTTCTGGCCGAAGAAGGATGCCAGCTAATCGGGCGTGAGTTCCGCGAGGCTGAGGCGAAGAGAGCCTGTTCCAGGGAGGACTGGTATTGCGAGGGCATGGCCTGCATCACCTGTTGGTTCACGGTGGATCGTCTTCTCATGGTCGATGAAGGACTGTTGCCCGCACTACGAGGCTTCACGATCCGGGAATGTCTCGGCCGAGGGAAAGCACGGACCAGATCCTGCATGGTGGGTTGACTATGAGCTGGAGTGGCCTGGAGCCATTGAGAGCCAGTTGAGTAAGGCTGTGAGTGCTGATAATGGGCCATATAAACTTATATGGGTAGAGTGGTGGGAGGAAGAAAAGTAGACTGAGGGGGTTTAGTAGGGTTTATAGTGGGGAAGAAAGAGGATGCTTACGGTGATCACAGGTAGAAGGGCTGTTCCGCAGGAACTGCAACTAAAGGGTATTTAATTCCAGTGAAGATCAGGCAAGGTCGACCGACCTTATAAGAAGGGAATCCAGGGAGCCCTGACGATCTACCACCCGCCCCAGCTCCACGATTCCACCGCACATGCTAAGATGACACGACGTTGACACTAACGAAATGAGCCTAGACACAAATAAAGGGCTCCCTGGAACCGAATCCAAGGAAAGCAAATAAGAAACAAATCAACAGGGATCGGACCTGTGGGAACATGGAACATGGAACATAAGCTTAAGAAAAGTACTTTACAGTATTTACTATACATAGTAGGCGCCATTAGTGCCATCTGACACGGGCCTTGGTATTTTTGGTGTACAGTTACCCCAACGGTGCTAGTCTTTCATTTATTAAAAGAGGAAAAAAAAGGAAAAATCTGATCCAACAGGAACAGGCTTAACCGCTGGAATGCTGGTTTGACCCGCGATCCGACCCGATCTGCGGCCAATACAGCAAGAATGTCACTTGACGCTCATCTAGCGGTTACGCAAGGGTTACAATGTGATGGGATGCACTTTTGCAGGGGATGAGAGCCCAGGTGGACCATTCCCAATCGGTGCTAGGGAATCTTGGGTTCTTTGTACCGTGCATCGGCATTTCTGTTCGGGCTTCACTGGGCTGTACATACATATACTAGTACAGTATAGTATATTATTATTATTAAAGGGTTTGCATGCACAGAGTGGCATTGTAGGAGTTGGAAAATGTTCCGACCCACGTCATATCCGCAGGATTCGTACATCTGAGGGGAACGAATGGGTCTAATCACCGTAGCGTCTCGATCCGAGTCACCGTTGGTGGACCTTGTTTCGTCGAGGCCTCAAAGCGGGAAGCTCGGCTATCCCAAGCGTTGAACCCGCGTGGAGCTATTCAGATTAAAGCGAATTAGTGACGTTGGTAGTCCACTCTGTGTCACGGCCATTCACAACGTGGCCGGATCTGATCGTGCTGCCAAAGCCAAAAACAGTCCAATCCCCGGGTTCAGGGGCGAGTTCGTACATACTACTAGTACTGTACTGGTACTATCCTACGATGATTTGCTAATTTTATTTTAATTGACCCGTGGACAGGTTAGTACAGTACGCCAACTACCATCTGAGTATACTCCCGTCCATTATACTCAGTGCTCTATTAGTACTATAGTACTGTACTAGTATAAGAGATAGAGCACTATGTACAAGTAGTATACATACAGAGTACAGTCTGCAAAACACGGCAGACCGGAATGCATTTGCGGGCCCACTTCCCAAACGAAAAGTGCAAAATTTCCAGAACCGGTTTCTGATTTGGCCAAGGGCCCTGGTGGAACTGCCGATCTTGAGAATGCACTGGGCACACCGTAACAGTGGGTTCAGGTTCCAGCCCGGTCTGATCCCTTCACGGTCATATCCGTTGGGTTCACTTGAACCTTGGAACAAGCATATAGTACTGACAGTACTCCGTAGTACTAGTCGACAGGCTACTATAAACTACTAGCACCTCGCCTTATCCTCCCTGTTCTCGCAGCCGGGCTCTGTCCGAGACCAGACTGGATCGGGCCTGATCAGCTCACAGGAGCCTCGTTGGTCCACTCCTTAACCTCCGAAACGGCCTATGATATCCACTAGCGAAAAGGTGGATGAACTCTCACCGTCCCCACTCATTGGATTGAATTTGGGCGGAGCCGATCAGCTTCCCTCGTCCTTCCAGACGTTCCAAAGTCGGGGTTTCTGATTGCCCGGTTCTCAATGCAGCGGGACCTGCGGGCTAAATCAATTTGGCTTGCCTTAGCGCCATGTCATCAGCCCCTTACGGTGTAGACCTGTTCTGGCCTTAGTCCCCGTGCGTCTTGGGAAGGAAACTCTCCTTCTGGGAGAAGATTAGATGACTGGACTCCATGCACTAGTACTATCCTGTCCATAGTACTATACTGCAGTCACAAAGCAGACAAAGAAATGGTCGGCTGATGCCAAGGGTTCCAGTTGGTGGGCAAGCCCCTCTCGACGATCGTTGGGGATTATCCTCCGACACAGCCCAGCGTCTGTACATTGACATCGCCCCGCGAATCAGCTCCCGATTCCAAGCTCCAGGCCTCGCAAGGGCCTTGTGACACAACGGTCTCTACATCCAACACGTAGAAACGGACCGGCCAATTAACCCAGCCCAGATGCATGCACGATGAAAGCTGCAGCCTCACGGTTAGATTTCGTCATCACCTCGAACTATATTCAGATTCAACGATCCAAAGATCCGTGCTGAACTGCAGGCTGCCATCCTCGGGTACGTTGGCGCCCGACGCCACAGTCCAGGTGGCTCACTGATTTCTGGTGTCCTTACTGTATAGTACGTACGGAGTACCCTGTTGATTCCGTTTCCCGTTCTCCGTTCTCCGTACTAGTACGAAGTGCTGGAGTACTGTACCCATACACCAGGAGTAACTCCAGCCAACATGCCAATTTTGGGGACCCCTAGTCTACTCTATTGAAACCTTCTCCAAATCTGCAATCTACCTGCGACCTGTTTTTCGTTTCTCGGTGCTTAACCGTCTCAGGATCCGCTGACATGGCCCCTGCACTGTCCTCCAAGCGCTGATCTCCACCATCGGCCGATCCTGGCCCCAATCCGGTAAACTCAAAGATCATAAATGAGTTGATCCTCTGCTGCAGGGGCCGATCCTGAGACCTCGTATCCGTTGGGCTCGTATAGTGTGTTTTCGCCCCATGGACTTGATTGTGGCACTATTTATACCCGTAATCGAGGCCAGCAGTCGCACAAAGGAACCAACTGCGGGTGTCGCCAGAAGAGGTCCGGTGCAGCCCACAGGGGTATCTGCGTGCGAACAGCTGCAGTCAGACACTCTGTGACCCATTCTTTGACTTTGACCCCTACACCACCTAGCCCTGTAAGCCTAGCCCACAAGTGCGGAGTACTGTAGGGATCCAAGGCCTAAACGGCAAAACAAGACATCTCCACTCCGACACCAGACCCGCGAGACCAGCCGCGCCACTAGGCGCAAATAGGAAGTGTAATTGCCTTCGCGACACATGCCGAGCTCCGATTCGACTTGGCCTTCACCGTGTGTTCAGATGTGATATACTATCCGTCCTACATACTAGCCCGGAGTGCGAATTACTCGTACTATGCGACTCCTCACACCCTTAATATGCACTGATGCATGGTATGACAAAATGCGAGGGTTCTATCTTTCCCTTGCGACGGAGTACATACAGCCTGCAGCACATACCTCCGGACACTCTAAACATGTTTAAAAAAAAAAAGGAAAAAACCAAACATGAGGATCGGTGGAAATACATCCCCGACCATTGCCTCCACCGTTAATCATGGCCATCATTACCAGATCGGATAGAAGGTCTCTCTTTCCGCGTTTTTCCTGGATCCGCCCTGCTCCCGCATTATTGGTTTTGGGCACTGCAGTTGACTCGTTATTTTCACGCGAACGCAATCTTGTAGATCACGGGTCGACTGTGGAGGTGCGGAGTCGTCAAATCTGCACATTGAGTGTGTCGCCGATCTCCGCGGGTTTACCCCTTAACGAGTCACAGAAGGCTGGGACGATTTTTTTGCCCCTTTGATTATGTACTACTAGTGTAGATTTCTCTTTGAACACTAGCTGGATTAGCGTGGATTTGATTCGAGGCTCGACGGGGATTTTGGGGTTTTGTTTGAGGCTGATTGGGTGTTGGCTTGCTCTTGCATTTGATAGATCGAATCTTACGGAGTAGATTCGGCAAGATGCAGCCTGGTTCGCAATGTGTGAAATTGAAATGTGTGATGGATGCAATTTACTCCGTAGCACACACGCCTCTGGCTCTGGCCTTCATGTACGTACGCGTGAATTATGTACCCCGTACGGGGTAGCTTGTCTGCCTCGGACCTGGGAGGCCGAATGGGGCTAGAGGCCTTCCTTCAAACATTGTGATTGGGTCGGGGTCGGATCGGCAGTATGCCTAATTATCACCGCTGAACAGTCAAGCTGCATTGCTCAAGGTTGAGTTCCGATGGGTTAGATGACTGCTAGTGCGGTCGAGCCCTTAGGTTTCAGAGTCATGTTCTTCCCAAAAACAAGATGCAGCGAAACTTGGAAGACCATGGGTGCAGACCGTACTCCGTGCTTTTTATCGCCTGGGGCGCTCAAATATCCTGGCATAGGTGAGGTTATGCCCACCTGGGCAGCAAGTGCATATGTGATGTTTGCTCTGCCCGGGTGTACTCAAATATACAAATGACCTCCAGGGCCCTTGGAACAAATGACACACTCGGCATAAAATATAGTATGCGATCCAATGGCTCCAAGGGGATAACTAAATAATCTTCGTCTTCGGGTCAATAAGGAAGCCATCTAGGGTCAGCAGGTTATAGGCTCCATTTTGATCATCCCGAATAGGCACTGCGGGAGGCATAATGGCAAGTCTGCATGTGAAGCCATGAGATAGCAGAACGCCAAGAACCATTGCCATTTTGATTTTCGAAATTTCAGTTTCACCCAGCCCAGTTTCCTCCTTCAGGCTTGCCCAGAACGTATGATGAAGGCTTTCATAGTCATCATATCGAGTCCAGCCGTGCTTGAGGTGCTTTTGGCCCGTTGTTTGTTGGAGAAAATGAAGGTTCACCCCAAAGGGACCAATCTCAGCCTCGGCCCAGTCGATAATTCCAACTAGATGAGACTTCTCGTCGACCATCACATTATATATCCCAAGATCTTGGTGGAGAAGCACAGTCGGCAGTGACATGATGGCAGGCAAGGAATTAAGAGATTGCTGAATGATGGGCTGGAACCGATCAGGTAAAGCCTGCCGCAGTAGCTTCAATTCTGCCTCATATCGTTTGTGAAGAGCTTCGCGTGCTTCTTCATCAAGATGTACAGGGCAGTTCCATGCCCTGGCGAAGAAGCTGCAATATCAATTAGTTCAATTGTCATATCATAGACAACCCAACGTACCTCGCCAGATCAGATATTAGATTCTGCCGCCAGGCAAAGTATTCAGGCGAGTTCTTGGGCTCATCCCGAGGGATCTCAAATTCCAACTGACTGGTGCCTTGCACTCGATCCATGACATAGACCATGACGCTTTCTTTGCCATCCACCATATCACCCATATGACCATGACAAGTCGTCCCCGGAGCCCAGGATCCAAAAATCTGACGGGCCAGAGTGATGTTTTTCATTTTCAACAGGACAGGTCTGAGGCGGAATTGGACGACAAATTCTTGCTTCGCACCGCCGTACACAGTGTAGCTGCAGCAGCCTTAGAAATCAACTAGTACCACATCGCCACCCACAAGTTCTCTGGCTCAGCAATCGCATTCTGCTCGTGTTACTGTTGTTTGCGTGAAAAACTGCGCTATCGTATCTTCGGCGCTGTAATTATTGGATGTCATGTCTCTTCCAAGGGTGGATGGACAAGAGCGGGATTTGGGATTTGTATACTCACGAGGTAGCGCAGCAGTGCAATCAATATTTCGTGAAGTCAGGGAGATGCCCAGGTGTGTTTTTGACAAAGGAAGTGAGCAGACATCAGCTAGGCAAATGCGGGGGACGAGTCCGTCATGCAGGTGCCCTGGAGCTCACATTGGGGACTTTTCGTTGTCCTTGCGAAGATCCGAGGAGCAATCCTCTTGGGCTAAAGTGGAACGATCAGGATGTGCAATTTGAATCGCACTTAGCTACCTGGAGCTCTACACAGTCCACCTAGACATTTTTTGGTATTACTCCCAAGATTTTAGGGATTTCAGCAATGGAGGGTTCCTGGGGTCAACGTTCAACAGAGGTCCCAACCCAGGTGCTCACACTTCAAGGTTGGCAAGACATCCTACTGCTTTCTCGGTCATAGCCCTTAATGCTCAGTCAACATGGACAAGCACTGTGAATATAAACCTGGAAGCATTCGAGGCGAAATCAATCATGATGACGTCAAATCATAACAGTATATATTGCCATTTCACTGCCCGGATATACTACGTGAATATCATCTCAACAATTTGAAATATATACTAGAGTTCTATCGATACATCGGCTTTCAATACCTAGGTATCACCTTTGAAACCCTGGAACCTTCGAGATGTCCTGCCCTCAAGCATCCGCCGAGAACCAACAGGGAATCCCAGGCGACCCAAGAACAGTCAAGAGCCAAGTCCTCGAGACAGGAGCCTCAATGATCCAAGACTTCACACCCGTGAAGCAAATCTGCGCCCATCTCAATGCCTTCCACGTCTACGCCAACGACCCCAGACGCTGCATCGAGGCCAACCACTACTGCACACATCTAACAGAGGGTAAGTGAACCCCAGCAGAGAAAAAGCATATACTCACCCATCCAGACGTACGACAATGTCTAATCTACGACTCCCCCGAGAAAAACGCCCGCCTCATCGGCGTCGAATACATGGTCTCGCCACGAATCTTCTCAACTCTCCCAGAAGAAGAGCGAAAGCTCTGGCATACACACGAATTCGAAGTCAAGAGCGGGATGCTAATCATGCCTGCGCCGGCGGGAGTACCCAAGCCTGTATGGGAGGCTGCGGAGACGGCAGAGATGCAGGACGTTGCGCCAATATATGGGAAGACGTATCATTTCTGGCAGGTTGATCGGGGGGACCCTGTGCCCATGGGTGCGCCACAGTTAATGGGGAGCTTTACGTCGGAGGAGAGTGTGGAGTTGGCTAAGCCTGGGGGATTGGATGCCTTGCTTGGGGAGCGAGATGCGAGGTTTGGGGTGGATTATCGTCAGAAGGCGAAGAAGAGGGAGGGGATTGAGCCTGTTGAGATACATACGGGTATGAGATGTCACTTTCGTTTGATATATTTTGAGCTGACAGAATTGCAGATGCCGATGCAATGTGGAAATAATCTAGAGAGCTGCAGAACTAGGCTCTTACCCAGTACTGGTCTGTGGACTTCGTACATGATATTGTTCTGAGAGATGCCATGATGGGTTCAATTGAAAAAATAATATATTCGAGCTAAGGATGTATCCCCACTGCGTATGCCTCAAAGACCCAGTCCCATAGTTAAATGGGGTCAAGAATGAGACACACTGGGGGAGAGCCTGTCTGACAAGACAGACTCTGGTATTCATCTTGCTTCATATTCCACACTAGCTCGTCCTGGTGCTGTATTTCGGCGACGGCCAGCTCTAGCATTTGGAGAAGCAATCCCGGATGGGATTCAAGGGGGGAGGGGTAACTATCTAAAGATGCATTTCGCACAGGAGCACGTCTATTCCTGGTAGAGATGCTCCTGTCGCGGCGAGGTGAACTTCCAGACTCTTAGCACAGCACCCAAACATCAATGGGCAGCTGAAGAGCTGAAGAGATCGTGGAATGATCATCCAATGCGACAGCGACGTGCAAAACGTCGATTGCAGTCGAAATCGACTATTGGAGAAGAGTGAAAGCGGGCGGGAAAAGAAAAAGTTTTTAAATGACCCGTGCGGTCACATGACCTACCCATCCGCGGAAGTCGCTGGAGCTCTGGTCGAGACGTTGCGCCAAACTCCCACCTCATGGAGCACTTATTCCGGTCAACGCTTAGGCTGACGAACGTCCGCACGGTCGGCCGGCTCGCGCTCAATGGCCTCGGCACATTCTGTGGCTGCGCGCTGATCTGGGAGCACCTGATCACCGTGCAGCTCAGCGCAGGTCCCTCGATGTATCCGACATTCGACGTGAGAGGCGATTGGCTCTTGATTTCACGACTTCACCGGAACGGCAAGGGAATCGAAGTCGGCGATGTGGTGCGATTTGGTCACCCGAACTTCCAGGGCGTGCATGCTGCGAAGCGCGTGGTGGGCATGCCGGGAGATTTCGTCTGCCAGGATCAGCCGCTTAGTCCGGAGGTTGGCAAGGATCACAATATGATACAGGTGAGATTGGATGACTTGGTACTTGAAGGTCAATTGCTGATATGATGTGAAGATCCCCGAAGGCCATGTCTTCCTGGCTGGTGACAACCTTCCCTGGTCTAGGGACTCGAGGAACTACGGCCCCGTGCCCATGGCACTCATCAACGGAAAGATCATCGCGCGAGTGTGGCCGCCCTCGAAGGCGGAATGGGTCAAGAATCCGCTCAAGCCTGCGCAGTTGGAGGGCAGCATCTGATGATCATACAATGTATATATACGGGGTGACGAGGGCGATTGCATCTTGCGCAAGAGCGCCAGAGCCTTTTTATTCAAGCATACACAGGGAGTTTGGGAAGGATTAAATCAGTGTGCATATTCATACATATCAAATTGTACAATACAAATCTAAACTCAGATGGCTTTGATGGACGGAGTATAGAAAACAAGATCAGCGGAAAGAAGAGGGGTTGCGTCTCTTATAAGGCAGAGGCTCGACCCTCTTGCGACGCAGCTCAACATCTGCACCGTTGAATCCGAGCTCCTTCATGACCTCCAGGGTCGTCTGGTCCCATTGGGTACGGAAAAGGTGGGCACCAATGGCCTTGAGGTGGTAGCGGGCCTGAAGGGTGCGAAGAAGAGTGTCGTCGCGGCTAGTCTCCTTCGCTTTCACGGCGGCAAAGTCGAGAGGCTGGGAGTCCTTCTGCTCCATGATGAAGACAGAGAGACGGTGGTAGGGACTACCCTTTTGGGCGACGGGTGGTAGCCAGGGCAGAACGACCTGGGAGTCTTCCAAAAGCTGGGCAAGGTCGACCTTGGTGGAGGTGGCTGAGATGGGCACGTTGACGGCCAAGAAGTGGGTCTTATAGTCGAAGCTGTCCTTCTCGACGTTGGGGACATCGGAGTCAACAACAGCGATGGTGACCAGCTTTTCGCCGGCTTCGAAAAGCTGCACGTCGAGCTTGGGGGCAACGGTGCTCTGTCTGGCTTCAACATATTCACCGACTGGGATCTGTCGCTTGCCGAAGTACAACTTGGTTTCTACGACTGGGTCGCAGTGAGGGAGAACGTCGGGAATGACGTTCATCTGTGTGATACGCTGGACAAGAATCTTGCGGCGGTACTCGCGCCATTTGCGGTCGGCCAAAAAGCGGTAGATGGGCTTAGACATGTCACCTGAAGTGAACTAGATGTTAGCCTCAACTCAAGACATTGATATCTCGAGATCACAGGATTGGTTACCTTCATTATCTTCGAATCGTCGCTTCACCGAGGGGTCGTTAATATCAGCCATGATCTTGAGGCGCTCCAGGTGTAATTGCATTGCTGTCACCCGGGACTTCTGTGCCTTGGCACCTCCCGCCTCCTCAACGGGGAGAGCCTCTTGTCTGGCAATGCGCTGCTGCATTGTCTCGATTTCCTTCAGCTTCTCCTCGCGGTCCGCAAGGAGAACCTTGCGGGCTTCTTGGAAACATTGGTAGGGCAGCTGTTCGAACGGGATGCTGTCGGTAGTCTGGAGTGCGGCACGGCGACGACGAGATCCAATTGGGGTGGTTCCCTGGCGCAACAGACGTCTCTCAAGGCGGGGACTCGTCACAAGGGCAGGATCCGGGGCCTTGTGGAAGGGTTGACTGGGCGCTTCGGTCTCGGCCTCGCGAGTGGTGGCAGTCGACTGGAAAGCTCGCGTCTGAAGCTGGACACCAGCCACGCCTCTAGCGTAAGAGCCGCGCAGACATTGGAGCAGAGGCTTCGAAGCCCGCTCGCAGTGAACCATGATGCAAGGAATTGGGTTTGATGGGGTTGGCTATGGGCGACGGATGCTTGTTGTCTTTCCGGGGGAACTTTTTCTGTTCGGACGCCAAGATTCTGCTAGCATCCACCGCCCGGGTTCAACTTTTGCTTGTTGGTTGAAGACGACCATCATCACTCTATAGCGATCACCACAGGCCGTCAAAATGCCTACTAATGATTTCGTCCGGTCGCTGAAGCTGCTTTCACGCAGCTCTGGTGGACTTATGTCTGGCCCGAAGCAGGTGACGGTGAGTACCTGGACTCTTCAGTCCGATTCTAGCCCCGGAGGACGCATTGGCTGATCCACGATTGTCTGCAGCAACGATGCCTCACACGCTCAATGGCTACGGAAGCCCAGTCAACGACGCCAGTAGTGTCTCAAGATATCCACGACGTCCCCACTGCCACCCGACCAGGTGGCCAAACCCCTGTCCAAGTCATGACCTACCAATGGCCTGACCTGAGACCCAAGCGCTTAATTCACTACTCCAAGAGGCTCCTCGACATGCCCGTTCGTCACGATATTCTTCACCGTGCCGTGATCTTCGAGGCCGACGGCACACGACAGGGTACCGCCAGCACCAAGTGGAGGGACGACGTGCACGGTAGTCACCGGAAGTTGTACGCCCAGAAGGGCTCCGGTCGTGCGCGTGCCGGTGACAAGCAATCGCCCGTCCGACGAGGTGGTGGTGTTGCCCACGGTCCCCATCCCCGTGATTTCTCGACCGATCTGCCGCGCAAGATCTACGACCAAGCCTGGCGCATTGCTCTCAGCTACCGTCTTTCGCGCGGTGAACTGATTGTCGTTGACAGCAACATCAACATGCGCCCCGACGGAACCCCCTACTACCTCGAAAACATCCTGCGGGCCCACGATTGGCACGGAAAGGGTCGTTCCACTTTCATTACCCTCCAGCCCTCTGAAGCTTTCACCGATGCGGTTGAGAAGTACCCTCGCCATGCGCGCCATCTGACTACGGAGGATCTGGACGTGAAGGATCTTTTGGAAACGAGCCGATTGGTTATCGAGCGTGATGCACTGCACAAGATCCTGCTTGCACACACAACGGACCTGGGTGCCATCGACACCTTGTTCTCACCCTCGTTGGATGGATCCATTGTTCACCAACTGAAGGCCAGCCGACTGCGGGCTACCTGGGAGGCCCAGGAATAAGTGATTTGGGTGTTCTGACAGCAATTAACTAGTTATGTACAAATAGATTCTTTCATACTTGAGCGGTGTTGTCCAAGCTGTAAAGTATATTTGGTATAAGTATTAGAGGTATGACCTCAGGTGGATGCCCAGCCTGAGGTGTATGCCATCATCATATGAAAACATGGCCATTCTGCCCGAGTCTTTACAGTAGCAACGTTCCGAATATCTACTTACCCAATTGCTGTAAAATCATTAGAAATGAAGTAGAAAAGCACATAAAATACCCTACATCGATTCCATCGAAGCATGAAGATAGCTGTCGGTTATCGGAGAATCGGAGCGGAAGGAAAATCCAGCGAAAAAAACTCCCGAGGTCAAAAGCGGAGAACATCTGATTGTCACCATACCCGTGGACTTCCTTGGACCTGTTTTAATAGTCGCCTTCTTTTCAATGTTACTTCGACACTCATTCTCCCGGTTTTCATCGCCGAGCTGGACCTCGCGCGCTTCCACAATGCCTCTACGCGCCAAGGTCACCAACCCTGCCTTTCGAGCTATGGTATGTCTGGCGGACTCCTCGGCTATCCCATAGCTAACTCGGCCCAGATGTCGACAGAGATCCCCAAAGAGCTTCCCGGCGATGAGCCTGATGATGTCTTGTTCAACTCGATCTACGGCCTCCGCAGCGTGGAGCTCAACCGACCCAAGAAGCTCAATTCCTTGAACGGCTCCATGGCACGCAAGATTTTCCCCCGACTCAAGGTGAGCTTGGACAACGTCCCCAGAGATATGGGCCAGTACTAAGCATCGGTCATATAGGAGTGGGAGAAGTCCTCTCTTGCAAACATGATCCTCATCTCCGGAGCCGGCTCCAAGGCGCTCTGCGCAGGAGGTGACGTTGCCGCGCTGGCCTTGCAGAACGAACAGGGAGTGGAAGGACAGAAGGCGTCGACGGATTTCTTCGGACTCGAATACCGCCTCGATCACACTCTCGCCACATACACCAAGCCCGTTATCTCGTTCATGGATGGAATCACCATGGGCGGTGGTGTCGGCCTCAGCATGCACGCCCCCTTCCGAATCGCGACTGAGCGGACTGTCTTCGCCATGCCCGAAACCACTATCGGATTCTTCCCCGACGTCGGCGGCTCCTTCTTCCTGCCCCGTCTCGACGGCGAGACCGGCACATACCTTGCTCTGACCTCCGAGCGTCTCAAGGGTGTCCAGGCTCTGTACGCCGGCATCGCCACACACTACCTGCACTCCAGTGCTCTGAGCGGTATGGTGCAG
Organism: Penicillium olsonii; assembly: GCA_911174995.1. Lineage (NCBI taxonomy): Eukaryota > Fungi > Ascomycota > Eurotiomycetes > Eurotiales > Aspergillaceae > Penicillium > Penicillium olsonii. The sequence continues at coordinate 144,245 of CAJVNO010000021.1, read as the reverse complement.
CGTCTTTCCGAACTGACTTTCCCCGACCACCTTGCCCTCTCCGGGCGTCTCGAAATCGTCAACAAGACCATGGCCGAGTTCTCAGTCGGTCTGCCTCCGCTGGAGGAGGAGCCCATGCTCATGGCCGGCAGCCTGCGCACCGCCATCGACCGCTGCTTCAGATTCGACACCATGGAGGAGATCTTCATGGCCCTGGAGGACGAGATTGAGCACAAGCAGTGGGCACAGAAGACACTGGAGACACTATCCAGCCGATCCCCGACTTCCCTGAAGGTGACACTGCGCCAGATGCGTCTCGGCAAGAAGTGGAGCATTTCAGAGACTTTCCAGCGCGAGCACGAGATCTCCGCCAACTTCATGCGTCACCCCGACTTTGTCGAGGGCGTCAAGGCCCGTCTTATGTCCAAGCCTCCCCGCCAGGCTGAGTGGAAGCCCGCTACTCTGGCCGAGGTCACGAACGAGACCGTCGAGAACTTCTTCAAGATCCCTGAGGGCGAGAGCCGTCTGGCTCTCCTCAGTGAGGGCGATTATCACGACTACCCCCACGCTCACTTTGCTCTGCCTTCCGAGGTGGAGATTGAGGAGGTCGTTCGCCAGGGTCACCCATCCCGGAGACCGGTGATCGATGCCTTCCTCGAGAAGTACTCTCACCGTGATGGTGTGCGCCGAAAGGTGGTTGAGGTCCTTGCCCGTAGGACCTCAACTGAGTCCGGCGAGGGACTTAAGTGGATTTGAGAAGATATACCGTCTATAGCTTGTAATTTATTGTTTTGATGCATAGAATCTATTGGGAATTGGCATATACCATCATATCGTGAATGTCCTCTGACGAACGATCGTCTTCAGCTTTGGAGCTCACCTGGGCATAAAAAGGCGCTTACTAGCTCTGTAATGCGAGTGTATATACAATCGCCTCCAACATTAAACATCAAGTCTGCACAACTTGGAAAACGGGTCTATCAGAAATAAGACAAATCCACCCAGACACGTAAACAAGTATACAGACCGGCTTAGATCATAACAAAGAAATCCGAAAACAACTCCCGCCTAACACACTTCGAGTCAGCCCAAGTCCGCGACGCATCCTGACGCCTCGTCATCTCCTCCAAAAGCACCAACACTCTATCCGCAGACGGATGACGACCCAGCCGCGAAGCCGGCTCCGACTCCGCCTCATGCACAGCGGCCATACGCTGCATTTCCGAGACGATCCATCGACGCTGCTCGCCCGTTCCTTCCAGACCGGCCACAAACATCGGCCACAGGAAGCTGATGGGCAGATGGGCGGGATTGGCCGACTCAACCGTGGCCAGCTGGATGATCTGGTCGACTGCGCCGTTGACGCGGTCTGTGCGAGGGTAAATGGCGAAGGCGACGCGGTGCAGGTAGATGAAGTTGGCTAGGAAGGTAGCGACGTATTGGCGGAATGTGCGACAGATTTCGAGGGCGACGGGCTCGCACAGAGTGGTTTTCAGGGAGTCTGGACGGCTGTAGACGTCTATGACGGCTGGGCGGCGGTGCCAGAGAGTTTCGAGGTCTGCGCCGACTTTGTGGGCGATTTGGAGGACTTCGAATTCGTCGCTCAGGGTGCCGCGGCTGCGATGGTGGAGGTCTATGTTGACGATGCGGCGGACGATTTGTTGGGCTTGGACGAGGAAGCGGAAGGCTGGTCCCACGATTGCGTCGTAGACTAGATAGCTGGGACTGCGGAATGGGTCTTCGGCGCTGTCTTCTTTGCTGTCGGCTGAGGATACTTGGGTTTGAGGTCGGAGTGTCACTCCGTGTTCTGGGATGTTGCCGAGGTCAATGAGGGGGTCTCCTTCTCGGCCAGCGATGAGGGACTTGACATCTAGGAGGGAGACCCATGATACAAGGAGGTGGCCGAGGCCTGTCCAGTGTCGGGTGCGGTTGTGGAACCGTTGGAGAATGAGGTATCCCGAATGAAGATATGATGTCCCGGCGCATATTTCAGGGGATGAGAGAAGCTGAGAAGAGATGAGTTATCTCAACAGTCCATGGATCTAGAATACAGAATAAATACCTCGGATATCATAAGGAGAAAGACAGCACCAAAGACCTTGACCAGCATGGACTCGGCTACCTCGCCATGAAGACAAGCTTGAATCTCTGCCCCAGAGACCCGATGGTAGGTCGGCGCCCAGCGCCATCGCTTGCCCTCCATCATTGCCTTATGCACATCCGCATAGCAGTACAGAGCATTCTGCAACGGACTGAAATCGCGCGCATGAGCCAGCAAGGCCGGCCGCACATATTCCCACTCCATATTGACCGGTGCGAAGAGCGCCGCTGGCGCCCCCACGCCCATAAAGTGCTGCAGCAGCTGATCCTCGTACGAGGTCCCAGGATCAGACCAGCTGCCTCGCGTCGTCGCCAAATCCGAGCTCCCAATAGACCCATCCATCAGCGAAGGCGCATCCGGACTCAGCGGCGTTCGGCGGTCGAAGTGCGTTTCGTCCAGCCCAATCCCCGCGGGCAGCGACTGCGGGCTGGCGGTGAACGTCGCCGCGAGCCCGGTCAAGTCCAAGTGCTTCTGTTCCAGCTCCGAGGTGATCCCGCCCATGAATCCCAGCATGTCGAATTCAGAGGGGTAGACACCCGGGAGCTGGCGCAGGGCCGGGGCGGGGATCGCACTGTCATCGGAGCGGAGCACGGTATTGAAGAAGTTGAGGTCGGGCGAGCGTGCAGCGACCGAGAGTTGTGTGTGAGTTGAGGCCTCGCGCGATGTCCATGTAGAAGCCTCGTCAGGGCCTTTGTACACACATTCCAGGCGGAGTCGGTCGCAGTTGGAGCAGTGGGGTTTGGCCTCGTCGCAGCGGACCTTGCGGGCTCGGCAGGTTAGACAGCCTGTTCGTCGCCGTGGCCCTGATCTGCCTGCTCCCCGGGCTTTTGGCACCTGTGGATGTTAGTTTCCAATCTGCAGAGGGGGTCAACAGACAGTACCTCCATGATGAGTCGGGAAGGACATTGTGTGTTTTTGTTTTGTTTTCCCCGCAACGGGATGACGAGCTTGTCTGTGGTTTATCGTGATCGCACTGACCGTCTTTACAGACATCGAAAACAGACAGAATACTTGCAATATGGAAGTGCTCTCTCGAAGCTGATCCGAAGTTAAGCCGACGCCGTTCGACTGATCAGTTTGGTCTCCACAGTTAGTACATTGTGTGGATAACGAATATCGCCAACATTGTTTCAGGGAAACTGGCTACAATACGCATATTTGCAAGACCCTGACTTCGAGAGATCGATCGTGAAAATCTACTATACTTCAAACGTCACACACGATCAGGTTCTATACGGGGATTCTATACGGGGATTCTACGGAGTGTACGGGCTATAGATGTGAAACGAGAACCATGTCGCAGATTCCATCGAACCCATGGGCAAGGAGCCGAGTGAAACATCTCGGTTCAGCAATTCCAACTGCCGAACCCCCCTGCGAAGAAGGGTCCAGAGATATTCGGCTGGTGTACAGTATGGGCTCAGCTACTCCAGATGTCGGGCCCCAGGGCGGATCACAGCTGAGGTCAACTGGTGAATCCAACTGAAGATTTTCAGATAATCTTGCCCTTTGACGAAACTACGCGAGCAAATTCATCGCCAATAAGTCTCTGCTCGTCCTCATTGCCGAACCTCGGTTCCATCTATGCCGGGCTTCATGCATCAGGGCAAAAATGACAGATCCACTACTCTCCGTACTCGCCGAGAGTCCCAAATTGAGAATGACGTCTTAGCAAACACGAGATACGCCAGTACGAAGTACGCCATATGGAGTGCGGGCATTGGATGTTCGCAGCAGCAAACATTGGACCGAATGCGGATCGCCAAGATACCCCGTTTTTGGATCCAGGCACAAAGCCCTAACCGTGGCATTCCACCACAAAGTAGAGCTGAGAGACGATCACTCATTAAAAGAATGAAGCGTGAGAAACGTCTCATTTTCCGATTCGCCCAGAAAACAAAAACACAAAAGCAGGCCAGGATCAATTTTGAGACTCCCCGTTCTGGTAAGGCGGCCGAACTATAGGCCCGCACCGTTTCAGTCGCATTCTGACCTGTCGAATCCTTCGATACTATATACGGAGTACTCTCTACTCTATACTATACGCACCCGGAAACCTCGGTACTGAACCAAGTCCCTTTTTCGGACCCTGGCCCACTTGGATGCTCAGGTACCCGAGCCCCAAACATGAAACGCCAGGAGATTTAGTTCTGGGAAAACTCGAACGATTTTCGGAGGTCACATACCTGGGGATATAAGAATGGACTGCCCAGGTGGTATTCTGGGTTATCAGAAAGGAAACCACTCTCTTTTACCCTCCCATCTTTGACTATGAAGTTCTCCTTCGGTGCTATCTTGGCTCTGGCAGCCACAGCCATGGCGGGCCCCATGGATCTTGAAGCTCGTGCTCGTACGTGTCTATCATTGAATGATGTTCGATGAATAATGGATGGTCGGGACTAACACATAAACAGTCGGAGAGGGAAATGAACTTCGTGAGGGCAGCTGCAAGGACATTACTTTCATTTTCGCCCGTGCCAGTACCGAGCCTGGTCTTCTTGTATGTTTTCTTTTATGCTCTCATTTCCCTCGCAAGACTAACTCATCCAGGGTATTTCCGTGGGCCCCGCCATCTGTAATGCGTTGAAGAGGGACAAGCCGGGCAAGGTCGCTTGCCAGGGTGTGGGACCCAAGTACACGGCGGATCTGCCATCTAACGCTCTCCCCGGCAACACATCCCCCGCTGCCATTGCGGAGTCCAAGGGTCTGTTTGAGCAGGCTGCTTCCAAGTGCCCTGACACGCAGATCCTTGCTGGTGGATACAGGTACGTCGTTGACTTTCCAAATGCATACACACGCATACTAATCTGATTCCTATACAGTCAGGGCACTGCCGTCATGGATGACTCCATCAAGAAGCTCTCCTCCGACGTCCAGGCGAAGATCAAGGGTGTTGCCCTGTTCGGATACACCCGTAACGCCCAGGAGCGTGGTCAGATCCAGGGCTTCGACAAGTCCAAGACCAAGATCTACTGTGCCGTTGGAGACATGGTCTGCACGGGCACTCTGATCATTACCCCCGCCCACTTCACCTACGTTGCCAACGCCGGTGCCGCTACCAAGTGGCTGGAGTCGAAGTTGGATTAAGGGTCTTAGAGAGTTGAAATCCTTGTCATTCCTTTGGTAGGTGCTTGATGCATCGCCATCTCCAGGATTTCGGCAGCTTGACGTTGCTACATTTGTTTTGATTAAGAGAGCCTATATTTTGCTATTTACGACATGAATTGAAGATCACAAATGATTCGAATTAATCAACAGACGGGTATCTCAGGAGATCCAGAACTACTCTTCAATCCACCGACCTCCATCTCATGCAATTTCCTCCTAATAAACGCATCCATCTCATCCCTCTCCTCCTGCGTCAACAACGCAACCCGATCCTCCAACGTCCCCTCCCCAAAGAACCTCCTATCAATCCGCGCCCAATAAACAATATCAAAAGCCCAACTCCGTCTCGCAGCATAACTCACCCAGAAATCCCCACTCTCCCAACTCCTCCTCATATGCCCCGCCAGCTCTACCCCCCCAACACCCTCCAACTCCTCCAAAAACACCTCCAATCTCTCCACATAAGCCCCCTCCCACTCATCAATCCCACCAACCCAATACTCCGGCCTCTCCAACAAAAGCCAACAAGGCGGCGCGCGCACAAACTCCAACGGAGCCGCATACGTAAACTCCCAATCAATAGCAGCTGCAATCCGGCCATTCTCAACAAGGACATTCGCAGGGCGCAAATCATCACAGAAGAGCGAATACTCACCCTCACACGAAGTAAGACGACCTTCGCGCGCTAAGCGGCGAAACAAACAGCGCGCAATGTACTTCACGCGGCAATCGTCCCATCCTTCAATGGCGTCGTTGCGCTGCGCAGATAAATGCGCCATATGCAGCTCTGCAAGCGTGAGCACGTACCCCGCTCCACTGGAGAACGGACCACGCGGGAGATCGGCCGGATCGACACAGCCCACTTGGACGAGTTCGTTCATGTTGATGCTTAGCGGGCGGGTTTGGATGACCCATTCGTTGTTGATGTGGGAGAGGCTGCCTATGGAGGGGAATTTGTGGCGGGAGAGTTCGAGGAGGAGGGTGGACATTTGGCGGTAGACTGAGCGGAGGACGGGGGTGGAGATGTTGGGGTCGAGGATTGGTCGGTCTTTCCAGGGGATGGTGGGGGTGTTGAGGGCGTCGACGAGATCGGAGTCGTGGTCGATGTAGCCCATTATTATGTAGGGGCCTAAGATGGGGTCTGTGTTTACCGTGTGGACGGTTGGGACGGGGATGGTGGTTGTTTGGAGGAAGCGCATGACGGCGACTTCGGCGGTGACTTTTTCTTCGGGGAAGATCGAGTAGCCTGGGATGGGGAAGCGGATTATTGAGGAGGTGTGGTCTGTGAATTGGAGGCGGATGACCATGTTGAAGGAGCCCTTTTGGGGTGGGAAGAGTCGATAGGGGCTGGGTTTATGGGAGAGGAGGTTCGTGATTCTTTGAATGCTCTCCGTCGTGAAGAGCGTGGTTTTCCATTTGTGAAGGATGTTGTCTGCTTGATCCCAGGCGGTTTCGTCGAAGAACATCAGTCGGCCTTTGAGGATGGGCGCCATCACGTTGGGTCTGGGAGCCATATTGACCCCGCGGTTACTGATGGACGGTGGTTGTGAAACGCAGTTCTATACGCCACAAGCACTAGCGCGGACCCGATTGAGGGGCTTCGGGATATGCAAGGTGAAGCTCATTCGATGTACAGATCTATATACAACGGTCGATGCTCTTCGACTTCTAAAAGGGCCTCTCGGTCCGTTTGAATCTTGGCGGCTGACGCGAAAACTGCTCTGGGGCATCCCTCGCTCCCTCCTTCCAGTAGTCAAACTCCATCCATGCATTCTCCGGCATCTGTGCCTCGGTCGCCTCCAGGAACTCTCCAAGATCAGGACACAGCGGGATCACCCCTGTTTCGAGGACATATTGATCCCACAGCTTCAACAGCTGTTTCAGCTTCGCTGGCTCGGCATCCGCAAGATCATGAATCTCACCAGGATCCTGCACCAGGTTGTATAGCTGCCATTTCTCCGGGCCTTTGGGTTTGGGAATAAAGACGATCTTCCAGTCCGCGCACCGCAGCGCAGCACGCCCGCACGTTTCCCAGCCTTGGATGAAATCGGCTGGATGAATGCGCTCCGCCTCACCAACAGCCCAGGGCTGGAAGCTGCGTCCGCGCATAGTCACCACCTCGCGGCCCTGGTACGTCGGTGCAGGATGCTTGAGTCCAGCCATGTCCAAGATTGAAGGAGCCAGATCCATAACTGTTGCGAACTGATCGGTGATGCCGTTCGTGACATTGGTCGGGTTGACAGCTAGGTTTTTGGGGAAACGGCAGGTGAATGGAACGCGGACGCCTCCCTCCGTGGTATACGCCTTGTACAGGCGTGATGGAGCAGTGGCAGCCTGCGCCCAGCGCGGACCGTACCAGATGAACGAGTTGCCGTTTCCGAGGTTATCAAGGCTGTTGTCGTAGTACTTTTGGAGATGGGGCATAACCCCGTTCTGGACCATGGGATAGGCCTCGTAGGCAGCGCCCTCGGCACCATTGTCGGACATGAAGCAGACAAAGGTGTTGTCGAGCTCATCTATCGACCGTAGGTATTCGACAACTTTGCCGACATTCGAGTCAATGCACTCCACCATACCGGCGAATACCTCCATCGCGACACACGACTTCTTCTTCTCCTCGTCACTGAACTCGTCCCAGGGTTTGACTTCCTCCGCTTGCACCGGGTGCGCTTCTACGTCATCGCGCACCATCCCCAGCTCTTTCAGACGCTGCAATCGCTTCTGACGAAGCACATCGGGCCCCTCATCATACACGCCGCGGTAGTGATCGATGTACTCGCGAGGGGCCTGGAGGGGCCAATGCGGCGCCGTGAAAGGGAGATATCCAAAGAATGGGCGATCTCCATTACCATCCGGCCCAGCATGTCCTCCACTTTCTTTCCATTCCTTGATATAGTTGACCATCTTGTCCCCATATCCATCAGACGAGTACCACCCCTCCGGAAGATGGCGCACATACTCCCCATCTTCCATATGCAGGGCAATATAACTCGCCTCGATAAAAGTAGGAATCTGATCTTGGTCTTTAAGCTCAGGCTCATATGCGTAGTGATTCGAGCAGGCGGGGAGGTGGGCGAACGAACGCTCAAACCCGCGCTTATGTGGTGATCGCTCGGGCGTTAGCCCCAGGTGCCACTTGCCCGACATCATTGTGTGATAGCCGCCGTCGCGAAGAACTTCTGGTAGTGCTACGACTCGCTCGTTGAGAAACCCCTCATACCCTGGCATACCGCGCTGGGGCGCGGTGCTCATGGCGGATCCCTTGGGGCCGTTCTGGCCGGATATGTTGGTCCATTCGATGAGGTTTCCAAGTCCGGCGATATGGTGATCGGTACCTGTCATGATCATGGCGCGCGTGGGACTATGCTTGTCAGTACAGACCGTGGAGGCACCGGGAGGGGTAACCTACGAGCACGCAGCAGCAGCGTGGAAATCAGTAAACCGAAGCCCCTCTTTGGCGATCTGATCGATGTTTGGGGTCCGGATTTCACCACCGAAGCAGCCCACGTCAGAAAAGCCGAGATCATCAGCGACAATGACGAGGAAATTCGGGCGTTTGGCTGCCATTGTCGAAGCGTAGAGCAAGGTGTGCTTTCACCGTGTTGATCAATGTCGCTTCAAGAGCAGTGAAGAAACCCGGTGAGGGGTCAGGGGACATATGTACTCGCATCGGCAAAAGAACTCGCATGAAAGCCCGAGTCCCGACATCCAACACAAGCATCAAGCGGCAACTCGCCAATCGGCCATCGGCAGTGAGATGCGGGGAGAGCTCCACATCTGATAAGAGCTCGAGCGACGGACCCGTTTATTCGCCATTGCGAGCGAATGAGATCCTTTCTGTAGACGAGACGCGAGAGAAAGGGACCAGAGAGCCAAAAGAGCGATGTCGGCAGTCGGGTGACATAATCCAGTCCCAAAACAGCTTCCAAGTTTCCCGTCGATGAATCGTTCTCACGTTTCATTCGGAGGATTGTCTGTCTAGATTTAGATATTCTCAAAATGGCGTTAATTCATATATCTCGTTATAATACTTTTGCTTCTTGTTCCTCTAATCCATCCTACACCCCAATTCCAGCGTATCCAGATTCACCACAGTCAAGTCCTGACATCATGGCGAAGCTCAAAGCTCGATGGCGCACCTACTGGTTCGCACTTGTACTATGCTGCGGCGGTGCTCTTTTCGGCTACGACTCCGGCGTCATAGGTTCGTACGACTCAAACTGCGCAATGCCCATATTAACGCTCCCAGGTGGCGTGCTCACATTTCCCTCATTCGAGGACTCCTTCGGCATAACGCCGTCTCAGAAAACGAGCATCAGCGCTATCGCCGTAGGCATTCAACAGGCAGGCGCATTCGCAGGCTGCTTCCTGATCTGGCCATTGACCAATGTCTATGGGCGGCGCATTGCAATGGCAATATGTAGTCTGGTCTTTTGTATCGGGGTGATTCTGGAAACGATCGACACACGCTCCCTGGCGGCCTTCTATGTCGGTCGGGTGATTTGTGGTCTGGGCGTCGGGGGCTCGGCGACCATCATCCCCATCTATATGTCGGAGATGGCCCCCAAGGAGATCCGGGGACAGCTGGGAAGCTGTTACCAGCTCACGTATACGGTCGGGATTCTCGTGTCATATTGGATCGACTATGGGGTGAAGAGCATGGAGGCCAGTGCGCGGCAGTGGCAATTGCCGATTGGATTGCAGTTGGTGCCTGGTGCATTGATGGGAATCGGCATGTTGAGTATAACGGAGAGTGTGCGGTGGCTGTTGGCGAAGGGGCGGGAGGAAGAGGCATGGGGTAGTCTTGTTTGGATCCGAGCCGGAGCAGACGAGGACGTGGCGAGTGAATTTGACGAGATGAAGCGCGGCCTGGAAGAAGAAAGACATGCAACAGCTGGGTTTCGGATGCGCGAACTATGCGAGGGTCCGAATCTGCACCGTCTGCTTATCGGCGGGGGTCTGTTTCTGGCGCAACAATCGACTGGCTCGACTGCGTTGGCGTACTTCGGACCTCAGTTCTTCGCACTACTTGTTGGAGATGGCGATCGGACCCTGTTGCTCACTGGTATCTTTGGCGCGATCAAGGTCGTAGCATGTCTTATCTTTGTGGTCTTTTTGTCGGACCGGTTCGGCCGACGCCCGCTGCTTGCTGGCGGTGCAGCTTTCATGGCTGTTTGCATGATTGCCACGGCGGCGGTGATCAAGACGTATCCGCAGCCTGGAGACGGGACAGTCACCTCGTCTGGAATCGCGACGGTGGCTCTGATATACCTGGACATCATCGCGTATAACTTCAGCTGGGGACCCTTGCCGTGGCCGTGCACCAGTGAGATCTTCCCAACGCGCATTCGCGAGCCCGGGGTCGCGTTTGGCGTGGGATCACAGTGGCTATTCAATTTTGTGTGGAGCTTCTCAACGCCATATATCCAGGCCAGCCTTGGATGGGGCACCTTCTTGCTATTTGGGCTGCTGGATGTGGTGATCGTGGGCTTCACCTACTTCTGCCTCAAGGAGACCGCTGGCAAGACCCTCGAGGAGATCAATTGGTTGTTCGAGGGGGTCCCCGACTTCGAGCAAGGGAAACCCACCGGCGTGGAGGACGAAACGCCATCCTGCTATGGCCGAGAGTCGCCAACAGTCGTCCGGTCGGGCTCCAAGCACCAAGCCGCCCATGTGGAGTCGGTCGCTGGACGGTCTTGACTCGCCACTATGTAGTATGGAATGGTCTGGACCTCCCCTTGGAAACTTTAATGAGCTAGCATGTATACCCATCAGGCCCTCAGCCATTCTCGCATATATCATAGACAATGTATTGAGGTTCGAACCCGAGCCAGTTCATACAAGAGCAAATTTGACCAGAAAGCCCAAAGCGAATCACAAATTATCAGTCAATTCGTACTCGGGTAGAAACACATATCGGTCATTGTTCATGTTGCTCGTAAAAGTATACCTTCGTTCCAAGATGCCCGTCGAGCACATCTACACCAACAGCTATTAATTCTGTAGAAACAGCGCACATAAGAGAAAGACAAGCTTGATCCGTTGATTCAAGCGACTCAAAAACGCCAGACACCCTCCAGTCCTCACTGGATCGCAATTTAAAAAGAATACATCATCCGACCCAACGCCACAATGGCAGACCTGCCGCCCATTACCATCCTCACACATTGATCAAGTCGTCAAAAGTCGGATCCTCCGACGAGAAAGAATAAGATCCCTCAGAGATGAGCGACGTCTCCGGCTCCCTTCGCATCTGCTGCTCGAATGCTTCGGCGGCCGCGGCGGCCGCGGGCTCAAGCTGCATGGGGTCATCGAAGCCGAACGAGAGCGCCGGCGCTGACACGGGCACAGCCACAGCCGGGGCCGGGGTGCGATTGAGCGAGGGAACGGTGCGGTCGAGCTTCGGCTCGTCGGACGAGCCGGGGGCGTCGACATCCGTGATCTTTTTGACCATCTGGGCTAGGTGGACCTTGATGGGCTCATCGCCACACTGGGCATGTTTCAAGACCTCATTTTTGAGAGCTAGGATCTCTGAGCGCAGCTTGGCGATCTCGGTCATGAGATTGTCTTTCTTCTCGGATTGTTCTTTGAAGCTGAATTCGAGCTGTTGGGTATGTTCTTTCTTTTTCTGGCGACATTTCGACGCGGCGAGGCGGTTGCGCTCGAGGAACTTGGCGCGCTTGGCGCGATCTGGTGGTCCGTCGTCAAGATCGGGACTCAGGGAATCTGCGGCTAGTTTGTATTCGTGGGCGCGGCGTCGCTTGCTCGCGGTGTTCAGGTCGAGTCGGCCATCGTCGTAGGGTGGTGGGGTGGGTTGGCCATTGCGGACCTGGGCGTTTTTCAAATCGCGCTCTAAGGCGGAATGAGCAAAATCGGCCATTGGAGAGACGGGGCTTAGGCCCCAGAGTTGTTCGTCGTCTGGAATGGGTATGCCTATCAAGTCGGGGAAAGCGTATGAAGATGGACCGAGGTTGTCTACGTGAAGCCCTTGCATGGTGAGGTTAACGGAGGGGAAAGAGCTAAACGCTAAGAAGCTCCAGGTCTTTGAGCTTAAGACACCTGACCGGTGCCTGAGAGGTGTTGACAGGAGGGGAGCCATGGTCGGACAGCACTTCCTGCGGTCCAGCAGATCCGGGCCAATCGTTGTCAATGGGGATTTCTGCGATCCATGGATGTGCCACAAAGACAAACGACAGTGCATTCTGATTGGCGAACACTAAAAGTATATGGTACCCAACGGGAGACAATGCCGTCTCGGAAGTATACAGTACACGGGTAAGAATAGAGTCTCCCATCCTGCTCATGGGATAAAGGCGTCTCGCAACCAATATTGCAGCTGACGATGCACATTAGGCCAGTGATCCAACAACAGAGTGCACACACGACTCTCGTCCAGCTCCTGTTCCACCTGCTCGACCCCCTCTAGCACTTGTACTCGGTTCTCTTGCCCGAGAAGGAGTGGAGCGAAGACACGTACCAAATCCAAGTACTCGGGTGGCGCGACGAGGGCCCGGACGTCGGCCCCGGGGAGTGGTCGAGGGCCTTGCGATCGCTGAGAACCGTGTCGGCCAAGGGTGGATTCGGGGCGCAGCAGGAAAGTAAGCAGACCAAACGTCGCACAGATCAGGTCGCGCTGCATCTCCGAAGCTAGCCCAATCAGGGCGAGGGAGATGAGCTGGACACGAACGGCGACGGAGGACTTCACGCTGCGGAAATGACTGGGGATCTTGAAGCCCGTGTTCTCCGGGATCGTAATGGCAAAGAGATTGTACAGAGTCTGGTAAAGTCGGTTACTCCCGAGAATCCCGCGCGGCAGCCCCGCCAACAGCGCTTTCAGGGCCCATCCCACGCTCAGCACACTCGTCGATGCGTTACCAAGCGGCGGCAGCGCGATGACGCGGGTCGTCAATTCAATTTCACTCTGGATGTTCTCGGCATCAAAAACATCCTTCGCCCAGCTATCATACACGCGAGCCGCAATTTTCAAGTCGCCAGATTGACTGAAGATCTGGCCGTGGTTGAGACCTGGTGGGTCAGTCAAGTCAGGAATGGAACAGGAATGGGCACGAACCATATGTGTAGAGGAACAGGATCGCCGACACTATGGATGCGGGCAGCTGCAGAGGAGAAGGGCCCAGCTCATTGGAAACGATGTAGCTGTGTCCACCAAGCCGAGACAACTCTTCGAGCGTTCGTCCTCGAAGTGAAGTGAACGGCGCAGGGCTAAGATTCCCAAAGGTTCTCATGCGTCGCAGAATCGGCGTCCGTTCCTGGGCCGTCTCCAAGTTTGATCGTACGTTGCGGAGTCGACTAAACAACCCACGTCGAGTTGGCTCTGCTTGATCAGGTACCGGTGTCTGTGCTATCAGGAAGTTAGTGGGCTCTTGTAGATCCTGCGTGGCAGAACTCACGCGGGGTAGGCGCTTCATCGGACGCTATGCCCACTCTAATTCCATGTCGAGCTGCCATGCGATTGAAGTTCAGAATCGCACTCTGTGGAGTCAAATTGCGGGTGCTATTATGACTGGAAGCGCTACCAGCTGAGACAGCCCTCGCTCGGGGTCTTCCTGGGATGATCTGCGAAGGTGCGCGCTGAGGCGGTTCGACCGCAACGGCGTGATCGATCCTCTGAATTTGATCAATTGTATCGGCTTCGGCCTCAGAAATTGGCTCCAGTGGTCCTTCGGAGGCTCTCATTTCGTCTTGGCTTTGATAGGGAGCACGTCTGGATGGTCCTGCTACACTAGATGGCCCTGCTACAGCAGGTCGTTTGTCAGGGTTGGACTGCCGATACTCAGTGCTTTTGCCGTCTGAGAATGGATCTGAGAAATCCCGAATCTGCGTGCCTTCTTCGGGGATATACATCAACCCTGGCCACATCCAATCCTCGATATCTTCATCGAGAGGCGACGTCCCAAGGCGTGTTTCTGGGATATGTGGTGGCTGATCACTGATATCTTCAGTTTGGCTAGATCCCCGGGAGTGACTGTGTCGACCACCAACGTTGCGCGCATCTCGGGCAATTTGGGAGCTTGTTCGAGCGACGATGTTCTCGTAACCGGGGAGTTGTTCGGGAGGATTAGAGGACAAAGGACCCCCCGCTGCTTGCTCCCTGGCAGCACCTGCATCACTGGCCTCGGGCTGAGATGGCCCAGATACCTGCGTGATAGGATCGTCCTCCTGAGAACCACTCAGTCGGAAGCGAGTGACCAACTTTTTCAAGCGTTGACTGCCGGGTCTCGACCGAGATGATTCATCGACAACGTCAGCTTGAGGGCTGGGGTCGGCTTGGGGAGTTTCTTCGACAACGACGTCACCAACAGGAGCCACTTCCGACGAGACCTCGGAAATGATTTGAGCACTGGATGATCCGCCTTCGATCGGGTCCTGGCCTGTCTCCGTAGTCGTGGTCTCTGGCTGGGGTTTCGCTGCACTGCGGCGCCAGATACGATGAGACGATGTTTCGGACGTGTCCGATTTCCTGAACACGGTCTTGAAGCGCTTCATGTCGAAATTTGAATAAGCAATACGAGAGCAGATAATAGAGATGAAGTAAGGAATGAAGAAGTTGGGGGCCGCGACTTTGGTAAGGCGCGGGCGCTGAACGAGGAAGCTACGACAACGCAGAAGCAGAAGGTACACGACATTCCCAAGTCTATTTGGCACATTTTAGATGTCATTACCTCTGTACATTCGTGGGAGACCTCGCCGGGTCAAGCTGAAAACGCCGAAACGATGCAATATATGGAAGAGGTCATGCTTCTTCGTTTTCTCCCTCGAGGAGAATGTAGTGGAGAATATCACTCAGAGTGAGGACACCCTTGAGCTTGAAGTGCTCATCCACGACGACCAGACGGTGGACTCGGGACTTGCGGATGGTATCAAAGATGGTGTCCAGTCCATCGTTGAGAGAGCAGGTGTAGATCCCCGGGAAACCCTAGGAAATAATCAGCATATATATGAAATACGTCATAGCAGACGGGCCACATACCGCCGGACGTTTCTTCAGCGCTTCGCCAACCGTAAGGCTCAAGTCATCGTAAACACCACCCTTGATGAGAGCAATGACATCGACCGACTCGAACACATTATAGACAACGCCTGCGCGAGAGATTAGCTCTGTGACACGCCCCACAAACGTATACCCTACCTTCCGAGTTGACGATCGGCACGCTGGAAATGCTGCGCTCGACCAGAATATGGATTACATCGATGACCGGCGTGTCCATCGAAGCTGTAGCAACATTATCATACGATCCGAGCAGCAATTCCCCCAAGGGGCGACGCAGCTGCTGCGTGTCAGGGACGTTGACCGCGACGAATTTCAAGATACGGTATTGTGTAATCACGCTGAGCACGTGGGGGCGCTCGGTCTGGCTGTCGCTGGTGACGAGGGGGATACGACGGGCGCGCGACTCCAGCATGCGCCGGCACGCATCGTACAGCGGGCGCTCGGGGTCGATGGATACGGTCTCCGGGGGCGCCACGCCGAGCGCCTTTTCGACATCTGTAATCTCATCAGTCGTGGTTGCGTTCAGCGACCACACCAAACGTACCTCGCAGACTGTCCAGGCGGAACTGATCGATCTGGTCCAACGCGGCGGGGTTCTGGAAGTAATATTGGATGACGTTGATATAATCAGAGGTCGTCAGCAGACCGGCGAACTTGGACGCTTTAGAGTCCCACAACGGCGCGGAAACAATGCCTGTATGCCCGATTGTCGGGTCGCGGTTAGCGAGGCTGTCCGGAGATATCTCCCTTGCGGGGGAGGGGGAGGGCCCAACGTGCCATTTTGGATGAGGATGTTCAGACTCTCCTTGACGGAGAGCGACGTATCGAAGATGATGAGGCGAAAGCTGAGCGGTAGGACATCGTAGGAGTTTCGGACCTTGAGGAAGTTGCGGATGGCACGCTGATCGCGGTTAGTCGGGTCGAGATGGCGATTCCTGGCGGGGACCACCCTGGAGGAAAAAGCAAAGGGGAATACTCACAAGGCCCTGTCGCTCTTCCCGATCGATTGCTCTCTCGGAGGCCATTGGGGCGTAAGGTACGAGGATGGCTGCACGAAAGGCGCGTGACCAGAGGTGAAGGTCCCGGAGTCGAGGGTCTTCCGCCTTCATATGTGGGGTCTTCCTACTTCCCCCATCTTTTTTATTTTTCCCACCTCCATCCATGCCCATTATTCTCTTTTGATATCAGACATGCCATTCGTCAGATTGAGGGGAGGGGGTCATGCTGCAAGTATGCGGACTAGGAAACAGGGCTACATCGCAATCCTGGTGCCGAGGTGACACGCTTTCCTCTGTGCTTCACATCTTGTTGGACTCGTTTCCTTGACAGACGTGACATTCAAGAGTGTTCTTGGGGGGAAACGAGATACTGCAGTGAGCCTCGGGCTGGACTGGACCGTGATTGGATGCGAACGAGAGGACTAGAATGTCGGGGTTCAATGTTCGAGACATCGATGAATATTGTGGTTACAGCCCAACTCAAGCAATAGAGTGGTGAGAAGATGGATCTGAAACTCTTCAGTTTGATTTTACCGGGATATCGACGAACCGATCTGCTATCGCGCCACCGAGCCCTCCTGAGGGCTCGGCTTGAGCATGTGCTCCAATATTCGAAAAAGCAGCCACGGAAAAGAACCGCTTGACACAGCCCTGGAGGTGAAGCGAGCATCACACGTCTATCATGTACCTACTTTAAGGCAGTACGATGTATGGGCTTGGAACAATACTGGCCTGGCCGTCTCAGCATAGTCCCTTTCCCTATGCCTTAGGGGGGAATGGCTGTTGACGACAAGCAGGAGGCCCAATTGTAGTGATAGCCACCTTACCAGGTTGATTAACTGAATTGATAAACTGGAAATCACGGCACCCAGCCACTGCGGAGTATGTCCATCCGAGTATCGAATTTGCTACCCTGCATTGGCCTTGGTGGGTCATGAGAAAAGATTGAAAAGGTCAGGCCCCCTTTAGTCATGCCAATAAACCCTTGCCCGCGGATCACTTGGATCAATGCAACTTCTGGTGCCATCCTGTGTGTACTTGGTGTTATAGCACTCACCATCATGCTCAGCGCGCACATGTTGGATTTCACAAACCGGTGAATCTTCCACTGTTTGCAACTAGTTTAACTTCCACTGTCAGACTTTTCCTTGATGGTGTCGATGAAACGGGGGGTTTTCCAAACTCTGTGCTGCCCAGCTCGCAGGATATAGAACCTCCTCCCGAGGACAGGAAAGGATTCAGGCTTACAATCGCCCTCATAGTCAGATGAGCAGCAGAATGGCAACACAGCTTCCGAGGGTCAGATACCCAATGCCTTCCATATCCAGCCTGTCAACGAGGAAGAAGGTCAGGAAATGCTTCGGGGGTGATACAATGTCAAATCTTTACTAAGAAGGGGTCATGGCGACGGTGATAAGAGCACGCCTGGGAAGACCTCGACGGATAATCAATCTTTTCTTCCAGTGGAAGGTCCCTTCTGTGGCTTCAACCGCTTTTAATTGAACATGTCTGCCTCACAAGTATGCAGTCGATTCTCTCTTTGCCGGTACCTCTACATTGGCAAGGCATATCTGCATCTCCGGAAATCGCAAGTCCTAGGACCTCGGAGGCTGAAAATCACCCTAGTCGCCCAGCGCCTAACCCAGCCGCCCGCAGGCAAACATTGACCCCTCACGCTAGCATCTGAAACAACAATAGACTCCAGGGCCATTATTAGCTTATTGCTTTTTCTGAAAACTGCTCTGTATCTTGGTATACGCATGAAAGGATAGTTGGGAGATCCCTGATACTCCGTACGAAGTTCACGGTTGTAGTAGTTGTACAACTCAAGTTCATTTTACTAGTACAAGTACGTGAATAGTTTGCTGAACATTGGAAACTCATGGTCTGGCTCATACCGCTGTATAATTTAACGTTGATAGCCTTTAGTTTTCAGTATCTATATCCTCCAGTTTCCAGGCCCCAGAGGTTCCCTGTGTGGGGATTTGCGGGTGGCTGCTTCTTTCAATACGACTTTCAAGGCCACTCTTTGCTTTTCCCTCCTTCACCTTCCTCTTTATCGGGGATATGCAGACAATCATTCTCTTCTATGATTTCTTGCTCCCAGCAGTAGTCGAATCAAACTTCTATGAGGCCTACAACGATTCGAAGTCTGAGATTGTATGGCATTGATGGGGGTATAGTGGGGCCCGCCAATGGGCTGCAGGTTGGGCTGTGAGCCTAGGGTGCGGGCTCACTTGTGGGCTTGACACCCCAATCTCCGCGCGACGGCCTCGGCATACCTACAAGGTTTAAACACGCATGAAATCGCGGCGAATTCTGTGGTTTCTATAGAAAAAAAGATGGTTTACAAAACTCTATTCATCTGTAGTGACACACGATTTGTTAATAGGACTTTCCAGTGTGCTGCGAGGTAACAGTCACCATCATCGACTCACGACACATCGCAATAAGCCTACCTAGAGGGGTGTGGTTAAGATGAAACATATCCAGTGTTTCCTCAACTAATGTATATATTTCCCCTCCAGTGACTCTCAAGCACATACGACCACAGGGTGTGGAAAACAGGGCTTCCCGTCCGCTCAGCCGTACTTAAGCCACACGCCGGTGAGTTAGTAGTTGGGTGGGTGACCACCAGCGAATCCTCACTGTTGTATGTTTTTGTGTTTTTTTGTTTATTTCGAATCTGTTCGAGACTTACACAAAGAGGAAAAAATCATTTTAACCGGGTTTCTGCCACTGCAAATCTGGACCAAGAACGAAGGAAAGCTCCGTACTTGTAGAGGATCGCCATTCCAATATTTGAAAAGTTTAGTACGTCATCAAAAAACCCGAGAATGTGAATGCATGTCAAACGAAAAGCACACATGGGGACTTACAATACCCAATACACTGAGCCCGGCTAGGAGAGTCACTCCTTTGTCGGTACCCAGGTTGACGAACATGTTTCGAGAGAATAGGACGAAGGCAAAGCAAAGGCGGAGCGTGTGAAATCGTTTCCGGCGAAGAGGGAGGCAGCATATCGTGGATAAGACAGAGGGATGTAGACAAAAATGCATTGGAAAATGACAAAGACTGACCCTAAGTATATCACGATACCAATGGTGCCCACAATTCAATGTATCTCTTCCCTGCAGGTCCATGCTGAAGAAAATTGAGTTAGTCTACCTTTGAAGCCTTGGGCAGAATAGTCATGACAACTCAGCGAAGATCAAAAGTCCAGCTGGAGGAAAGAAAGATGCCACTAATCCAGGAAGAAGCCGATATTCATAACCACGGTGTTCGTTCTTTTTGAAGTTTGGAATGAGATGGGTGTAGAGGTAGATGATATAGCCGATCATTCCGACACCGCAATCAACACAAAAGACCGGTCCTCATCCACAGGATTTCCCATATTGCTCATCGCTATCTTAAGTAGTTTCAGCAATCAGTAGATATCGGTATAGGTGATAGTATGACTGACCCTTCTGCAACAACGGCAAAGGCTGATAAGACTGGCCCTAGAGCTGGGCCAGTCATGGAGGGTTCCAAGGTCCAAGGTTTTTAGAATATATGTGACACTGCATAATATCATGCAGCACCAGACTTCATTGGCTGCCTAAATCGGGGTAACTTCCGAGTTGGGGCTGCTTGCACATGTGCAACGTTGCAAGATGGGGTCCTTGCATTGGCACTTTACGTTGCCTTCCAAGGTTGGCTCCTTTTTTCAACAACTTCTCAACGTCCTCAATTCCAAGTTTGGTAGTAGTTAGATAATAACGGTTATTTTCCCCGGTATTGCTACCTCTGCGTGCGTAGGTTGGTAGATCAATCTACAAAAAAGCCGACCAGAGTGCTCGATAGCATCTGCGAATTTTGATTCCGATGACAGTCAATTGTACCAAATACCATGTCAAAAGTATATGTACGCTTTTCAATGCCGTCACCAAATCAACTCCTGATTCCTAAACCTTGAAAACATACCTCATTCAAAGTCTTACCCATAGGGCGACCTCAGGAGCATTTGACCAGGATCTGGCATCCTTTGATGTTTCATCTCAGTGAGTAGAGTCCTTCAGGCCTTGCTCCATTAAGTACAAACACTCGGCTAAACAGCTATGGAGTCCAAATTATAAAGTCCATCATCATGGCCCATATGTCCCTGCCTAGGCGACCCACCCGTATTCGCTTCCGGTTTCTCGGGCTGTTTGAGATCTGTGGATCCAGGACGAGCCCACCCAACTCGCTAGCACATGAGGCTTTACCTAGACCCGATGTTGGTGACCTAATAATATCCCAGTAAAACGGGGGCCTGTCGAGAAAATTATTAGTCGAAGAGCTATGCGAAATATTATACTAGTACATAAGCTGAGGATAGACGTGACTGGAGATTCATTTCGAACACGAACATCTATCTTGTTTCAATCTTCTTGCCAGTATTACCACCTCGGCAGGTGCTTAGCCAATTCGGCCAAAATGCAGAATCTGACTATTTCCGTTCGCATGGAAGATGTGATTGATTTTGCGTTCTATCGCTATGACCCCAGCATGGCTGGGGCGGTCATTTTCACACTCCTTTTCATCGGCACGACTTTTTACCACATTTTCCAAATGTTCAGAACCAAGACCTGGTATTTCGTTCCCTTTGTCATAGGAGGAACCTGTATGTATAGTTGTTCAGTTGATCTTGAATTTCATGCTGATATTAGCAGTCGAAATTGTCGGATATATCGGGCGTGCCGTATCAAGCAAACAGAGTCCGGATTGGACTCTGGGCCCTTACATCGTGCAGACACTATGTCTTCTCCTCGCCCCAGCTCTTTTAGCAGCTTCAATTTACATGCTGCTCGGCCGCATCATCCTGGTTCTGCAGGCAGAATCGCATGCAATTGTGAAAAAGAAGTGGCTCACCAAGATTTTCGTTGCTGGTGATGTGATGTCATTTCTTTTGCAAGGCGCCGGTATGTATCACCTGGAAAATTGAATATCGAGTGATATTGCAAAGCAGATCATTCATGCTGACATTGGGTTAAGGTGGGGGTATTCAGAGCAGCGGGAGTCTTGATGGCATGAAGAACGGCGAGAGAATTATCATTGTCGGCCTTTTCGTCCAAATCATCTTTTTTGGTTTCTTCATTGTTGTCACAGTGCTGTTTGACCTGAAATTACGCAAATACCCTATCCCACGCTGCTTCGACAATGGGATCCCTTGGCGCAGACACCTCAACATGCTATACACGACAAGTGTATTGATCCTGGTCCGCTCGCTATTTCGACTGGTTGAATACATACAGGGCAATGCTGGCTTTCTTCTACGACATGAGATTTTTCTATATGTTTTTGACGCACTGCTCATTTTCATTGCCATGGTTGCCTTCAATGTCACTCATCCCGATGGAATCACTCGTCTTTTGAAAACGGTACCGGAATATGAGTTAACTTGTGCTCCGGATGAGCCTGTTCGTTGAAGGACTTCTTCTCTGAAGAACCTTGGAAGTGCACGAGGTTTAAATTGACTGGTGGTTGAAGCAAGCACAGCAAAGGACTAGGGACTTTCATTCGACTTATTTCATTTCTCTTTTGAGTTGCGACTCTACAACCTTTCCTTCCTTCTCTCTCTCTATCTTTTTCTTTTTCTTTTTCTTTTTCTTTTCTTTCTTTTTCTTTCCAACAGAGAGAGTTTATCTTGAACACTAAACGTAAAATCGTCTAATTCCACCCTCGCCTGATAATGACTGCCTATTAATTAATCTATCTCAAACAAGTTTCAAGATTGCTGTCTATTTTGTGAGATTGAAAATAATTCTAAGGATTCAAACAAAGATCCTCCTCTGAAGAAGACTTCAGGGTCATGGCTGATCGTAGGATTGCCGACCAAACCTTCGAATTCACTTCGGGTGTTGGAAATAAGACCCACAGCATCGTGGCGAGATAAATTATGCAAAACAGAATATGAAAAATTGAAAACCTTCCTTCTCCCGATTAACTCCTAGCTAATGTATCCATCACAAGCAAAACAACCTTGAAGCTATCAGACAGTGCTAATGTGAGTCTTGTGTCGGGTTGTCGGAAGCAACTCGGCGTTTGGTGAGGCACGCCGGGCCGTCGCTGGACCAGAAAGAACCTTGGACGGGTGGAAGATACTCATCGCAACCATGGTGAAGAACATCAGCATGGAATCGAAGACATAAAGGAAGGCTTCGTGGCTAATGAGGTATCCGTCGTTGCCTTGAGCATATTCAATGAGACGGAAAATCGACCGGATCAGAATGAGAATGCTTGCGATGTATAGCCCGCTCATAACAACTTCCCAAGTAGCTCTCGATGAGCGAGATTGCTCTTTTGAAGATTCCTCGGTTGGGTTTTGGCGGATCCGGTAGTGAAAGATTGTTGAAGCAATGATGAAAATGCTAAAGAACACCAATTGTACAGCAAGACCGCCG
Source organism: Penicillium olsonii (assembly GCA_911174995.1). Taxonomy (NCBI): domain Eukaryota; kingdom Fungi; phylum Ascomycota; class Eurotiomycetes; order Eurotiales; family Aspergillaceae; genus Penicillium; species Penicillium olsonii. The sequence goes on along the minus strand of CAJVNO010000021.1, from coordinate 121,625 downwards.
ATCGTGATACTTTCGCCGGTGTTCATCGCGCTGATGGTTCCGCTTGACATTATTCCGCCGCCTTGGTTTTCAATTAGCTTTTAATAATCGTGAAAGCGGGTAGGGGATCAATTTACCTGCTGCTTGCATGAGGAACGCAATCACGTCTCCAGTGACGAAAATAGCAGTAAGCCATTTCACAGGCACAACGCTCAACCGCTCAGCATCCAGGTGCATGATAAGCCTGCCGAGGGTCATGTATATCGAGGCAGCGTAGAGAGGAGGCGCAAGAAGAATCATAATAGTGCCGACGGAGTAGATTGGGATGTTTTCCTTGTCATTGTGGGCCAACGCGCGACAAATATAGCCTATGATTTGAACTGAAACACATGTTAGCAATGCTAGGGCGAGGATCATGCAGGTGTCTATGCAAAGCCTGGTATTGACAGCGGTTTCACTTACAAGCTCCTCCAGCGACGAAAATCAAAAAGTACCATGATCGCGTGCGAATGACCTGGTAAAGGTGAAAAGCAGTTGTGAGGACGAACAAAACGATGAAGATGATCGCAGCCACGAGTGAGGGTGTGTAGCGGTAGAGAACGAAGTCCACCCCTCCTTCCTGATTGGTGGCCATGGCGAATAGAGTATGGAATTTACTCAACCGATCAATTGAGCGGCTGGTGATAATGGGACTGAGAGGCTGTGAAAGAGGGAAGTATGAGGTTCGTAGCGTTGGAGAAATAGTTGACTGAAAGTGCAATTCCGAGAGCACTAGCTCAGTATTTGAGTTGAGCGCTGGTGAAATCCCTTCACGCCGTAATCGTAAATATCTTAGACCAGAACTTTTGCCTCAACGGGCTGTACCTTAAATCGTGAACGCCGGACCGTAGATGAAAAGCCGAGCTGTGGCAATGCCCCATTTTGACCCACCCGTATTCGCATTCTCGGGTTTTCGTATAATTGCCCATCATTTCACGGAGTATATTTACGGAGTATCGGAGGCATCAACATTATCCCATTTGTGGAGCAGCTCTCACTTCCCCCGGTTATTATCCGGCTCGGCTCCCCATCTTTTCATACCCCTGCCAGATATCATCTTCTTTCCACGCTCGTGGACGCCTCCCCAGCTGCCAAGACAACAGGTACCTAGGTATATCTTATCATGAGAGGTGATCCGAGCGTCTAGCCTGGCCGAAGCTGTTCCGAGTTCACTTTCTGCGTCCACCAGAAAATGAGATTCTCCCGGGTCAACAATGCATCGTGGTAGTATGTCACTACTTTCAACAATTCAGTCGACAAGACAAAATATAACATCTAGCCTGCTTGGAAGGCTCGGGTGGTCCGTGAAGAGTAGTAATCAATAATCGCGATCCCCGGAGGGTCTGGAAACCGAGCTTTGTATCAACATGGATGGGATCAGGGTGTGAATATTCGACGCCAACCCGTGGACATGGGAAGGAATCCCGAAGCACGTGATCGAACCGGTGATGGAAGCCCGAGAGAGATGCCCAGCATTCTCTGCGACATTGCGCAAGACGCAATATTGTCGTTGCTCGTTGGTTGGGCCCCATGGGCAGATTTGCAACGTGTCAACTCGTTGGAAGATACATCCAGGCAGTACACGGGGCTGAGTAGTTAACGTATTTCGCAGATGATTGGCATCTCGTTTCAGGAAGTAGATTTTGATGGCATCGCCACGACCTCGTTGGGCCAAAGCATAAATGTGGAGAGTAGGTTGTCGTCCATTGCATCGATAAGGGACTTCACCTTGAATATCTCCCCTTCAAATGAGCCTTGTAGGAACCAAGTATCAACTAATGTGTTGACCAAGTAAAAATGAGCAAGGAGAACGAGAGAGTACCCATGCAGGAAGTTATGCTCGCTCTCCTGGAGTGACAACAAAAATGGGCTCGATAGTGCGACTGGCCAGCCCAAAATAGCCGCGTCTTCAAAATCCATCTGAATCTCCGTGTCCACAGGAAATTCGGTTGCAGCGCACCGCAATACGGCGAGAACACGGGAGTAACTCTTTTCAAGAATTTCCAATGCCGCAAAATGAGCGTCCAAGATCAAATCAGAAGCCATGGAAGGCGAAGACTCAGAAGTTGGCGCGCCCGGGCAATTGGGCACTTCATCCTTCGGGGCCTCAAGCGCTTTTAGAGCAGACTTAAGATTGGCAACTGCTTGGTCTGCACCTTCAGCAAATTTCGATAGCCTGGGCGAACAACGAGAAAGCCGAGATAATCGGGCGTCGATTTGTAGGTCATTCCAAAATTCCTCGGTGTGTGGGAGGACTACCATCTGTCGGAGACGGCTGGCTTTTAAGACATTCCATTGGTCACTTAGCACAGATGACACACCTCGGTTAAGGTATAACCAATTGAGATGTAGAATTTCATTGGTTGAAGAGCTTCTCGGGGCCTGTTGTAGCTCAGCCAGTGAATTCAGCCTCTGAACCTTGAGGGATGCAAATGCATATCCAACAAGAAGCAGAGATCCGGCAAGAACATGATCAGCGTTGGCGGGGGAAATGCAAGACAGCTCCTCTCTGAAACCCTCTAGCCCTTTTTGATGATGCCCCTGTATGGTTGCTAAGTCTACCGTATCTGAGGCCTCGAGTGCTCCTTGCCTGCTGAACTCAGCCTGCCGGATGACCATGTGAATGCCCCCCAAAGCTAAAAGCAGGTGCATCAGGCTGCGATTCATATTCGCGAATTCGGGAATAACACGCTGCCAGACCATGGCTCTCCTCGGCTGTAGTGCCATTCTGCTCGCAGTGTGTAAGTGAAAGAACTGTAGGAGCTTCAGATCATCCATGGCCAGGCTTTGCTGCCCATGCTGAGGCTTCCCCAAATTTGCTGGTACTGTCGCGTTTGCCCCCATCAGGTCAATCGCACCGAGCTGGGGGCATTCATCTGGAGACGCCCAAGAGACCGGCATCGAGGATCCACTGTCGTCATCTGTTTGATCTTTTCTGGATGTCGAAGGCTTCTGCAGCAATATGCGTGGGCGGGGGTATGAGCAGGGCTCACCCCTGGAAGAGCATGTGCCGCAGGCGGGCTGAAGTTCGTCACACTTAGAAAGCTCAGCATCTGGTTCAGCGCAACGGTTTCGATGACCCTACTTTGACACGACGCGATTTGCAATTGTAGCAGCCATTGCGCGATTTGGTGTGGCGGGCACGGTGTCTTCTCATCACGCGTTGCTGGTCTGCAGTGGCGTCCGAGAGCACATACTCTGCCATTTGCTCGTCTGTTGTGCTGGTTTCGCAATTGTCTCAGGAGGATCGAAGATCTTCACCATGGTTGGCAACTATAAAGTTGGTGCTCGAAGTGAATGCGGCGAGAGGACGTAGGGCGGTCGGCAGAGACCCGAAACGTAGACCCAAAAGAGGTATCCCTGAATATAAATGGACGAAATAAGATATCTTGGCTATGATTCGCAATTTGATAGAGGGTACTCTTTTCAGGGAATCATGTCAGGGCATTTGAACCGTAATGAAATCTTTTTCCAATTTAGTTTCTGTTGGAGCTTTGTGACTATAGTACACACAGGAACTGTAGACCAGGCATCGAAAACACCATGGATTCTGTGAGAAAAAAAAAAAGAAGGTGAGGAGACAGCGCGCGAACTATCTGGTGAATAAGATCACCTGACCGTCCAGAAGAACTCTGGAGTGATGGACGAAGGAGACACTGGGCGTCTTCAAAATGCTTGACGTCACGTGGTTAATCACGCAGTCCACGGGTGTCTACCTCCAGGGCTATAGATTTAGCTTAGGTACTCTTTCTCATTTCCTCTGGTACATTGAGCTTTCCAAGGTTCCTGTTAGCCGTATATTTAGCGTGGTCTATCAGATGCTGTCTTTTATGCATAAACGAGTCCACGTGTGTGGGCTCGTTGTCAGCCTTGCGAAAGTCCCATCTGCCAAGATCCTAGTGGATCCAACTGCATTAGAAAGGCCTTAGACCAGGGTCCCGGACCCACGCGTATTCGTATATTCGTATATCCGTACGGAGTATACCGAAGAGCGAAAATACGAAACCGCCCAGGCTAATCCGCATTCGCCCCAAGGTTCTTTACATCGGGATGCCCTCCATCTTGAGCATCCAAATCGCGTTGGTTCTCGGGGCACCATTATAAAAAAAAAAAAAAACCATATAGAATGCATGAGAGCAAAGGTGCAATGGAAACACCCAAATCTTATTGTATGAGCAATTAAATAGGCCTGGGACTGGATCAAGCTCGTCACTTCTAAGGTCTATAAGCTTTGACGACATCAACTGGTGATAGTCTACCTAGTTATCAACGAGACCGCAGGGTAGCAAAGCAAACCATTGTCGTGAATATCCGGTCAGGTGGCCGTGTTACTCAGATAGTAGCTCGCTCTCTCCCTCTTTTTCCAAGGTTGCTTTCTTCTTTGCCTCTCTCTCTCTCTCCTTCGCCTCTCTCAGTATATGCAAGGAACACTGCCGGAGAAGAGAAAACTCGAAGGAGAAGAGAGAGGAATTTAGCGAGAGCTATCCAAACAACATCATCCAATGCCCACCCCGGGACCATCTGAATCAGCTCCTCAGCCTTTCTTGCCTTTGAGCATTCCTCGAAATCTTACAATGAGGCTATCAACTTCCACATAATCTGCCAACAACCATTGTCCCTCAGCGTGACGAGCGCTGGCAATCTTCTTTTTCGTCCCGGAATAGACAGCTGATTTCAGGCTTTTGGCAATACCAACACCCGGATATACCACAACACCAAACATCGCACAGCCAGCTTTCGTCGTCATATTTGCTACACCCTTACCAATACCAGTCACAGCGCCCCGAGCTCCATCTTCTCGGATGCCTTCGTACGGTTTCACGACCAAATCGCCCACTGCTTCCACCATCCCCAATGCGAACCCCTTGCCGCCGAGGACAAACCCGCTCTTGGCATCAGTGACGGATCCATCGTGCTGTGGCTTTTCTCCATATAATCGAGGGACGTTGCGCATCCCTTCCGTCATAGCGAGCGGGATGTCGACTGTCATTCCTTTCAGCGCAGTCGGCACAAATTTGGCAAGACTCTTCGCAGAAGCTCCAGCCATTCTTCCTGCAAGCCTAGCTCCATTCCGTTGGGAGTGCAGCGAGGGGTTTTCTGAAGAAGTGATACTTCTTGTAGAACCCGCTTTATTCTTCTGCATGGAGTACTCTCCGGTGGAGCTGCTTGCTGGCCTTTCTGCGGATTGGCTTGCGCTACTAGTCAAGGTGAGATCCCTGCGGCTCATTTGGTAGTCCTTATACTCCTCAACAGGCTTGTAGAAGACCCCCAAGATGGAATCAAGGAGCTCTGTCGTGGTTCCCATAACGGCAGAGCTTCCGCCCGTGATAGGGTCCCATCGACGATTCTCAATCACAAGGGATTTGAGCGTATGTCTGAAAACTGGTTAGATGCATAGCTTCATGGGGCCAGCAGCTTCACGTACGGTTTAAGTCGTTTCGGATTAATCACTTTCTTTTCGACGAGTGTGGCTGCCGCCACTTTTGACAGTTTGATTTGGGTGTCACCTGTGGGATAAGACCACACTGCAGGAACCCCTGGACAGATATCGCAGGAGAGATTCTCCAAAGGAAGACACGAGTGGAAGGAGTTGACGGCTGCTTGGACTCCTGTTTCAGAAGCAATTTTGACCGCAATTACAGAGGCGGCACTGGTTGCTTCATCCGTGAGACAATATCGAATTCCTTCCGCCAGAATTTCGGCATTGAGATCTTTGTGAGGAATGGGGGCAGGACCAGCGCCCGATGCAGCCACCATATCACCCCAGAATGGTTGACTAGAAAGTAAGCCTCAAACACGTTCAAAAATTACCAGGGCCAAGCCACTCACTCTCCAAAGAACGGAATGATGACTGTAGGTTTTGCATTTCGCAACCCACAAGCCGTCGTGCCAGCGCCTCCATGATGTACCACCGCTGCAACGTGTTGAAACAGCCACTCGTGGGGGCAATCTCCGATGAGATATACGTTTTCGCTTTTTTTGCCGCCCAAATTCGACCACCCCTGAGAGATGATGGCCCTAACTCCAGCAGCGTCGATCGCATCAAGAATGGCTGCATGCACCTTGGCCGGATCCTCAAGCACAATACTCCCAAAGCCAATATATACCGGCGGGGGACCAGAAGATAAAAAGACCTGGAGATCAGTTGGAGGGTCGTATGCTGGGGCATCACGGAAGAAAAAGCCGCAGACATCTAAACGCAATGTCAGCCACGTCTATCGATACTGAGAGGCTTCTTTCATGCCCAGGTGATAGACTAACCAACATAAGACGGCCAATCTGACGGTTTAGGAACAAGAGCCGGAGACCAGCAGTATGTGAATGGGACTTTCAGAATTTCAGCAAGATGAGGACCTTCGAACGTAGCCACTGTGTCCAGGTCAAGCTCTTTCCGCCATCGATTCACTACATCGCCTACCCTAGAATGATATTAGTATGTTGCAACCGTATTTGGCTTCAAATCAAAACTCACCCCTGCCATGTAAGCCAGTTGACAAGATCGTACGAGATGTAATTTTTGAGCCCCTGATCTGAATCATCTGCCTTGAAGTTGGCTAATGGGTGTGCAAAAGACTTTGTCTGGCTCCAAGGCATTGTGAACATCAGATGTACCGGAATGCTGAGGGCTTGAGCACAATGCACATGTGCAAAGCTCGGTGGGTTTGCGATGATCGCATCAGCCACGAATGGGTGACCTGTCACCAAATCCGGCTTGATACATGATTCCCAACACCCGTCCAGCATTTCCCGGATCATGATGCGCTTGCGACGAATCTCACCGGCCCGAAAACTCTCCATGCTAGGTATCAGCCCCGGGGTCTTCACCATGTATGCCATTAGCTCTTTTGGGTCGCCTCCGATTGGGTAGAACTCCAACCCGGAATCCCTCACGAAACTTTCGAACCTATCATGTGTGGCCAAGCGCACGCGATGTCCATATCGCTTGAGTTCATGGCCGAGGGCAATGAATGGTTGAACATCACCTCGGCTCCCCACGACTTGAATCACAATGTTCAATTTGGCGACCCAATTTTTTCCAGATTCTCCACTTGACTCCAAGTGCTCGGATATGCGATCTGGGTAAACATCTTGAGCCTCGGCACCCTGCGTCGGTAGTTCGGAGTATTCGGGTGGTGGTGTATCAGCGCGTGAGAAAGGGCCGGTGTACAGCTTTGAGAGGGTCCGCACGAAGTTTGAGTCCCAATCGATATCTACGCGACCTGCATCTATTTTTCATAGGTTGAAGATCAGTAAATTGGACGTGCAGTGCAGCATCAAAATCGAAGTGTGAAAAGAGAAGTAACGTACCATTCAACTTGATACCACTCATCCCAGTAGTTGGGGGACGAGTGTTGGATGACTCCACGACAGGTTCGGCGGGTAGCTCGTGGACATAGCCCGGATGGCCATGGTCGGCCATCTCTGCTACTTTCTCGTAGGGGTATCAAGGGAAGATGAAGTTCAGAGAATCAGCTAAGTTGGACCCGTGGACTGTAAAGATGATGTAAAATGGACGCATTGGGAAATAGGCTTCGGCCATTGAATAAACGAATACGCCCCGCCTGCGCATCTTTGGGTGGATTTCAAGCTAAGTTTTAAGCTTAACCCGAATCTGTGGGAAAGTGGGGCGTATTCGTATACGCTCTTGGGCTCCTAGTTTCTCTCTAAGTTCACGGGTTTGTTGCCAATAAAAGTTTGAAACAAGTGGCAAGTGCAATGAACTCGCAATGCAAAATTTGCCATCAATTTTCTTGGTGATCCACATTGTTGAGGAGCGGTTCGAATATTGAATTCGCCTAGAACCACTGTACGCAATGTTTTTTTGGCAGATGAATAACAATCCTGAGTCGATTACACGTTTTATCGGCGAGTGGGTCACCTCGGATATCCTGAAGCGGTACGGAGTACGGAGTCTTCACATCTCGGCATCGGCTTGGCGGGTCCTACACTACCGCGTTTCTTCGACTAGTTGGTGGATTCAAGTGGTAAGTACTAAAACAAGGGTTCGAATTTGGGGTGGTAAGCTAGCTTCTACGCCCAGGTGGGCACGGTAGATCCAGTAAGCACTAGATACATTGAGCATGAGGAGAAGGAAAGAAACAGGGGAAGGAGGAGACTGTGTGCCTTGGGAACGCTCTAGCATGTATTCTGCTTTCCTTTCAACCACTTCCCTTCCGTCCCCACCTGCCCCTTCTCCGTCTAGGAACATCCTTCCCAACCTCGGGAAAGACCTCTGTTTACCCATTTGGCAGGCATTCCGAAATGTTGCAGGAAATCGTTTACGTATGGAGCTCTCGTGTTCGTAAGTTGCTCTGACGTCGCAGGAGACACTGACCCACAGTGTGCCCTAATTTTAAATCACTGCCTAATCATCGATATCCCAGGCTATAAAAGCCTTGGGTGTGCCACAAGATTTTCAAGAGTTACAACCTATTCAGCATCAAAGAGACAAGAAACACATCGGCATATACAATGAAGACCTTTGCCACAAGATTGATCAGCGCGTTCCTCGTTGCCGCTGAAGGAATCCACGCGATCCCCAGTACCGGCACCACCTCACTGAGAGCGGAAGCGAGAAAGCAGGACATTCTTATTGGGTCCGGGGCGATCAACCCGACTTATCTCAATGACTCGAATTTCGCGGCCGTCCTCGCCACTCAGTTCAACAGCCTCTCTCCCGAAAACGAGATGAAGTGGTCTTTCATCAACCCAACCAAAGGGCAATATAATTGGGACACGCTCGACCGACTCGTCACCTTCGCAAAAGACAACAACATGGTTGTCAAGGGTCATGGGCTCATCTCGAGTTGCTGCAATCCCGACTATCTGCTCAACGTCACCGACCGCACAGCCCTACGGGCTGCCATGAAAACCCACTTTGAGGCGCTCATGCACAGATATGAAGGCAAGATGGACCGGTGGGACGTCGTCACCGAAGCCTTCAAAACCCAGGGAGGTGGCCTGAACAACGAGACCTTCTTCTACCAAGTCCTCGGTCCCAACTACATCGCAGATGCCTTTCATATCGCCCGGGAAGCATCCCCAGATAGCAAGCTGTTCATCAACGAGAACCTCGTTGAGTCACTCCCCGGCAAACGCCAGGAACTCTACAGCCTGGTGTCCAAACTCGTGGCTAAGGGTGTTCCAATTGATGGAGTCGCCCTGCAAATGCACATCACTGAAGTGGCACCGAAGCCGGGCGTGGTCACAGAAATGGTCAAATCCTACAATGAGCTTGGACTAGAGGTTTCGATCGCTGAGTTGGATGTTCACACCCTCGACAATGAACTGGAGACCGATATCTATGGCGCCGTCATCAGCGAGGCTCTGGACGCAGGAATCACCGATATTAGCTTCTGGGGATTTACGGACAAGCACGCCTATACATGGATAAAGGGAGCAAAGCCTTTGATGTTCGACCAGTGCTACAAGCCCAAGAGCGAATTTTACGCCACCCACGCTGCTCTCGCCAAATTCGTCAACCAGAGCTGAGTGTCAGAGAATGTATGAAATGTACATGTAAGCCCGAACACCGTTTGAAGCAAATCACAAAGACGGGAACTTTGTCCGTTCGGCACGATGAGTTTGACACACTCTGAGATATTTCTCGTGACAGTCTACCTAGGTACCTAGTAGTATCACTACCACCTCGGCAGCTCATTCCTTGTTTTAAATCGAATAATATAAGTCTCAATTGATACCATAATCAGTCATTTTCTACAGACAAGTACAGTAGACCAGCATATCGGAAAATCATAACGTTTCATTGATCATGACAACTATATATGGCCTTTGTATTCACATGAAGGAACGGGGAAAACAGGCATATCTGTCTGACAAAAACCCGAACCAAGGCAAGACATAATAAACAAGAGGACCTTATTCAGACGGGCCGTATGTGATATGTGAGACGGCGAGGTATGTTCGGTAGGACTGGAATCAGGTGCTGACTCTTCCACCCGCTTTGAGATGCCCAGGTGGGACTTAAACCCAGGACTAAATGTTGGTCAGCGATTATTGTGCCAAATGGGAACGGGAGGGTTATATACGGGAAGGAAGCTGGAGGCAGAGCAGGCCTTGCTAACAATGTTACCGGCCGTGGCAAGAACACCTCCCCGACTATGCTTGGTGGCGACGCCCTCAATACAGGTCCAGAACTGGCAACCAGCGGCGGAACCGTCCTTGCCGAGGTTGAAGCTGTCGAGGAAGCTGTCAACACATCCGTGCCATTCCTGGTACTCGGCTGGGGAGTACTTGTTGGTCTGAGCAGCGGGAGCGGCGTATCCACCATTGTACTGCTGCTGCTGGGGGAATGCCTGGTACTGCTGGGGCTGTTGACCATACTGCTGGGGCTGTTGGCCATACTGTTGAGCCTGTTGGCCGTACTGCTGTGGGTGTTGTGGCTGCTGGCCATACTGTTGCTGGTTCTGACCGTACTGAGCGGTAACAGCGGTGGCGAGGACGGCGATGGTGACGACGGAGAACTTCATTTTGATGAATCTTTCGAGGGTTATTAACCAGTCATTGATGATGTCCAACGGTAGAACTTACTGAGTGTTGGTTTCGAAAACTTTGGAAGTGGTTGTAATTCTTGTTTTTCTTGAGTGATGATGGATATCAGAGAATTGGCCGGGAAAGAGCTAGGTACTTATAGGTTTCTTCTCCTGTCTGTCTGTCTCAGCTTATGCTGGTTGTCCTCCAATGTCCAAGGAGGCGGTGACTGATTTCGTCAACCTTGAAACCCACAGCTCTACCTATTGCTGCCAAAGCGCCGCTCTACGGAGTACTCGCACCGCACTCTCCCTTGCTCCTATACGGCGTCATGCTTGTCGGTGCCCGCGGAATACCTACATGACTCTATTCTCGTTAGCAAGTCATCTACTACACGGAACGTCACTATAGATGATAAAATGCCTCATAGTCTATATCGACACGCGTGGAATACGTAGAGCATAAGAAGCTTTGAGTAATGATCAACGAGGAGCTGAGATGTTTTGACAAACTCGAACAAGCAAGTCCCTCGCATCCAACTGTGGATACTAAGTTTACAATCAGGTTGAGATCTGTTATGATTGCTGAATATGTAACGCAGGCGAATAGCTTTAGAAGTTGTCAAAAAGCGGTCTATAGTATAAGCTATTGCCATCTTTCTTCATGTCGATCCATGACGGAGGCATTGATCCCGAGGTCATGCGGGGGTTCGCACCCGGTCTGGCCAAGGATATCTGTCATTGTTGGTTTCTAGCTCGCGGATATACTCAACTATAAGTTACATTTTCTTGGATTTTGATCGTTTAGAAAAAAAAAACTACGAGGAGTATTATATATGACGAGACAATGCAACTCGGTCATTCTGGGCCTGATATAGTTGTCCCATGTTCTCTATGTCGTAGTTCCCGGTGAGGAAAAGACTGCAGGAGCTTAGTACACCCTGACAGACCTTGAGGCAAACCGTATTGGTATCATGGACTCGTAAGTCATGATGTGTTCTCCGTACATAGTATAAAATACATGGTCAAATTACATTCATGGATACCATCAAGGTCACACACGCAAGTCAAAATTGGATCGTGGCTGGCTGAGTGAGGTATGTACTGAAAGTCTGCAACCTGCAAAACATGCATAAATTGCCTTTTATGAGGAACCTGGGGATGATCCCGAGGTCACGACTCGCCCGGCGGGCGGGCCGTCCCAGAACCTAAACGATAACTCATTTCCCCTCTGTACGGTTCTTACCCTGGATGATTTCACTTGTAGATGCTCACTAAAAACAATTCGCCCGATGGTATCTTCTGGACTAATGTATTATTTCGGTGTGTCGCATATCGGCCATAAATGCAGGGGAAAGATTCTGCACCACCGCTGAGACCTATCTCAACCTCCCTGCATATCTCTCATGTGCGGAGTACTGGAATTGCTTCTCATTTGGATGGAGACAAAAGAAGCGAAATAGGAAATTATAATCAGTGTGAAAAATAAAAAAAGAGAGATCTTCCATTAAACATCTACCGCTCGTCTGGGGTCCCGCACCCCTGGCGTCTAGTATGTATGCCCCTTCGTACCGGTCCTCGGCTTTTCTCTAGAGCTGCAGGAAACCTGCATTTGTGGGGATAGTCGCCAGCTCTCAGCTGCCGTGTAACACCTAATAAGATTGATGTGCAATATAGTTGAAACCTTGGAAGAGTATGGGCTCCATTATCTTCGGGTCTCAGTTTCAGTTCCATTTTCGGTCGAGGCATTTGATGCAATGCTACTCCGTACACCTTTCACAGCCCTTATGGATTCGCTTGAATGGTATGTATGAGCGGCAAGTGATCTGCAATTGATCTGTTCAGACCAAAATAATTCAGTGTGATTCTTGACATCACCGGTTGACAAAGTCCACCAAAGGGCGTTTTTGCAAAGGCCTGTGGCTTGCTGAAAGCTAGGATCATGGGATAGAAATGGACATAAATACTTGACTATACCACCCGGTTGTTGTTCCTCCAGCCATTCGGATCCTTCATTGGCACAATGAAGAAAGTTCAGGCAATCCTTACCGTGTTCTTTTCAGTTTCGGCCTGCCAGGCTCAGTTTACTTCTCCTGGCAAGACCACTCACCGGAAATACACCCTCGATGATATTATACCCACCACCGACCAGGCTTCCGGTCATGTCAAGTGCTGTCCCACCGGCACAGAGTTTGATGGCAATGCCTGTATCCTGAGCGCGCCCATCTGTCCTGAGGGTAGCTCTCTTGTGGGAGACAAGTGTGTCGTCCACGCGAATCCAACCTGTGATGCTGGATATGAGCTCAAGGATGGTCTTTGCGTGACCACTCAGCCCCCTACTTGCGACAAAGGAACCATTCCACACGGTGATCACTGTGCTCTGGAAGGGGGCGCTAGCTGTGGGCCTGGATATCTTTTGAAAGGCAACGTTTGCGTTGCCCAAGGACCGCCTATCTGCCCGGACGGTGAGCGCTTCAACGGAAAGTCTTGCGCATCACTCGACGGGCCCAAATGCACCGATGGTTCCAAGCTCGAAGATGGTGTCTGCGTTGATGAGAACCCTCCCAGATGCCCTAAAGGAACTTCCTTCGATACGACCGGTACACGATGCGTCTCGGAGCAGGTGCCAGGTTGCCCTGAGAAAACAACTCCTCGAAACGGACAATGCACTTCAAATGTCGGACCTCAGTGCCGCGATGGCAGCAGCTTCAACCCCAAAACTCAATCGTGCACTACTATTGAATCGCCTCAGTGCCCACCTGAGACGGAGCTCGACAACGACAAATGCATCTACACTGGTCAGTTGCAGTGCGAGCCGGGTACAACTCTTTCCACCAGCAGTTTGGCTGGCTCTTCTCGCTGTTGCCCACCGGACATGTCATGGAACGGAAAGATCTGTTCCACGAAGGCGATCGAGGGCAAATGCCCAGATGGAAGTGCTCCAATCAACAACCGATGTGAAAAACATTCCAACCCTCAACCTCACTGCCCGTCAAATTTCAAATTGGACAAAACTCGCTGTGTTCTGCAAAGCTCCCCTCGCTGCCCCCAAGACAGCTACCTGGACGGCGCTCAATGCACCCTTCTGAAGAAGGCAGAATGCGCACAGGGAGCGGTCCTGGTCGGTAGTGACTGCGTGCTTCGAAGCCCTCCTACTTGTCCCCCCAACACCAGTATTGAAGGAGGAAAGTGTATCAGTTATGCCGAGCCAACCTGTGATGATAAGGCCACTTGGGATGGCAAACACTGTGGCAGTGAAGGTGGCATTGTATGTGACGATGGAGTCTACCAAAGTGGCGAGTGTAGCACTGCGAGCCAGCCCAAGTGCAGAGACGGTGCATCGTTCGATGGTACCCGCTGTGTTTCGAATGTTTCCCCCAAGTGTACTTCGGGATCTGTACTCAACGGAGATGGATTGTGTCTCACTGCGACTCCTCCTCAATGTCCCCCCAACACCAAGCTGCAAGGCGGGAACTGCGTCTACGGAAAGCCTAGCTGCGCCCCCGATCAACGCCTTGTCAATGGACGGTGCGAGCGTACAGAAGGTCCTGAATGTCCTGAAAAGTTCTTCTGGAAGGGCGGAAAATGTACCCGTATCGTCGAAGAACACTGTGAGCCTGGATTCACCCTCAAGGACGGCCAATGTATCTCCGGTGCCACTCCTGATTGCGGAGATCTTGTATTCAATGGCAAGGCCTGTGTTGGGGAGAAGCCTCTCTGCCCTGATGGAACCCACCTCGATGGAGAGAGCTGTTTCTCCAACATCGATCCCCAGTGTCCGCCAGGTTTCAAGTTTAATGGCAACAAATGCAGCGCAGAGCAAGCCCCTCACTGTCCTCCTGGCACAAAGCATGACAAGGTTACCCAAGACTGTGTCTCGGTCACAGAGCCTCGCTGTCCTCCCATGCAAAAATTCAATGGTAAACATTGTGCTATTGCCTCTGGGGAGTGTATGGAATTCCAGTTCTGTCCCACTGAGTCCTATGGAAGTGGATGTCAATTCACCCCCGATGGAGTTATCTGCAATGGATCCAGGTTCGAGCAGCAACCGGGTACCAGCCAGGACAGCTCCCAGGTTGCTTGGCAGAGACAGCCGCTGAACCAGCAGCCTGATAACCCCGGTGTGTCGCGTGAGCAGCCTGGCGGTCAGCAAACTGGCTGGCAGCCACAGCAACAGGGGCAGCCACAGCAGGGCAACCCCGGAGTCTGGCGTGAGCAGCCCGGCGGTCAGCAAACCGGCTGGCAGCCACAGCAACAGGGGCAGCCACAGCAGGGCAACCCCGGAGTCTGGCGTGAGCAGCCCGGCGGTCAGCAAACTGGCTGGCAGCCACAGCAACAGGGGCAGCCACAGCAGGGCAACCCCGGAGTCTGGCGTGAGCAGCCCGGCGGTCAGCAAACTGGCTGGCAGCCACAGCAACAGGGGCAGCCACAGCAGGGCAACCCCGGTGTGTGGCGTGAGCAGCCCGGTGGCCGGCAAACTGGTTGGCAGCCACGACAGTAGCCCAACGCGGGTGTGAAACATGAACATCCTCATTGATCTGGCCAAAAGCCTACAATGTGATACGACAGCAATGAGAATCCCAATTATTACCCCGATATGGCAATCTTCACCGATTCATAGGCTCATGTGCCATCACAGCCACATTAGGGTACCAGCAACTATGAACCATTTGTCATAGTTTAGAAGCATTGACTATCCCGAGGTTGAGTCCAGCTGTCATTCCTATCTACTATATGTTTTCTTATGTCTCTGTTCAGTCCGCCTCGGCGGTAACCACTGTCATTACGAGTCTTAGTTTGGTGATATAGTGCACGCACTTGAAACTAAATCAAAATTACATTGCATTATACGTCATTACGTTTCCTTTGTTACGAGCATTCCTTGGCAGATCTTCCAGCTGACACCCATGTTTTCAAGTATTCTACGGTGTGCTAAGAACCTTGATAGATTGAGTCTGTAGGAGTGGTTCAAGGTATCTAGTCACCGATTCGCCACATTTTCGATTCAAAGTTCGTTTCATCTGGCTGTTGCTCAGGCTAAATTGTTTCAATGCATCTTCAATTTCCCTCACTTGGTCTATTTCCAAGGTCACGCCCGGGAACATACACTCAGCGTTCGTTAGATTTCACTCATCGCACGTGAAAGCAGGCTATCTCCAAGCTTCCAAGGCTGGCGCTGCAAGTACTCCAGTACCTAGAATGGTATCCCCTCTGGCGAGGAATTGGTAGGGGAATGATGCCAGGGGAATTGATTGGGTACAAACCCGTCCGCGGTAACGCCGTTGCCGAAGCTTTCATATTTATTCCCGGGATTTCTGTATACTAGGTCAAAGTCCTCCCAGCGAACAATTTCTGTTGCTTTATAATAGTGAATGACAGTTCCGGACCAAGGGACAATAACTTTATCATTCCCATTCTTGTCTACGAATACACATGTTAATCACCAAACAATGCTATTGGAGGGTTATTCCACTTACACCATGAGCTACATGGCCCTGACCAAACCATATGAGGCATTCTAGATTGAACCCATTTGTTGAAGGCAATCTGAGCGTCTTTTTTTAGGCAGACTGACCGCAGGGCGTCTGTTTGGAGTCGAGACAATACTCGAATCATGTAGTTGCTTGCCCTCTCGATGCCAGGAATAGCGGACCCATTCACAGGACTTGTCGGTGGGTGAAAAACTGTACAAGTCAGATCTCTTCGACTCGCTGAGATGACCATATGTCAAAGTCCGTCCTCTTACCAAACATGTTAGGAAAACCGGCGACCATCGAAGCCATGTAACTCTCGCAAGGACCCTCTTGATCCCAGTCTTTCATTAGCGATTGTCCATCACGGCCAATGACAGGGAATCGTGGTTTGTACGGTTCGAATCCTGTAGCGTATACCAAGACGTCACACTCGTAGTTGTCACCAGACTCGGTGACAAGACTGTTTTTTTCTCGGTTTCCTGATCGAGTCCTGCACGAAAGTGGCGTTTGACTTCTGCAGTGCATCCAAATAATGACCACCAGGCGTGAAACGGCGACACCCGGCTTCAAATGCCGGAAGCAGTGATTTCAAGAGCTCAGGGTCTTTGATCTTGGACTTCATGAAGGCCAAGGCTAAGGATGTGAATTTGGTCTGAGATGTGGTCCCCTTCCACAGTCCTGGGAACCCTGCTGCAAGTTGCTTCTCCAACGAGAGGCAAAATCCATAATATCGCTCAGGGCATGACTGGATATCCCGCTTCTCCTCGGTTGTGTCTATGTTTGAATTAATACATATGCTCTTTTGCTGATGAATTTTCGGTGACACGGGGGGCGCTCACATTGGTGCTGTATTGCACCATCTGCAGAGAACACATGCGGAAGAATCCAAGTTGGTCCGCGAGCAATGTTGGTTATCTCGGAAGCAGCTAGACAGACAAAAATTGTGAGCTTCATGACAACTCGCAATTCTGTGTTGCCACTCACCTGGCTGTAAAGCTGCCACACACTGAACAGCACTCGCTCCATTCCCAATCACAGCGACTCTCTTTCCCGTGACGTCTATATCCGCGGGCCAGTTTGCAGTGTGTACTTTTCTCCCAGCAAAGTCCTCCTGGCCCTCAATCTCAGGGATTTTGTAGTTGTTCAGTCGCCCGACGGCATAAACAAATACATCTGCAATAACGGTCTTCCGTTCATTAGACACCACATCACGGAGAACCACTTTCCATTTTGAAGACTCTTCGTCCCACTCAGCCAGTATACATTCGGTGTTGAACTTCATGAAGCGACGAAGGTCATGCTGATCGGTGACATCCTCCAAGTACTGGTGAATCTCCGGGGCTGGTGGGTAAAGCGAAGACCATGATTGGTTGGGCGACCAGTTGAACTGATAGGTGTGGGAAGGCACATCGCATGTACATCTTCGATTCTGTTAACTCCGTGGCTTCTTGTATCGCAACAGTAACGATGGGGAAGCATACCCGGGATAGCGATTTTCATACCATGTACCTCCAACGCTAGGATTTCTCTCGTAAATCACAAGATCAATATTTTGCAATGATGTTGTGGCATCATGTGCAAATTGGATTCCGGAAATTCTGCAAAGAAAAAGGGTCAGTCAAACTCTCAAAGGAAGTTCCAGTATCCACAAACCCGGTACCGATAGCCACTATCTTGATCGGACGTGCCAAGAAGGCACTTGGAAGAAGGTTCGATTCTACAACACTTAGTGTGCTTGTCACCTTAATGCCTTTTGAACTTGGAACTGTATACTGAGAAGCTGAGGATGCGCAGTGGGACAACATTCTAAATGATATGATAGAGGAACGAAGAGCAAAGAGCGAGCTATCTAGAGAACAAGATAACTTGACCGGGCAATCCCGAGGCCCACGACAACTAGTACTTGCGAAATGCAATCTCGACATCCTCGTCAAATAGCTGAACGCCTTCCTCTAGACCTATAACCGCTTCCATGGTGCTCTGCCCTCTCGCCTTTTCCCTGTTGATTGAATCCCAGAGTTCACGCGTTGTCGACGCTCGACTAGGTTTCTCGTCCCGTTCGCCGAGATTGTTGCTCTCTGTCTCCTCATCGGCAACTTCCGGTAAGAAGTTCCCTGTTCGAAGGAACTCCACGGGAGGTATTGTCTTGCGTCCTTCCTTGAATACCACCTTCGATACTATCACCGCGTAGATGGTAGGTCGAGGTTTCTCCACATGCATCTCATCCTCCGGGTGTGGCAAGCTCGCTTTTGAATGCTCCGTTGCCATATCACTGAATGTTCGAGGTTTGACAACGCCTTCTTGAACAAAATGGGAGATGATGTATGTCCATTTTTCATCCCAGTAGCAGACCCGACTCCATATTTCGTATTTTTGAAAGAGTCCAATCGAGCGTTTGAATACACAGGTCATTCCGCCAAGGGCATAGTTGAATCTGCCACCTGACGGTACTTCTGGGTTGCTGAACCGGGACTCATAATTGCGGGCACATTCCCAAAAAAGACTGTATACATGATGTGCCCGCGCAAAATCTAGATCCACGAAATATGTGCTGTTGGACTTATGGCCGAAATGATCCATCTCCCCAAGGGCAACTTGTGATTTGAAAACTGTAGGTTGAAAAACAGCAAGATCATCGGATATTGATGGCGAGGCGGTTCTTTTGACGAGCTTGTAGCGAAAGAAATGGGTGTAAAAAACTCGGATCTGTTGTCACTCTCCGGTTGATTTATTAGCTTAGTTTGGAAGGGCTTGATTTATGTAACAAAACATACATGCCATGAGAATGGGAAGACCTTAAGGCTGAGAATTGATCGAAAATAGCCGAAAATAACTGCTATGAAATATGCAACGACCTTAAATGGCCTGATCCACAAGGCAGGCGATCTTTGAGACTCCATGAGTATGAATCTGAACAGGCTCAAATCTTCAAATGCTTGATGGTGTTTGATCCATGCTATGAACTAGTCCTTTAAGTGCGGAGTGGTTCGAGGGAAACTTTGCCCCAGCTGCAAGGGGTGGGAGGATGGGTACACACATAGAAGTAGTCTTGTCCACTTGGTGTTGTACAAGCATAAAGCCGTCCCAAAGCAGACTATATCTGCTTTAAAGAGCTACCTGATCGTCCGAGAGATCTGTGAGGGGAATTCGGAGGCCAAACATGTAAATCAAGAGTGAGGGACCAGTGCCTTATGTCCTACCATCCCTTTCTCCCGCTATTTTCATAACTTCCAAAAGTTACTCCCTGCATTTTTAGCTCCAACGCCCTAAAATGTATACATATGAGCAGGCCAATCGTGGCACTTGTGATCATTGGTGCAACACGCATGTGACGGATTTCAAGCGGGTTCATTCATTCTACGGAGTATGCATGATCATCCAGTACTGATGCTACAACTCATCCCCCACAGTGAGTCTTTAAGTGATACATCAACGTCCACGGTGTAGTGAGACACAGCTTACATTTACAGCATCAAAACAAGAACAAGAGATTGATAGCCAATTACCATTGGGGTGGGCTTCTACCCTGATCCCAACACCCGTCTCCAAGTCTGTCCGCAATGGGAGAAATTTTCAGGCGCGTGGCTTGGCCCATTGGTGCTTGTAGACTGCTGGAATACAGTATAGATAGCATTGAGTGAGTCGATTGAAATAATGTTGTAAGATAAGAGTAGGTTGGAATAACATGCTTGGAGCGATGTCACTAACGCTGCAGATATAGGCCAAAAGTCTGTCCCCACTCCATTTTCGGGACAGTAATTCGTGTCAGTGGCGGGCGAAAAATCTTGTTAGGTTTATGACACCAAAGATCTAACATGCTCTTCAACAATTGGTTGTGTGGTGTAGTGGCAGCACTCAAGGTTCTGATTCTTGCAACCCCGGTTCGATCCCGGGCATGACCTTTCTTTTTTGCTGTTTATTTTTTTGCCACTCCAGACTAGTCTGCATGTTGTCCCTAGAATACTGTGATAGACACGTCTATGAGTGCTTCAGATGAGAAATTCGCAATGCAGAAACTGCTTAGTTGTGCAGATGAAATACCAGTTGACCTTCTCGCACAGTAGCAGGAACTAAATATCGCCTACACCATACCTACGTATATATCTATAGCGAGACTCACCCGTGGAAATCATCTGCCTTCTTAGTGAAAGTTCCATGTGGTCACTATCCCCAATTCCTGCGTTAAAGTCACATAGACAGTTCCTCGCTCGCTAAGCCTTGCTCTCTGTCAGGATGGCCATGACATAGCCGAGGTCCGTTGACCTCTTATGCGTGGGATCCCAGTATTCAACCTTCAAGGTTGTTCATGTCGTAAGCAACGGTTCTACTAGTCGGGAAGATGTCGGGTAGACGCGCCATAATACCATCGTTTGTATAATGACGATGTTGCTGCTGGTCCTGGGGTCTGGGTCCTCCTCGTCACATTGTAGAGGGTCATTGTACGAGTTTTCCACCTCCTCATTCATGTTATCCAGGTTCACCATCCGTATGAAAGCCATTTTTTACAGCCAGGTAGCTCGCTTCATTGTGAAAACGTGAGATGGGGAGCGACGCGAGACGCGGAAATAAATGAAGGAGAAGAGTTACGTGAGGGTGTGCTATCCTACACCCCTCCCCGCGACCAAAGACCTCTCCTCTGCAGACTATTCTGCCTCCTCTGCATATGAATTGGAATCCTGTTCCGCGAATCAGAGAAGTCTCTACATCTCGAAATCTTCTTTCCTTCGCCAAACTCCGTTCTATATATCCCGGTTCTTATCTACTAGCCTCTCGAGCCGGCCTCTCGATCTCATTTTTATATCAACCTCTGAATGTTTTATATTCTGATAACTCTTATAGGTTACTCTCATCTTACCTCATTTTACTTCACTTCCAACCTTAAAGGGTTCATATCACTTTATATCACTACAGTTCCAAGGTTTCATACTTCTCCAGATGTCCCGAGATCTCTCTCCTCTCTCTCCTTCCTAGAGCTCTATGCACTTTTCTGCTAAGCTCTGCATTGTGAAGTTATTTGGAGAGCGGGTCTCTCCCCTCTCAGCCCTAGTGGAGATGGTTTTCTCTTCTCTTTCTTCTCTCTTTCCATCAACCAAGTTGAAGAGATCTTTTCCTCCCTGCCTATCGTAGGCTCCAAGAGGCTATGATCCCCTGCACTACATCCCTGAAAGAATCAACGGAAGAAGCGGTCTTGATTGAACCGCAAAAACTACATTGAGCTGTCACTTGCCGATCTCTCACCTCGTGTATGGAGTCGTCCGGAAGTCGGACCCACGAAGAAGCTTAGACCTACAAGTCTATTACGCTCTCAAGAAATTGTCTGCCAAGGAGTGCTACAGACGCTGGCCACGAGACTTCGATTCTAACGGCGCAGTCCGTGCCCCAGCTAACCGGACGAACGAAGACCCCCCAGCCTTGGCCTGGGCACACGGCATCCTCTGGATCCCCGTGGGCACACTGAAGACAGATGACTTGGTCGCGGATCGTGAGTTTGGACACTTGGCAACGGTTCCGGACAACGAACTGCTCGCTTTCAGAAGAGTCGTCATGTGCGCTAAAGATCGTCGCGGTGTCACAAAATGGACGACCCTCTTGGGAGTGAGTACAGCAGGTAACCCCCCCCCCCGAAAGAAGGTAAACTTCGATCGGGGAAAGAACGTCGACTTCTTCCACGAATTTGAGATTGAGGCAACCAATGCCGGGCTGCGTGGGGAAGCTGTCAAGGACGGGACTCGTAGCCTGTTTGAGGAAGTCAATTCGCGATGGAACGTTGACTGGGCTACCGGCTGGGGGACAGCTGAAACTCTAGATGAAAGACCACAGCAACGAGCCGAAATTGAGGCCCGCGAACGCCGGATTTCGCAACAGTCATACGAAATCCTCGTCTTTGGAGACAATCGATCGCCAGCGGAGCTAGCTGGTATGTGGGGGCTCCTGAATGGAGCACAATTCGGAAACAGCTCGGAGATCGCGTCACTGGAAGCCAAAGGAGTTACATCCCAGTTTTGGTAAGTCAGATACCTCATGGCCGCCCAGACAGTGGATCTCCTGGAGCGGGCCATGCGAGAAATCACGGCAACCGAAAGAGGAATTACATTTAAAACCTTGGATTAAAAAGCAACACCGCGCCTGCGACCACACCTGAGGCCCGCCGACCTTCAAATCAAACCCCGGAAGCTCGAATCAGCCTCACTTTCCCTGCATCGACGAAGATGGAAGGACCAGCTTCAATGTTAGACACTGCGATGCTGACTGGTCGGGACCTCAGGCTTCATTCTCACCACAGTGATCATATCCGACAGAGACGTCAAATTTACCATAGGAGTTTGGGAAAGCCATACTCGATGCCCTGGTTAAAACCCCCGTTGTGCTCAACGGCATACTACGCTCAGACATACGGACAGTCTGAACGCACAAACCAGACAATTGAGATGATGATCCGTTTCTCTCAGGGGCCACGCCCCGTTCCCTATGAACGAACCAGCCCTGAGCCGCTAGCAATCATATTCTCTTCCTGCTTCGCTTTTGCGTCGTCCATTCCTCGTAGTCCGCTACAGTATCCCACAGTACCAGATAATTTTTGGCATATTAGGGCATTTGTGGATATAGTAGTGAAAAATTGAGATCAGTGTAAAGGGATTTCTAATGATGGTGATTATACCGAGGCTAGGATGATTTACATTGTACATTGCATTGGAGGCAGTGGACCATAATGTTCTGCAGAATTGAAGGTTCAGGCAATTCTAGGTTATTTAGGGCTATCCTACCTGGCAAAATACTTGAGGTTTATGTTGGCAAAGATGTGACGTCGTCTTCAACAATTGGTTGTGTGGTGTAGTGGCAGCACTCAAGGTTCTGATTCTTGCAACCCCGGTTCGATCCCGGGCATGACCTTTTTTTTGCAAAGTTTATATTGTTGACCTCGATTTTTTTTCGTTTTTCTTTTAATTATGAGCTCAATCACTGACACCATGGGGCAAATATCTGGCTACGGTGCAGTGGGTAGCTCCCTCTCCCTCATGAGGACGGCTGTACATAATAACACCTACAGGAGTTCCCCACGCTCAACTCTTCCACATATCCATACATAATAGACTTCCTATCCTTCTTGGAGGTATACACAGCTCTTTGGTTTCTCTCATCGTCATAGTGGAAAAATCACAAATGAGACGATAAGTTGTCAATAGCTTCATACACCTTACTCTAATATGGGCATCATTGTCCTTCCAAGTACGTCGTCGCTGCCTGTCTGGGGCCTCGGGATGCATCAATCATTACCTGCCTAGGCAGCTTCAATGCCTCCAAGCACATGCTTTATTCATTATTTCATCCAACCAACTCGAGGATAATACCAAAAATATGAGAGATGCAAAAAAAAAGGTCATGCCCGGGATCGAACCGGGGTTGCAAGAATCAGAACCTTGAGTGCTGCCACTACACCACACAACCAATTGTTGAAAGGTAGCGGCCGATCTTTACCTACATGACCCAATATATAAAATTCTAAGAGCCCTCTCATAATTTTCTACACTGTGGAAATTCCTTGTCAAGAGCGTTCCCATTTTCATCTTCAAGCAACCCTACATCCTAGGAAATAGAGATACCTGCAGCAATAAGCCCTCGGGTACTTCTGAGGACTTACTGCCCAGTGTATCACACAATACAGCTTATACCAGACGGAGTATCTAACTGATTTCACTTGGGATGAACTCGGAGTTCAGCATCTCCAATGTACTGCTTCTTTTCCTACTTTTCGTTGCAGCCCTGGGGCCATATGATCATACGGGTTGATAGGCGAATGTATACCAAGTCTGCGTTGGCATAGTGGGAGACTGATCCCTCCGTCAGAAACCGCCCAGTCCTTATGAACAGACTGTATGGGTTTTGTGTTACTTGCTCATGATTAAATGAGTCCGCGGGCGATGCGTCTCTCGGTTATAGCACTTGGCAGGAAATCAGCTCAGTCATCTTCGTGTTTATAATTTGATCGAAGACCTTCCAAGGTTTCGAGGTTGTTTTCCTGGCTATACCTAGGTAGCGGCTCTTGGGTGGTAGTGGGCGCTGCAACGAGGACGAGTACTTGCTGCCTGTATCTTCAAATATCATGAAGGTCGGCCAATCTGTACAGATGCATCAATCAATGGTTGGACCTCCTACCCATAGTAGGATAAATGAAGAGAGACCTTCGGGACAGTCCGTATCAATGCTTTAGAATCCATAATTCCAGGTTTCAATGACAACTTGAAACTTGGAAAGAGGAAAGTAGAGCATGGACCCCACCCTTGGAACATCATGGCCACCGATGCAGCTCAGACTTGAAAGGTCCACGCTCGTCCGAAGGAACCTTAAAAACACACGATTCGACCTTTTTAGAGTCGTCGATAGTATCCCCGGATAACAAGCCCTCACCGGGCGCGATCGAGAGTTTTAGTACCTAGGTAGACTTCCAAGGTTACCTGGGTAGCAGGGCCTTGGGGCTCGGCTTTATTTAGTATTAGGTTTTGAGGCTCTTACGGTTCCAAGGTTTCGATGTTAGATCCGGGGTCGGTCATCGATGTTTCCAGACTTTAGAAGCTCTCGGGGCCAGAGCCTCCTACTAGTAGACCGACGGATATATATCTGAAAATAGGAACAGCCAGAAACTTGGAAGGGCCATCGATCAAATCTCCGTGGATCCCAAGACAGCGAATTCAGTACGCATAGCACGACTTAGTTAGCGTAGGTATGAGCACAATCGTCCAACACATCTAGGTACAGACTGTGTTGCAGTAAATAGGGATATCGTTTCAAGGCTCCAAACCTAATCGGGCTCCATTCAAAAATGGAGATAAAAATAAACAGACAAAAAGAAAGGTCATGCCCGGGATCGAACCGGGGTTGCAAGAATCAGAACCTTGAGTGCTGCCACTACACCACACAACCAATTGATGTGAGGTGGCCAAACTTGTGACTACATAAGGCAGAATGTGAAATAAAATTATCTTCAAGTATTGTGGCCATGTCTCAAAACATCTTGAGTGTAATTCTGCCAATCATCCACAACAAAAAAGCTAGAAAAAAATAAATCCGGTGCGATATGATAGGAAGACAGTGGAAAATCTTCTAGACTCGAACAACCTGGTATCAAGGCTCCGTATCTTGTTGATGCCAGTATTCCAACCTTGGAAGGTTGGTTTCGCCCATTGATGTGTGGATATATTTCATATGCTGTAGATTTCGTCACTTCATCTGCAAAAAGATGTGTACTTTACTGTTTACCCCTTTGCATTCGTCTACAGCACCGAAGCCCATGAAATTTTGGTGGGAGGTTGCGTCTTGCGAACGAGTGTGTGTAGACGGTTCATTCATCGGCCTGGGTCCCCGGGCCGCTAGGCAGGCACGCAAGCCTAGACACCCCGGTGCCCGGGTGGCCGCACATCTGGGGACAAAATCGAAGCCTTAGGGGAACTTGTCGGGGCGTTGAAGAAGCCAATCACAATGCTCTGCAAAAAAAAAAAGAAAAGAAAACGGGGTCTATTTGATGTTTTTTCTTATTCTTTTTTTTTTCTTCTTTCTATTGCTTTTTTATCTTTTCATAAATGCGGACTTAAAACCTCTTGGCCCCCCGGACTTGGGGCTGTTAAGGGATGTTGTGGGGTTGAGGGTACACTTACAGTGCCTGGCGGAACCCGAGATTTACTGTACGGGCGTTCCGGCCTTTGGGCAGCTGAACCGGGCCTAACGAGGAGCCCAATACGTACGAATTGCTTGACACAGCCCTGGAGTTTTAAAATGTTGTGTTTTGGCTCATAGATTCAAAGATGTGGCAACTCTCCATCAATTGGTTGTGTGGTGTAGTGGCAGCACTCAAGGTTCTGATTCTTGCAACCCCGGTTCGATCCCGGGCATGACCTTTCTTTTTTGCTGTTCATTTTTTTGCACCGTCAACAATTTTTCTTGCGGTCTCTCCTCAATCTATGGCTACATCGAATTACTGACGTGTGAAGGCTTTTAGTGATACTTACAGCCGTAATCGTGCTCCAATTGTGGAGTAGACCAGAGTCAAGAAATGTGGTGGGTGTTACTCTGAAAGCAGTATCTCAGTATCTCAGTGAAGAACTACAGTTGAGAAGCAAACAAGATGACTACTTCCAGAAACCCAGAGATTGAAGCTCGAGAATCTGTGGGCCGCCTACTAGGGTGAGGGATCCTTCCCTGCAAGGAGAATTCAGACAGATGGCAAGAAGCTTTCTTGGTTTCCAACGGAAAGGAACAATAAGGGGAGAATCTATGGTTAGAAAATATGGAAACTCAAATTGTGTACTCCGTAGCGTCAGGTTGCTTAAGGCTGCGCGTATAGGGAGCATTTAGAGGGCACCTAGCTCTCTGATCTTCTAGATTGTGTCTGAAACTCCTACATTTAACCTTCCTTGCTCTATACCCAACACAGCCAGATAGCTGGCCATTTCCGAGTATCCATGGATGTTCCTCCCTGTCGTGCCTCCGCCAGCTCACTAACCCCAATAAGCCGAGGCAACGTACCATTCATTTGAAATTTGGCGGCACCGCTATCTTCGACTTCCGAATATAGACCACAATACTGCCCCAGGGACACAAATCCTCGCCGGTACCAAATTCAAACATGTCGTATTCTTCCATCATCTTGAAAACACGATAAGAGTTAGGATCCAGTCTCGCGGATTCCCCCGTCATACCAATCGCGTCCTCGAAACTGACACGATCCCAAATGATGACTGCAGGCCGAGCAATGTCTGCAATAATCTCTTTGACAGGAACCGTGGCTGCGATAGAGACTACCATCGATTGCTCATCAACTTCAAGCCAGCCACGTGGGTCGTCAATCACCTCTATGCCATTCTCTTGTAAGACCTGCGTGTCAATCGAGTTGTACGCGGGGTCCTGGGCATAGCATGGACTCTTGCCGCCGGTCTTCTTCTGAAGCCAGTCCTTCAGGACTCGGAGGAGCACGTGTTGGGTCATGGCTCGGGTTGCGCTCTTGTAAGGTATCATTCTCCTGGAGAAACCGCCGAGGCCGAAGCCGATTACCTTGTTGATATCGTGGTTGTGGGCAGATGCCGATAAGATGGTCTTGAGCTTTCTGCAAACGGAGGTACTTTTCCATTCGTAGCTCTTGGCTCGATAGACCAGTGACACAGGACCGTGGTCGACGACCTCGTCTGCTGGGAGGGGTTCGTCGGTGTCGACGTCGAGGAGGTACCCTCTGTGCACGATGGAGACAGGGCTTAGAATGGCATCACCATTCTTCATCTTCAAATTTGCTTTCAAATTTTCTTTGCTCAGATACCAAAGTGACAAATCGCTCCTGATTGAGGGTTAGCTTGGTTTCGAAAGAGCTCATCGTCATATTACCATATAGTATATTGGTGGTGCTCGCAATCCGTACACACATGCTCAGGTATGGAAACATTTCTTCCAAACATGACATCGTGCTCGATTGTGTTTCCACTGAAATCCTTCGAGTATACCTTGCCGCCGTGGCTGACTGCCCGCTTGGTCTGCGCCCAGGTGTACCGAATGTTTTTCTTCGTGAAGAGAGGCCGGCCAGACGCATACACCTTTTCGAGGCGCTGCCGGAGTTGTTTGGTGGTTTCCGTGGTGGGGTTCACCGGTCGACGTTTGGAGTTGAATCTGCATCTGAGGAGGTCCGATGAGGGCTCATATTCTGAACTGCCTTTCTCGCCCATGTTGAATATGTCTTGCTGGTCTGCTTACGATGTAAGGTCTAGAGAAATGTGTGTGAGATGTCGAGGCTCGAAGACCAGTGAGTCTTATAGAAGAATAGAGAAGATAGAAGAAAGACCATTCTTTGTTCCTTTGCTTCCCTCGGAAGGCGTTCTTTGTGAACTACTTCTAAACGTCTCATGTTTTAAACTCCCACTTGTCGAAGGTCCAAGTTCTACAATTTATCTTCCTCAAGAGACAGACAGAGAGAGATATTATTGCTTTACAGTAGAATTCGAAATCAGCTTTAACTCTAAACTCTTCCGATTTAATTCCCGGATCCTAAGTGGAGACACGCTAATCTAAATTTAGCTCTTCCCCTGTTAATCCATCCAAGGATGTAGGGCTGTATTGTATTCCAGGGTACCCACAATGAACCATGAATACAGTACCGTAATTTCTTATGTAAACCGATAGAATCCATCGTGCAAACAAATCAAACAAGAAGAGACTCTTATCAATCTGGCAAGATCTTCTTTCATTCTCATACCTTGGTCTATTTGTCACGCGCAGCCTTGCCCACACTTTTTTGCTGGAGAGACTTATCCTGGTACGCAACTTGCTTCCCTCTACCTTTGGCTTCTGTAAACCACCGCAATTCCCCAAGTCCGAAGGAAATCCGGTACTTAAGGAAGCTAACATGGACCCTCTGAGGACTACCATCGTACTGTAGAGATGACACAGAGCCCATGCCATGACGATCTCATCTCCCAGTCGGAAGAGCCTGCAACATGGGAAAACAACTCACAGTACGCTCCAACACCTGATTGCTTCATCCAACAGCCTGATTTTGAGGTTATTGATTTGGTAGACAAGTGGTTTAGTAAATCCATGGTCCAACTGACCCAGGTGCAAATATATACATTTAACAACTGTGTGGCCTATTACCACAATCAACCTCAACACTTCGAGGTGACAAATCATGTAAACATATTCTATCCTTGCTGAGCATCTCCATGTTCGGTTTCTTGTTGGACATCACAACAACATGTACCCTGTTAACATCAACGACCTGTTGCAGTCCGTACTTCGTAGACACGATCAACCGATTCTTAACTTCTTCCACAAGCGAGTAGATACCAGAATACTTCCCTTCTTGCACATTGCGTGGAATATCAACGACCATATTCTTGGTCATTCCTCGCTTAACATACCGATTTCTCATACCAGCTGCCGCACCGGCATTGACCACGAACCAATCTTTTTTCACAAGACATTTCACAAACGTAGTTTTGCCCTCGTTACCCTCGGGTCCATACACCCAGTGGATCGTTCGATCATCAGGAGCTGCCTGTAGCTCTTTGCGTAATTGGATCTGCCACGGGCGATCCATTTTATCAAGGTCATATTCGTCGTGCTCGTCGAGCTCTTGCCGTTGGCGTTTGGCCTCGATCCTAACAGCAAGATCAGGATTACGCCATTGAAAAGATTCAGGGTCTTCATCGTACTCAGCTTCAAGAGTCGCACGCTTCCGCTTATTCGATCTTCTAGGATGGTCACAGGTAGGCTTGTTCGATAATGACTCGCTTATTTCGTCCCGCTGGCTCGTTGCAGCGCCGCTTGGGTTGTCTCGACTGCTTTGCACATAAAGGTCGGATCGGGGCGCTGTGACTGGCTCATTCTGTCAATCGCTGCGACATCGTGCGAAACTCCGTTAAAAGACATTTACCGTTTTTATCCACACGAAACTTGCCAAATGTGCCCATTTTGTTCAACAATTCTTCGAATAACACGGGAGTTGTACCGCTGGTTCCCAGGGACTGTGTATCCACGACAGTAAAAGTGATTTAGAACTTTTAATTTAATCCCGGTTTCCTGGGGGGTATACTCTACATTTATAGACACACAACCTTCCCGACTGGGTGAATGCAAGATGACATGGCCCCCTTGACAGTGTGCATTGAAGCCCAATCAACGTAGGATTGCGCTACAACGTTATGCCAAGAATTACTACTTCTAGTAATTATCTCAGTCTCACAGTCTCGCCAAGACCTTTAGCGTATTCTACGCTTCTGGGAAGGCGGTGGGATACCGTCCACCTGACTTCGTCGTATTTACTGTCACTTTACAATACAACAAGCCCCTTTGGGCCCGCTCACGCTCTTCTGGCCAATGGCTGGGGGCCTCTCCCGCTTACTCGCGGGCCCCTCCCGGTATCCCAAATTCCCCCGAAGGGGGAATTACAGTTGAGTCTCAAGTCTCAACTTTTTGGGGCAATGTTATATATCCCGGCGGATCTAAAAGGTTGTCCAATCAGCTCAATCCTAGATCATTGTCTGATCGAAATCTTCCTCGGGTAATCGCCGTTCCATCAACTCTTTTTATTAATAAAAATATTACCTTGCGTAGAGTAACACTTTCGAGGTGTAATGCTTCACCCCCCAGGCTTTGCCTGGGGCCCCCCTTCAATCAATAATATGAAACTGGTAGGAAAGTGCTCTTCTGATACTAGAGGTTGTGACTAAGGTGTCGAATGCATCCTAGAGAGAAAAGCTATCTTATCTAGGTACATATGCTGTAAAATGAGCTTTTCAGACAAATGATCGCAGAGAGATTTAATCATTAAAATTGTTACAGTCCGTTTCCATCCTATTCAAGTTAGGGTGGCGTGCATACTGCCAAATTGCCGCAAGTTTGTGCGAATATTTATAATCGTAGCCTAGCTGCATTCTGCTTCTTCGGCCATTTTAAATGTGCTTAGTGACTGACTCTATCATATCGCGGATGAGATGCAGCTGGGATGGTGAAAGTCTGAGAGCCATTTTGTGAGGTCAATTATGATATTTAAGAAAGATAAACAGGGAAAGAGGGCTCCTAGTTGGAGTGGACAGTATGTAGAGAATTACCATTGTACGGCGCTTTCAAGTAAGATACACAAGGCGCAGGGTCCCACCTGCGTTATGTAAAATACAACTCTCTTTGTCCCTCGATCAATGAGATGCCAATAATAGCCCCTCATCACCTCGGGAATCTGAGTGGACAAGTTGGCATCAAGCTTGTCTGGACCTGTGCAATCTGACGCGGGGTCAAAGGAAGTCAAACTGGTTGCAACCTTGGAAGGAATTGCCCAGGTGAGTTCGAATATTCATTTGGTTAACGTCTTCTACGCTCTGATTTATTTTGCAACCTTGCATTTCACACGTCCGATGCTACGAAACCTTGGAAGAAAGCACCGAAGAACCCATGTCAGGCGAAATAAAGTGTATAATATGCTGGGTCTTAAAGATACATTCAACGCAAAGAGATCAAAGCCTCGAAACCCCCCAATCACCAGTAACGCCGCAGCCATGCAAGGTATCAACGCAAATGTTTCCAGCTTCCGGAACAAGAGTATCATTTTGAAAGAAAGAGAAAGCCAGGAAAGCCAGTTGAAGACAAAAAAAGGGCTAGATGTGCCCATGTAATTTGAACCGGTAGATACAAGTGTGTTTGGAGCCCCAATTCGAAGTTACTCGGAAGACGACCTTGTCCACCCGGATAGTCGAGACATCAACGATGGTGTTGAGCTTGAATCTCTGGATATGATCCGGGCTGTGGATGTTGTACTCCGCCTTACCGATGCGGTAGAAGTTCTGACCGAGTATAGGATCGTCGGAGTAAGCGTATTCCGGCTCGAAGGGGTTACTTCGACGCAACAGATTCATGATCAGTTCATGGAGCGATCCGATGCCGGGAATCAGGTACCCGCCTAGACCTGTTTCGCGGGACGATGGGACCTGGGTCGCTGGAGACTCTGGGGAGACGGTAGCGTCACCGAAGATGGAGAAGAAGCCACGACCTGGTACGGCGCCGGGAGTGTGTTTGGCTTTCACAGGTGTCTTGTGGGGGTTCACTTTGAAGCGCGCCCAGACCTCGATTGTTCGCGGCGCGGCTTCTGGCTCCAGAGATGCGCCGAGGGGGACGTGTTCGACGACTAGTTCTTCGGCCACGATGTTTCGGCCCAGGAGCACGGATAGCTGGGTTGATCCTCCTCGAGATGCGCTGCACCAGCAGTCGCCTACTTCTTCCCATGCGCTGAGGGCAGCGATGGGGGACTGCGGTGCTCGGACGACGGTCTGGGGTGACTTTTGAAAAAGCCATAGAACTGCACGGGCGGGGGTACCAAGCTTGTAGCCCAGAGTCGGGGAAGTGTATGCCGGGTCGATGAGTGCGCCTAAGGCCACTGATAAGAAATTCACCTTGTGGACAGGGTTCCGGTGAACGACGAGATCGGCAGTATCTGTAGGGCGTGAATCAACGGCGTGGGAATTTGCTTGCTCTGACATGACGGAGCTTAGCTCGCTTGAGAGTGATGACATTTTGACATCCATTTTGGATATCTGGTTTCGGAGACCGCGGTAGATCTCTGGATTAGATGTGTTCATCGCGGATCGATCCAAGTCCCATCCTAGGGGGTCTAGGCTTTGATGGATCTTGACTGCCACTAGGTAAAAGGAGATAGACCCCACGATCACGATCAGCCATAACGCTGCCCGAACAAGACTTGCGTAGGGGCCCTTGTCCGCCGACTCCACCAAAATTTGGAACAAGCCTCTTCGGGTTGCCCTAGGAGGTTCGGGATTTGGAGCCTCGGTAGTTGTGGGATTGGTAAGGGGCCTTTTAGGTTTCATTGCCGACAGCCAACGGCGCATGAAGCTTTGCCTGGGTGGACCAGGGGGAAGTTCTGGGGGAGGTGTTTGCGCAATGGGATTCCACTCCCCGGGTTCAGACTTGACAGATTCATCCTCTTCGGGAACAATCGCCAAACCAGAAATACGCCGCGGAGGCGCCGAGATATTTTCTCCGTGGGCTTCACCACGGTATTTGCTTGGTCTTGTCCGCTGTAGATCGTCTTCGTTGATATCCCGCTCGAGATTCCATGAGGCTTCCGAGGCATTATCAACCGAGCTGTGACGCGAGACTGAACTTGCAATAGAAGCATGTCGAGAGCCAGGACGCTGAAGTGGTGATGGATATAATGGTGAATTGGACAACAGTCGTTGTGATGGAGGTTGTGCACCTGGGCTGGAGTCGGTGGAAACCGAATGCGGCACAGGAGGCGTTGGAGTTCTATCAGATTGGTGATCTTCTGTGGCTTTATTTAACGACTGCTGAAGCTGAGCCTGGTCGGGCGTTGGTTCACGCTTGGCCCGAGCCTGTGGCTGCTTCTGCTTGACAGCTGCTGATCGTTCTCGAGCGATCTCCATGCGGGCTTCCGTCGTTTCGACCATCTGATCTATATCCATGGTGGGACGCACCCCCATGCGATTGGGCATCGCTGCAGTAGTAGCTGCGCCATAGTTCCATGATGCCCCAATTGGAACGGCTGGCAAATCAGGTTGGTTGTAAGGGTTGACCATGGCTTGATACCCAGACTCATTGACGAATGATGACCGCTGAGGCGTCCCACCATTCCGGCGAGTAGCTCTTTTGGGGGGCATTTGTGCCTATTATGCTCGAGCCAATTCCCAAGTCTGTATGGGTCGTGCGTGTATCTAAACATCAA
The DNA here is from genome assembly GCA_911174995.1 of Penicillium olsonii. Classification (NCBI taxonomy): domain Eukaryota; kingdom Fungi; phylum Ascomycota; class Eurotiomycetes; order Eurotiales; family Aspergillaceae; genus Penicillium; species Penicillium olsonii. Next base: position 88,419 of record CAJVNO010000021.1, on the reverse strand, counting down.
TTAGCTGAGCTGAACGGGTTCATAAACCACACAAGTCGAAGTGATGCACAACGGACGCCGAGTGCAAATATAATGCAAAGATCCGCATCAGTTCCCATAAAGATGCATTATGGTCATAGGCCAAATGGCATAGATCAATGTGTCGGTGTCGCGAAAAAAGAAATCCGGTATCCATTCCCTTTCGCGAACATCGATGCCCTCGAAAAAAAAGTTCGAGGCAATAAAAATGGCTGAGACAAAGAAGACCGAGTCAAACTTACTCGAATGATAGATGGAAACGTCGACGTTGCGAGCCCGTCCGCTTCCCTTCCACTTTTGAGGTCTGTAGATCGATCGCGACCCCCGACGCGCCGACGCGACGTACCGTCACTTGCAGGATTGGCGATTCGCCCTGGGCAACGACGCAAAACTAGTGCGCTTAAGGCTTATTGGAATTAAATTGGCGTGTTCTCGCCGGTGGCCTGCGTCGCGAAGAAACCCGCGGTTGTTGATGAAGGGAGAAATTGGACGGGGGTGGAGCGCAATGAAGATCTCCGAAGAATCTCACTGAAGTATCAATTTGGCGACGAAACAGCAACACCTTCTTCTTTATATTTTGGGTTCTTTATTCGTTCCAGAATGTGATTTTGGGGAAGTTTGATGCGCCTTTGTTATTCTAAGTCTTTGTTCACGCGACACAGGGTACTATTTTTGTGTCGGACTGAGACGAGCTTCAACGTTGAAACTTATACAATAGTTATGACTATGGTCCTGCCACTCCTAATTCGCTTCTAAGACGCAAGTAGTAACTTGATACTATACAGTAGCCAGGGGGAGATGCAAGTGTGATCTCAAACTCCCGCAAAATGGCCAGAGAGGATATTCTAACATGTCCAAGCAGCCATGGTACCATCTTTGCGACCTTCCACAAGATAGCCATCCTTGAGACGAACCCGCTCGACTGTCGCGGGGAGTGGTCCCTCGTCGATTCCAACACCGGGGCCGCAGTCCCAGTGGTTGCCATCGGCCTTGTCGTAAACCTTGACCACATTCTCCCCGGCAGCAGCGACGATACGCTTGGCATCAAACATCATGCTGGTGACAGGCTTGTCATAGGCATACGCATCGTAGATGGAGCCCATGCGCAGATCCCAAATCTATCAAATAGTTAGCGACAGCCGGTGTCTCGAAGAAAAAGAAACTCACCCGAATGCTGCGGTCTAGACTGCCAGTGACTAGGTGCATATCGTTGAATTGAAGACAGGTAACCGGACCAGTGTGTCCAACAAGACTCCGATGAACGTGACCACTGCGCAAATCCCACAGACGGACCATGCCGTCGGCAGTACCACAAGCCAAAGCGGCGTCAAAGCATTGTACAGCACCAACGAAGTCGGCGGAAGCATCAGGCATGCGACCTGACGGGCGCCAGTCAGACTCGCCCGCCATGGAAGATGAAGCCTGCGCAGAAGCCCAAAGCACGTCCAATGTCTGAACACAACGACCCTTGACCAAATCCCACTGTCTGAGTGTCTTATCCGCTGAACCCGAAATGAGAGTATCGCCCTTGAAATGAAGGGCTGTCACCTCGTCAACGTGAGCTTCCAATGAGAAAACGTTGCAGTCTTCGAGGTTCGACGATGGTGGAACCGGAGTCTTTCGCTGAGGTTCTCCGTCCTCCTGGTCGCGCTCATGCTTGTTCAGACGTCCATCTCGAGTCGTGGGCCGCGCGCGACTCAGATCCCAGAGCTTCACGGATGCGTCCATCGATCCCGTTGCCACTATATTATCCTCTACCTGCAGGCACCGGACGGAGGCATGGTGCCCTTCTAAGAAACCAGAGCACCGGCCGACGTTCATATCCCAAACTCGCACGGTATCGTCTAGCGCGGCGCTGACCATGGTGCCGAATGGGTAGTCGAAGTCAATCGCGGTGACCATGTCTGTGTGCGCTTCTATCTCTTTGATTAAAGATCCCGGCTCGAAGTGTTCGTGAAGAATAGGCATCGATCGTTTCCCTAGAAATGGTCAGTCTGCGTTCGCGTTCGGGCGGAGGCTCTCGTACTGTTCGATCGATGTCGTAAGCTTTTTGGTGAGGATGTAGGCAGCTTTTCATATATAGACTCGGACATGAAGGAGGCATCCATCGCTGGATCGTCCGACGACCCAATGGTCTCATCGTCGCCCTCCTGCTGTGACGCCTCTGTCGCAACAGGTGTATCCGAAGATTCCTCTTCTTCGGGAAACTCCTCCAGCTTGTTATCGAGTTCGGTAACTATGGCATATAGGTCAGCTCTGGTCCACGAGCCTGTCAGCTCGAATTGCACTCACGGTCGGCTTCCAATCCCGCCTCGTCCATCTCTAAGCCAGCAAGTCTATCCAGGACGATTTTCCGAATCTTATGCAGGTTTGCGACCTTGTTGTCGATCTCGTGAATCTCTGCGCTGCACATGTTCTTCCGAATGCCCATTAATTCCAGCTTGCGACTCAGCGATTTCCGCTGGTCCTTCAACCCGGCCGGTCCGGCAGTCAAAGAACCCCCTCTCTCGACATCCTTCAGATATTTGCCCTTGGAACTGCGCCTCCGGTGCCGTTTCTTGTGTTCTTCCTCTGGTACGGAGGCCTGGAAGCCCTCGAAGAGCGAGTAGGAGCTACTGTCTTCGGGGATGTTGGCAAGGAGATCATCGGGGACCGAGGATAACGCGCGGGATTGGATCTCGGTGGTCGAAAGCTTCGATCGGACAAGGTCGGTCGGCGTGGTTTGTGTTAGCGAGAACACCTTGCGCTGCGCCGCCGGTCGCCGGAGCTCGCGGTGGATGTCGGTCATCGCATGGTGGAAGTGTGTGTCTTTTTCGCCCGGTCCCATCAAATGTCCTGCGGTCGTAGTGACTTTTCGTCCAAATGCCTCGATATGACGGGTCTGGTATCACCGCAAGACCCAGTCAGCCTTCCGTGGAGCGCCGTCGATGGGGGTAAAAGCTCACCGTGAGGCCGGTGCCCAGAAGGCCGTCGCCTTCGACAATATCCGACAGACCCGACGGCGAGTCGTCGCGGCGCTGATTTTCCATTCAAGGTATCTGGGCTTAGCGGAAACCCATGTAGGTGAGTAGAGGGTGAAGGAGACTTGGGTCGCGGGTCACCGCGTCGGGTACTGCCGTTCTCCCGTTTACGATCGGGCGTTTCACTATGATTCGCAAGTCTTGGAATTCTTTGATTTGATTCAGTAGAGAGTATTCTGTATCTACGGAGTAGAAAAAAACTTGCTATTGTCTTGTCCGGAAATGGTTTAGTTGGATCGAGTACGGAGTATATGTCCCTAAGTGCTCCGTACATATATGTATGTCGGGGACCGACGTCCTTACTCCGTGCACCTGGGCAATAATCGACATATAGTCTGATTTATCAGATGCCGCGCAATAGGATGCCCAGGGCTGGGAGTTCCGAGTTCGCTTCAGCTGAGTGTGGAGCTGCATGAACCCCCTATCACCACGGCGCAGAGCAAACAATCGGTTATACGGTCATCCGCGTTCGTCCCACACTTCTCCTTTGCAACTCACCATGGATACAGCCATAGACCTCTCCAATGCCGCGAAGGCTTTGGACCTTGCCAACATTCGATTCCAGTTGATGTGAGTGTAGCTGGTCGCGATGTGTTCCGCCCCCGCCCCCGCCGAGCTCGGATCTTTACGATGCGTGGTGTTCAGCCTGCTAATCGAGACCAGCCGTCTAGAGGATACAATCACCTTTCATCTGATTGAGCGCGTTCAATTCCCCCTCAACAAGACGATCTACGTCCCCGGCGGCGTCAAGATCCCCGACAGCGAGCTCAGTCTCCTGGACTACTTCCTCCGAGAGCAAGAGCGTCTGCAATCGCGCATGCGTCGTTTCCAATCTCCTGACGAGTACCCATTTTTCCCGGATGCCTTGGAGGACCCCATCCTTCAGCCGCTCGAGTACCCCCGCATTCTGCACGAGAATGATGTCTGCGTGAACGATGTGATCAAGCAGCGCTACATCGAGGAGGTTCTGCCAGCGGTTTGTCCCAAGTTCGGACGGGAAGACCGTGGCGAAACTCAGGAGAACTATGGATCCGCAGCGACCTGTGACGTTGCTTGCTTGCAGGCGCTGTCGCGTCGCATCCATTTCGGCAAGTTTGTTGCCGAGTCCAAGTTCCAGAAGGACCCCGAGACTTTTGTTCGCCTGATTAAGGCGGAAGATCGGGCTGGCATCGACGCGGCTATTACCAACGCCGCCGTTGAGCTGAAGGTCCTTGAGCGCTTGGGTCTCAAGGCTAAGACATACGGTACCGATCCTGCTTTCCCTGATGAAAAGGGACAGAAGATCAACAGCGATGCTGTTGTTGCTATCTACAAGGTGAGTCGAAGCGCGAGTATGGCTCTGATGCTGGTGATACTGACTTGTTCGTAGGAATGTGTCATCCCCTTGACCAAGATTGTGGAGGTAGAGTACCTCATGCAGCGTCTCAAGGGAACACAATGGGAGTAAAGAGAAAAAATGAATTAATGAAACGGAAATTGTGACCGACACTTATCGAAAGACATCTATAGTTGGAAAGGTCAAATACTTGAAATCTCACCAAAGTAATCCATGCACCAAACGTTTGGATTCTTGAGGCATGTAAAAGAGTATATTTCTCGTTTTTCGTAAACTGGACATCAAATGCAACAGACAAGCCGTGACACTACGACATGTATTCTGTGAGAGCCTTGACCATAGGCTCGAACTGGGCGGCCTCGAGCAAGATCAGGCTACCATTCGTCTTGATGCCGAGCTCCTGGAAGGCACGCTTTGAGTCCGAGTGACCCTCGTCCGACTTATGAGTATACTCAATAGATCCGGAGCACAGTGCATGGCGCTCCACGACCTCATCCTCAGGGTGGAAGAAGAAGCGCTCGGCCTGCTCGCCGCCCTTCTTCTTCTTCTTCTGGGGCCGTGACTCTTCCTGGTCAAGCTTTGACTCCACCTCCTCGTAGTTTTTCGAGACAATGAGGTAGTGCGAGAAGTTGTAAGGCTCCTTGTCCTCGATGGCCCAGGCGATCTCCTCCTGGAGCATGTTGTACATGGGCGGGACAATCTCGGAAGGCATGTTGATCAGACGTTCTGTGAGAATGAGGCCAATGGGCGGGATGGGGTTCTGAGACAGAAGCTGATTGGCAGCAGAGAGCGACGGGTTGGTGGCGGATTTGGTCTTAAGGTAGTTGATCAGGTCCTGGATGACGGGCTTGTCCTGGGGCAGTATTAGTATTGGGCGATGGATGAGAGTCTTGCATCTACGAACCTTGTGCTCCTGCAGGTTGAGGATGGTCAAGAACGCATAAGGGTCGGACTCGTTTCCATCGACCTTCACTGTTGATCCCAGCGTTGGCTGCGACAGAATCAAGTCGGCCAGAGCGGACATGTCGAAGATCTGGGCATCGTTGTCGAACAATTGGCGCAGCAGGTTCTTCATGCCATGGAAATCGATGGGCTGGGGGTCGAACCACTCGAAGTCTACATTGACCATGTCAATGTCCTGTAGACGTCTTAGCGGGTTGGCAGTGAAGGTGGGGGGATACAAGTCGTACCTCGCCGGAGTCGTCGTCCTCTGGTTGGGTACCGCCCATTTGGACATCACCGAGATCCTTTCGCTTGACCATTTTGTGCTAATTGAGTGTTGTTGAGGGCAAAGATGAAGGTCCAACGTTGGCCCCACGCTGAATGCGAACTTTTTCCTTATCGTTATCGCCGAGGTATTTCCCCCGGACATTGACGTCGTGGTTGTTTTCGCATTAGAGCCTTGGGAAGTTATGAATACAAGCTTCGAGAGGAATGATTTAGCTATTTGTTAAGGCTCGAGAAGGGCACATTTGCTGGCTGCACTGGATACTCACTATACGATCAAATGACAGACCTCGGGCAGACAACCTTGGAAACTTGGGATATCCTGCAAACATAAACCACTTTACATATGTAGCTATTGGTGAAAGAATTCGCTCGGCATCTTTCTCTTTATCCCAGAAAACTTTCCCTCGAAAATTTTAGACCATTATTGTATGACATATCTGATTCCATCAGATCTCGTGGATTACTAGCAATATCCAGCCTTGACAGCCCAGCTTGGCGCTAAGTATATACCCAGACCCTGAATTGCCAATGAGCTTGACTCGAGGGTTTTAATGTCCTAGAGAGTAACTCAGGTAGCTGGTACAGTGCTTCCAAGTTGTGCCTTGTGCCAACCATCTTGAAGGTCAGCTTAATCCAATCCAGATTGCTCGCCCTTCACAATGCTACCTATAGACAGTGGGGTCTTTGGTACAATTATAACTACATTGGAGTACTGACAGGACAGGACACCTAATACTTAAATGAGATAAGGTGAATGCTCTCCTGGTATCTCGGGGTGTTCACGAGACGACCCCAGTAGATTGAGTACATATTTGAAATAGAACTGGAACTGCATTTCTATTACTCCGTACTCCCTTGGAAGAAAAAGCCACTCGTATCTATCATACCAGATTCTAAACATCATATTCAACCTGCTCAACAGTCGGTACCTTGTGAAGCTTCACCTCAAAGAACCGAGCGACAGCCTGCACACAATCCCAAATAACCTCCACCTCCTCCTTCGGCACCCCAATCCGTCTCGTTCCACGAATATGCCAATGTGTCTCCTTGGGCAGATTCTGGCTCATGATCCCCGGCAACACCACCAACTGGGTATCGACATCCCCAAGTACCTGTCGATCCGACAAGAATAACCCATAGGTGATCTCCTTCGACAGCCACGAAAAGTCCTTGTGCGCACTGAACAAGTCCAGCGTGCCGCTACCATTGCGCGCATACAGCTGTTGGAACCACTCGATGCCGCGATCATGGTTGGCCTGGTCGCATTGCCACCCTTCACGCGTGAATGAATAATCTTTGTCTTCGTCGCGCTCCACCTCGCTGATTGCAAGGATGGCTTCAACTGGCTTGCATACTCCTACAATAGGCACGGATTTGACGAGTGCTTCCCGGAGACGCCGCACCAGTGCTTGCCGCGCGGTGGAGGTCGCATACTCCGCTTGCTGGGTGAGGTGCAGGTATAGTTGGTCTGCGCGCTCGGGATCTGGAGATGCGACAATTGTGGAGATTGCTAGGATGTACCACTTGTCATTGCCTAGGATGGTGGATTTGAAGCGGTTCTCGAGCTCGGTGAAGAGCTGCTGGAAACAGGGTTGGACTTCCGAGGTCATTGTGGCGATGGTTCGGACTTGGAAGGAGCTTGAGATGGATCTCGGTGGAAGCTTGAATCTGGTCGCTCGGATGATGGACCGAGTGAACATCGATTGGTGTTATGCCTCCTATGTGGTGCTCAGACGCAGTGCGCTCCGATGAGCGGAGTGGGTCGCATGTTCGACTTGTGCAGTTCAGACTCTTCCCATTTCTAAGCTGATTCTCCTACCATGGTGAGAAAATGCATATGTTCTTCTGAAAATGTGAGATACACTCTAGTTCAGTAGGAATTAATTTAGTAGTATACCATGTCCGGTTGCGGCTGTATAGATCACACCACGCAGTACATGGTAATATTAGTCTCGGACAATCTCACTTTCCAAAGCTCTGCTATATTTTCTCATTTTTAGTATTATAGAGTATACTATGAAGTAACTTCTACTGTAGTACTGTATACACATACAGTATAGTACTGTAGTACTGTACTCTCACGAGTATAAAGCCAAGGTGGAGCAACAATTAGTCTAGTGGGGTCCCGGCAAGCCACACGCATCGACGATGTCACCAACGCAGCTCTGCCTTGTTTGCAACATCTGAGGACATCGACGAATCCCAAAGAAGGGTCCAGAGCACACGAACACTGTACAAAGTGCAGACTCTGAGGTCAATTGCCTGTAAACTGGGCGACGACCCACTATGATCTCAGCGACTCCAGCATGACATCACTTGGCGATGGCGACCTTGATATAAGAACTGGTCACTACCACTACTTCTCCCTCCCATACAATCCTCTCATACAATCCTCTCTACAATCCTCTCTATCTCCTATTCTACCTCTTCCAATCCTATCAAAATGTCAGGCCAATCTAGCGTCGGAAACCGTGCCGTCTACGAGGCTGGCGACCAGCGCAACCCCCCTGTCTCCGAGCTCCAGGATCGTGCCCGCTACGCCGAGGGCCAAACCCACAGCCACCAGAACCTTGACTCCAAGGATGGCCGCTCCATCGCCAACAAGCTGGCTTCCCAGTCCAACAAGCCCAACCCCTCTCACCACCACAACTACGAGGCCAACGAGGAGGCCGAGCTCAGCAAGCAGGACCCCACCAAGCCTGTAAGTGTCCATGTACAGAACTATGTGGTACCATATACTAATACATATCAGGCCAAGCTCCACGGCAACGCTCCCTCCAAGGGCGCTCAGATTGACGCCGAGCTCCAGGCTGAGGATGAGCAGCGCCTGCGCGAGAAGGGCATCAAGCACTAAATTTGGAAATGCGGTTATGCTATAAAATACCCCATAAGACTTGGATCTCCATAAAAGATTGGAGATGAAATGATGTACGATAATAATGACATTTGGTCGGAGTTCTTTTATTGAGCCAAGATCAAGGAATGAATTCATTGAAGACGCACCTGGTTACATGTAGTCAAACTTTGGAAAGAGTATCTTAAGCTCACTATCATAGTCCGCACGTATTCACGTCAATAGTATGAGAAGTCCAATTTGCTGCTCCATGTTCCCCACCAAGGTTGGTTGTAAAATTTAGCGGATCAAAGGTTCTATAACCTTGGAAGGTTCAAGATGTCCCGGACATGGAAGCTACTAACCCTGGAAGACCTGAAAGTCTATGTCAATTGTATAGACTTCAAGCCCTGCTCATAGGTAAACTTCCAAGTTGGAGTAAGAACTTGGTAAAAACGGAAATGACATTCTAAATATAAATTCAATCTTATTCTCATTAAGTGGATGCAATTTAAATGCAACCATATGCCAACGACCCACGATCAAGGAGTCAATTATCTGTACAAAGCCAAACTGGCCAATATGTTCCGTAAATTCATGCAGTCCTCGAGAGGACGAGCGGTGCTCAGCAAGGCCAATGCCATGCAGACTGGCACGGGAAAAACTGGGTTCCCACCGATGCCAAAAGAGTTCAGAGACCAAGCACTGATCAACCATCAAGAGTAAACTTAGGATCATCGTCGTGCGGCGTAGCAAAAACATGACCCCAGTACTCTTGGACTCTGTCACACAATCCCACTTTGTTTTCCCAGGTCTTGAATGCTGTTTCGAGATTACAGCTGACCCATTTGATTTCTTCCCAGTACGCCTTTTCGACGTCGTAGCCGAATCTCCTGATAGTATCGGGAGGTGCCGTCCAGGCACGTCCGTCTGAGCCATCATCCTTCAGAGTAGGGGTTGTTTCCCAACCAAGACCGAAGATTCGGTCACCAGGATTGAACTTGGGATAATTGGCATGGATGAAGAAGATATGCGGTGCGGGTGCAGCGGATTCGTCTTCCACGCGCCATTTTCCTTCCTTCGTCAAAGCGAAGTCCTCCCGCGGGTCTGATTGTGCCATTGCGGACCCGGACAGTCCGCCTGGGCTAGAATGTCCGATAGCTTGCACCCTTTCGCTAACAGTGTAGAAGGGTGCACCGACCGCAGAGGCAGCCTGTAAGAACGTTTCCTTGTCGCCCTCGCCAGGACCCCCTTGGGTCAACAGGCGGAAATAGTGCGACGGGCCGTAGAAATTATAATAGGAAGCCAGCAGAAGAGCCAGTAAATGCGTTTTCTTGTTTACCAAGAATGCGCCGGTCTCGGACGACTGCCGGGCCGTCATGGCCGGCGGTTCTTGACGCGAGATCCTGAAATACAGAGGGGACGCCGAGGAAGCCCAGAAGTCAGGCCAGGTGACTAACCCGTTAGACTTGAAGGGCTCCGAGTCAAGCAGCTCCTCGGGTTTACCCAGTGGGAAACAATCCGCGTCCATCCAGACAATCTCCTCAAAGGACGAGAACAGCACCGCAAAAATCTTCAGCTGGTAGTGTTCAATGACGTTCTTACCCACCACATCCGCGAGCACCAGGCACCGGGCATCCAGTTGGGGAAGCACATCCTCGCACACGCGTTTCTCATGCTCTGTGGCGTCCTTCATGTATATCTCAACAGGCAGTGTTGACCCGGCGCGACGAAGCATTCGTAGCGAGGACACAAAGACCGGGAGGTATGTCGAACCAGCAGTCGACACCAGTCCTCGCTTCCCGGGGGTATGGATGGGCTTCAGCACTTTGCCGGAGTTCTTGACATCCTCGATGAAGGCCGCGTGGGCCTCTTCCATCTTGCGTGCATCTTCCTCGCTTAGCACCGACAGATCAGGTCGCGGCTGTTCTTTCGCGGGGTCAAAGTGTTGTGCTGCCACGTCCCCTCGCTTCTCCGGCGCCGGGCAGTTCGGGTTATGACGTTCGATGATCGGGCGCAGCGCTTTCCAGAAATCCTTCTGGCGTTCGGTGAGGGGGACTTCGAATGCGGTGTTTGGCACCACAGAAACGGTGGAGGACGCGGTCGTCGGAGACCAGTAAAAGTAGACGGTGCACACGAGTATCAAGGCGAGCATCGCCAGGACCAGGGACCTTGCCCTGCCCGGTCGAAATACACCCTTGGACATGACTGCGAGGTCCCAGGGGGCGCACGGCCACGCCGATCAGAAGTTAAGAAGAGATAGGTGCGTAACTGAGCACGTTCAGGGTATAGGGTGTGGCGCATATAATTCAGGGAGGGCGGAAACAAGATTGGCCGGGCTTGGCACCGGCCATTTTTACAGACAGCAGACAGCAGACAGTAGAGAAAAGAGAAGTCAGAGTGAAGGCAACAGAAATAAGTGTTACTAGTAATTACTACTGTATGTCCTGCTCGATGAAAATGGAAATGAAACACGAGACCACACTACTAGGATTAGTAGTTGCCTCGCCGCACGTTAAGCCGAGGCCACTTTTGACTCTTCTCCCCTCTTCATCTCTCATCCTTCACGGAGCAGATCGTTCCAATCCGGAGCCAGTGAGACATTATCTTCCAATGATTTCATGATCACCGAGAGTGGAACCAACCATTGCCTGCCGTGAGAAGGCAATGAACGCCCCAGTTCTGTCCCGACTAGAGGACTAAAGCGCGGATCAGCCTCCACTGGGAAGATCCCATATCCACCCCCCCGAAGTCTTCGTTTTATCTTCTTTTTCGGTCTCAGGAGTCGCCCTATAAAGTCGATTCCCCCAAACCGTTTTCGCCGATCTCATATTTGAGATTTTTTCTTCCCTTTTCCGAATTCAGATTTCAGACTCCCCCCACAAATTCTGCACCCTGACCGGTCGTGCCTCCGACTGACCCGTCAGGTTTTGACGGATGGACTCCGTGCGGGCCTTGCCCACGTCTGTGTACGATGACCTCCGATAGTGCTGAGCATCGAGCTCGAGACCCCGCGCCGAAGGGAAAATCCCGCAAAACCGATCCGAATGCCCCGGTCCGGAAACGCCGCAAGAGAACGGTGGTCAGCGGGGCCCCCGACGACTGTTTCGCTTGCTCCAAGCGAGGAGCGCGGTGCGATCGCCGCCGGCCGTATTGCTCACAATGCCTGGAAATGGGTCGCGAATGTTCCGGGTACAAGACGACGTTAACATGGGGTGTTGGGGTTGCAAGTCGAGGGAAGCTCCGGGGGCAAAAACTCCCAGTGATGGAGTCGGGCGAGCAGGCGCAAAGAGAGACTGCGAAATCACCACCCAAGACATCAAGTAGTACTGCTGCGTCTTCTTCACGGCTTCCTTCACATACGCCAGTCCCGCCAGCCTCCGACCCAACCATGTCGTCTTTCAACGCAGGACCCAATATCAAACTTGAAGATAGTCCGCCGACCATGATGAACTCATTTGACATGGGATCGAATATGGCCTGGACAATGGACATGCCAGATCCACAGACGTGGAGTACGCCAGCTCCTGCGCCTAAGATTTCCGGGCTCCCGCTGCCAACACGACCAATGATTTCAAATAACACATCTCAAGCTATGACGCCTGAGACGCCCCTACTCTACGCTCCCATTCACAGTCCGACGGCGGGTTTCAGCTCCCCAGTTTGGTCCACTGCAATGTCATACCCAGTCCAATCCGCCACCCCGCCATCATCACAGGATATGGACGAAGAGGAGGTGAAAAAAGACCCTAATTATAACATGTTCTGGAACGCTGCGCATTCCCCGTCCCTCTCACAGCTTCTTTTGGCAAGATCAGTGGGTCGGACACCGCGCATTCGATATCTCATCAGTTATTACGCTGAAGTCATTGCACCAATGATCGTTGCATTCGATACACCAACAAATCCGTTCAGAACCCACGTCATTCGTCTGGCGATGGAGAGTGAGGCTCTCCAGGAGGCAATTGCGACCTTGTCTACGAGTAACCTGCGCCAAAGGCGAGAACACAACCACCTCTCGACAGAAAGAACCTTACCCGCACGCATGTCCTCCATGGCCCACCGGGCACTGACCGATGAGGACTTCCAAGATAGATACGGTATCTCCATGACCGAGGGTTATATCAGGGAAGAAAACCACCATCGCGGCATGGCCGTCAAAGCCTTGAACGCGGACCTTGCAGATCCCCGCCGCAGATTGTCAGATTCAGTACTGGCAACTTTACTGATCCTCTGCCTTTTCCATGGTTGTGATACCGGAGTTGCTGGTTTCAGAGCGCAGTTTGCTGGTGTCACAAGACTTCTCGCGATCCGAATGCGCCATTCCCGCGTCATGACGGACGATTTGAAATGGTTCATCCGAATGTTCTCGTGGTTCGATACACTGACAGCAACGACAAACGATCGAGATGTCCAACTTCGTGGAACGTGTCTGGAAATCAGCTCCAAGACAGACGGTGAATGGGGCTTGGAAAATTTGGCCGGCTGTGACGGTCGTTTGTTCAAATTGATCTCTCAACTGGGTCGTTTGAATTTGCTCAGCCAGGACCAAGAGCCTAATCTATCACGCCCCCGGGATGCAAATGTTGCCACAACCTCGTTACCCCCCAACATGATTTTCCCAGGATGGGAAAATGTCGTCCCAGATCCTGGGCTAGGCTCTGTTCCACTTTCAGGGCAACCCTTCTCTCTTCCGACTCCACCCCCAAGTAGCGATTCAAGCCGTCGCCCTTCTTCCCCGGCATTTTGGACAGAGTGGTATTCGCTCAGGCAGCGACTTGAATCCTGGCGATTCGACCCACCTACTGCACCATCTGCACCATCCGAGGCCTTCCCTTCACCACCCTTGTCGGCATCTACAATGACCTGGAACGCAACCACGTATTTGACGCCGATGACTTCGACATCCGCATATCAGGTTGCACCCGAAAACCTCCAGGATGTTTTCCAAATCTCAGAATGTTTCCGGCACGCAGCCCTCCTTTACTGCGAACGTCTAGCTGAGCCTACTCTTCCGTCCCGGCATGGACGTATCCAACACCTTGTCCAGCTCGCCATGCACTGTATCATAACTGTGCAGTCAGATGTGTATCTCTTGTGGCCACTTTTCATTGTCGGCTCGGAGTGTGTTCAGGAAGACCATCGTTCTATTATTCGCAATCGCTGCATTGATATCTCCAAGGACTCCGGCTTTATCAACAATCTTTCCTGCCTGGAACTTCTTGAGAAAATCTGGGCAGAGCACTCCGACGAGTCCTCATTCCCAATCTATCCCAGCGAGTTTGCTGCCCCGCCTCCGCTGGCAGGTGGCAGGGCACCTACTACTTCACAGGCTTTCCGGTGGTCCCAAGTCATGCAGGCCAAGCGGGGCGACGGAGAGTATATGGTCGCATAGACCTGTTTAAACTTCTCTCATTTTACTCATTTTCCTTTAATTATCATGCCAGAAGGATGGTATCTAGCTTTTCAGCATATCGGTGGCATTATTTATTCTTTTTGTTGGAGGCTCAGCGACTCGATTTTTGACAAACATGATACCTCACATATTCGGGTTACTCTTTTCTGACTTGGTAGGAGTTAATCCCGAGGTCTTTTTCAGTACATAGACATAGACCAATTACATGCACATATCTCGCAACTACTCTTCAATGCGCTCTTATCATAAAATGCAGTCCCAACAAACTCGTTCCAAGGTTGAATCTGCACAAGGCACCGTTGGCTCACAATATCTCCATCCGAAGGTACTTGCATAATCTAGAGCACGGCCAGCGCCATTTCGAGCCGGGCCAAGCCACTCGGAGGTAGCACCTCAAGAGGAATGCACCTGAGCAAAAGTCAATCTCACCCAACTGGGCACAGGCAAAAGTACGGAGTGCGCCGTACGAGCTCGGCATTTAGCCCAGGTGAGAGACCTGTCTAAAGGCGTAGGGCACAGGGCAAGGGCAGTCATGCAAACCCTACCGATCAGCGCGCACAAACCCCATATCAGAACGGAGTCCTCCGTCCGCCGAACTGCTCACAATCAAGGAAGCAGAATGTGGACAACTTCGGGATTCAGATAAACAAGGTCTCGCCGAGCTCCCCGACCGCTAGTACTACACGGCCTGAAATACCAATTAGAAACACTAAATTGCAAGATTTGCGTTTGGATTTCACGGCGCTCGTGCAAGGGGCAGCAGCAGATAGATGGAATTCCAAGGCAGACTGCACTATGATTGGGATGTTGGATCCCAGCGATTTAATATCAGTGCACACGTACGTGCAGAAAAGAAAAATTCCCCCAAGTGATCATTATGTACTTGATATTGAAATAAATTACCCAATCCACTTTGGAATTTAGAGCTGCGGTGCTCAGTATAGCGGGATTTCAAAATCGGCATGTCTGAGCCTCATACTAGCACTCCGTACTTATTGTTTGTAGCACGTAGCACATGAAGAATAGGAAAGTACCGAGCATTATCTCGCAACATGATGCAATGTACGGTGAATAAGAGTAAGCGCGTCTGTGCGAGTTCAAGGTTATGTTCCTACAGCCGAGGCCGGCTCCCAGCCCGTTGGCCCCCTGCAGGCTTGGCCTAGCGGGCTGGGATTTCCATTTTGGTCTCGATTTGTGATCCTTCCAGAAATTCCATGGCCCGCTTTTAGCGAGCTGGCATTACGCATTACGCACTCTACTAATGCGGAGGACAATCATTTGCACAGTAATTATTGCTGTTAATTGTTGAGAAGAGTCTTGATAAGAGGGCTCATATCTGCAAATGCAGACAGATACATCTAAGAATATCTGTAGATTTTTTTTCTCCATCAGCTGCCTGCATGTGAGATCTAGACAGACATCCAATGACCGACAGGTGAAATTGGAAATTAAAAATAAGCCATGTGCAACCCTAGATGATCGGCGGTACAGGAGATGCTTTGCCTTGTGAATGGCTGGATTGGCCAAGACAGGGGGCATTTCTCGAAGGGTTGACTCATTCAAGAAAAACAAAATCCTCGAATCAGGGGTGGCCCTGGGATTCTTTGTGTGGGCAGCAAGGACGCGCCGAAAATTCCGCCGATTCTCATCCCTTTCCTGGGTGCGTGAGCGTAAAGAATATCTCGGTATTGCTCGTATTGGCGAGTGTCACTGTTTTGCATTTCTTACTGGCTCTTGCGAGGTAAGGTGAGTCTGATATCCTTGGGAATCGTCACAGCCTAGAGAACGGAGTATAGTACTCAGGTGGCATATCATGCACCTTGGGAACGATTACGGATTCAGGTGCTTTGGTGTACTTGATCGTTGTCCAATCCCGCACTCGTATCAAACAGACTAGGGCTTGAACTCGAGCGGTCGCAGCGACTCGCCTATTGTTCGATGCCCCACGCTGAAACAAAGATCCAGAGAACCAATGTTGAGTATCGATGACAACTGACCCGGGGCTTCGGCTGGGCCTTGGGCTTTTGGTTGGACGCTGCCTATCCATTATGCGGTTTCGATCCCAACGCGCTGTATGTACACAGCCACCAGGCTGCCAAATCATCCAAGTAGAGCCGGATTTTGATACAAGTAGATTACAACTATTTTTACTCCTAGGCTGAAGGGATTTGATTTTTCACGCTTGTCGCGTTGGTCAGACCATAGAAGTTGCGGTCTGCGAATTTTTTTTTTCTTCTTGCCCAAAGAGAGCCGTTGCTGCCCAGCGACGCAGCGGTAACGCCCATTCATGGTCCGTGATGTTGCCCGACACGGCGGTGCAAAGTGGATGTGGAAGAGGGACCCTGATGGAGCTCGTTTAGTTCGCCATGGCAACATGTACGTATAAGTTACCAGGAATTTAAATGTCCGATTGTCTGGGGGTGGGGTCTTGAACCGGTGGACGAGACGGGACCGCCCGTTCTAAAATCTGGGATGCCGTCAGGCCAACCATGGAACCAACCTTTAATCGAGCATGGCTTTCAGTAGTTTACTTACACGTGTAAGTACCACACTTTGCGAGTACATAAAGGGCTTGCTTGCTTGATGGGCTATAAAGATGATAGGTTGATATCTTGATGCACCAGTTGATCGTATCCAGTGTTCGTCGTCATGCTACAACAGGTCGGTGTTCATGCAGATGAACTGTACAAGACATGGAGGTTCCCTCTTAGTTCTGGAAATCGAGCACATGGCTTTGTGTCCATCCAACCCAACCGTGACACGCCAGCCGATAGAGGGGTGACCTAAATTAACTCCAACGACATATGGCCGTAAGGCAGCCAGTGAGATCTCCCGTCATTGCCAGCTTAGTGGCGATATCTGCGCTCAAGTTTTCCTTCGCTTTGCCTCAGAGTGACTCACCGAGGGTTTGGGAGTCGCAGATGGTGTGAGCCCGGTGATCTCAGAGACACCGCAAGAAAGCCATATGAGTAATTGTCTGCCCGATTATCCTGAGGGGCGTCTAGCCAAGCGGCAGATATTCATAGCGTCGAAGAATACGGCTCCATAGGGACTAGTCTGAGGGGTCGAAACCATGGTACTTTGGGATTGTAAGGTCGAAAGTCCTGACTGAAAGTGAGTAACGGGTGAGTCGACTTGCGATGTTTGCCACTTCTCAGCATCGAGTCATACTTAATAATGACAGATAAAGCTGAGCTATAAAAGCAGACCCAAACCCCCTGCGTGATGAGAAATCTTAGAAAGCAATAGAATACGGGAGTATTTGGAAATTCAATACACGTAAGGGTATTATCGCCACAGCCTAAAACGCCAACCCGCACGCTCCGGCCACTAGCGGCTGCAGTGATTGGCGACAATAATATCACCGGCGCTGACATTGGGATCCATCTTCTTTTCTCTTTCATCCTTGGGTTGAAATTTTCCCACTCCACAAATCCCAAAAGCCATTACATCTGTGGGAGTCTCTGCTACTCCTTTGTTTTGCTTGAGAATCACTCTGGATCAACTACCCTAAGGTAGAGGATCCCCCCCTTAAACGCACTCTTCCTTCTTTTCCTTGAATCGGTCGAAGAACGTTCAAATGCTCTCTCTGCACATTCAGTCTCAACCTTCTTCTCTTCGATCGGAAACCGTACCACGGTGACGGTGTCAAAAATCTAAAAAAAACCTATCTGACCTGCTCGTCGGCGTCGATTCTTGTTCTGGGTGCGCGATATCCTGTATAATATACTCGGTGTTTTCTTTTTTTTATCTTCTTCCTTTTTGGCGATTCGCATTTAATCGTTTGGTTCATTGCATTGCATTTTCCAGCCTCTGGTGCTTCTATATGATCCGATAATGTATCATTACTCCAGTCCACCACACGGGTGGTCCACCTACGACTACACACAATCTCCTCCCACCTCACCTCAATACGCCTACTACGCCTCGCAATACGCGAACTCCTACTCACCTCGGGGCACCACACGTCGACACAACCGCAAGGCCAGCTACACAGCGACCAAAGAAACGCCAGGATGGTATTCGACCTATCAACCCGGTTTCTATGAAACCACAGACTATGGCATTCCATCGCGAAAGCACGATCATGTAAGTGCTACTTTTGGAAAGCCCACACATCGTCGATACCACTCCTCGGCGGGTTATCCTCCGGATGGCTTCGACAACGGATACGGATACGACCCGGCGCAATCGCAGACCCGACCCATCTTCGTCGATGTGGTCGACGACGCATTCGACGGCCACCCAGGCTACACTGGCCGTCCCCCCACGACCCCGAAAGATGGTCCCCGTCGCACCTCGACCTCTTACCGCAAACCCAACCCAGCTGATTCTCACTTTTACTTCACTCAGGCCCCTAACAACGAGGATATTGACGCGGCTCGACGATCCCGCGCCAGACGCCAATCTACTTCCACTCGCACTCCCAAGCCCAAGCCTCCTCCCGCCGCAAAGCCCCCTCCTGTCGCCACTGAAGACGACGCCGCGCGAGCCAAGATTCCCCCGGGGTACTCGATCAAGAACTGGGACCCCACCGAGGCGCCGATCATCTTGCTGGGCAGTGTCTTCGACGCCAACTCTCTTGGGAAATGGATCTACGACTGGACCGTTTTCCACCACGGGGCCTCGACCCCCATGGCCGACGTCGCTGGCGACCTGTGGCTATTGTTGATCAAGCTTGCGGGCAAGGTGAAGAGGGCTGACGAGTGCCTGGATCGCATCCAACGTGTCGAGGCCCGGGAAGTCGTGGAAGACTTCCTGGAAAGTGGCGAGCGCCTGTGGGGCCGCTTCAAGAAGCTGCTCAAGGGCTGCGAGGTTTACATGTGGAAGGCCGCCAAGCGAGAAGGCGGCAAGGGGCCTGTCTCTATGGGCCGCAACTCCGGCTGCGAGTTCGTGGAATCGATTTTCGGCCGTGATCGCGAGCTTGAAAACACCGAGAAGCTCATGAACAGCATCCGGCTGTGGAACATGCGCTTCGACGCAAACTGCGAAGACATCCTGCGCCGCCCTGCGGCTGCTTAGGTTCTTGGATACGTTATTGTTTTGCTTTTTTGTTGCTTTTTTTCTTGAATTACCGAAAGTGATACCCAGAGAGAGAGTCTTTTCTTGTTTTTCTGGTCTACGGAGTACTTCACAGTGTTTCGCGTTTGGAGCGCTTTTGGCTTCGGCTGCAATTCTCCATCTTCGTCCCGGTTTGGACGATCCCCCAAAAATTCCTTTGCTCTTTTCGGCGCCTCGATTCTGATCTCGCTCCCTTGAGCATTCTTCCCATTTCTGGCGTCCTGTTTAATCTTTCTCTTTCTGGCCGTCTAGTTCGTTTCTGAAGTCCTGTGTCACCCTGCTTTGATGATACCATCTTGCGATCGCTTATACACACGTCTGTTTTTTTCCTTTGTTCATGCATTATACTGTTTTGCTTTTACTGTGATGTGTCGGAGAACCCGGGTTGTACATAGAAAGACGATCCTACATCCGATAAACCACACTCGTTATACTTTTCGCATATACATTCCGAGACTTCTGTAATACTATTTCCACGTAGACCCAGTGTGATGTGATAGCTACCCCTCTTGCTTCCGCGCTACGCTCGGCGCCTGCAGTACCTACATACAGGTGAATCATCTACCCCGCCTCAGCAACGAGGGTATCGAATCCCGAGATTGGCTGCCTCGTTTGGATGAAGATCGAAAGACGTGCATTTTGCCCCAGCTCAGGGGTCCATTTCATGACGGCAATTGATGTCACGCCTACGTACGGCCCCCCAGCGGTGGCCTGGCCCAGCATGTTCTATTGGCCTGGGGTTCAGATTTCATGCAATATGCATGTTGGCTGGGGTACCCGAGCTGTTGGGTGTGGCGACCCTATGAGGGGCCCGTACGCGAATTCCTTGTGTTGGGTTGCATGCCGCCATAGTACTTTATGCATCAATGAGAAACGGCCCTGGCTGTGCTCGCTGTGAGTGGCTGTTGGTGAGGTATTTTCCTCGCATTTTCTCAGTCTGCTGCCGCCAGCCTCCCGAACCAGCAGTCTCGGCTAATCTGGAGATGACAGCTGCTCGACGTCAGGTGCCCAGTCAAGGAGTCCAGCAGGTATTCCCATTTACACAGAGCATCCGAGACAGGTCAGGTCGGTCTCACCAACCTCCTTCTCCATTCAGAATGAAACCACGCTTGTGAAACGTTGAGGTTCGGAGAAAAGAGCCGACCTGGCTGTTCGGATGTCTCAAACCAGGCTAAACATGCAGGAAGACGAAACACCCTAATCTGAGGCATGCAGCCTTAGCCCGTGGCGAGAAGGATTCGGGTGCATTTGGAGAGCCCATGTGGCCATGCAACCTTATCTCAAAGGCCAACTCAAGGCTAAAATCAACGTAGGTCAAGTTCTGTCGTAGATCCGCGTAGGTCAGCCTCGATAAATGTCTGAGAGAGAAAGCAAAGCAAAACTGAAGCATAATGATGACGCGCGGGTCACGGGGTCAAGGTCCAAACTCCGGGGCCGTTGACATCATCTCCACACTCACACCTGGGCAGTACTCCATGCGTATTGATTTGAATATTCTGAAATCAAAGGCTATATGTTACGGAATATCACCTCTTTTCCGCTTTCCTGTGACGCTATCTCTCCCTAGCAACAGAGAATGCGAGCCCGTCATTTCCCAAGTCTTGACTCAATCCGGTTCCGGGTAGACTGATACCTCGGGAGATCGAAAATACACAGATCTGCATCAAAAAGCAGTCTCCAGTCCTTGGCTGCTCCCGCCTGGGGTGCGGCTATGCGGGAAACCCCATGCAACAGGAACCCACAGCAACCGAGACAGACTCGGTGAGAGCATCAGATGCGCCGTCACGATGGGCGCGGATGGGGGTCCACCTCAACTTGAGACCGGTGGAAGATGACGAGCCTCAGTCTTGGTGGATAGCATCCACGGCTATTCCGCTCCTCGCCGCCGCAACGGGACCGCTGGCCAATGTCATGTCGGTCGTTGCGCTAGTCATGCCGTGGAGGAGTGACATTCTTTCGGAAACAGTAGGGCCTGCTGGAAATTGGATCCAGGAAGGATACCCGGACCCCCATTGGTAAATTGCAGAATATGACCATCAATGAAGCTTTCCTGACATTTTGACAGGATTACTGCCCTCAATGCAGTTTCCCTTGTGTGTGGAATTGTGGGCAATGCCTTTCTACTGTTCAACTTCACCCAGATCGTGCGCTATATCGTTGCTCTGCCGGTGACGATTATCCTGTGGTTTCTGGCCACGGGTATTGTGAGTGACACGCTTTGATTGACCTATCATGTCTAATGCATGCTTGTAGCTATGTGGAATCACCATAGCCATTGAAGTGTATGCCCCGCCAATTGGAGATGACCGGATTTTCTCCCAGGCATATTGGAGTGCCGTTATTGCGGCGTGTCTCTATTTCGTCTTGAGCTTGAGTTTGATGATCAACATGCTAGGCTATATTTTGGGCAAATATCCACAGCACTTTTCGTTGACGGACGAGCAACGGACATTGATCTTGCAAATGACTGCCTTCGTGATTTGGCTCTTAATAGGCGCCGCCATCTTTCAGCGGGTAATTGGGATCTCTTTCGCGGATGCATTATACTTCTGCGATGTCACTGTCTTAACCTTGGGTTATGGTGATATTACTCCTACAAGCTCTCTCGGTCGCGGTCTCATCTGGCCATATGCAGTCATTGGAATAATTATTCTTGGTTTAGTTGTGGGGAGCATTCACAAGTTTGCCCGCGAGGTTCATTACGACAATGTCATTCAAAAGCATATTGAACAGAAGCGGCAGGTGACTTTCAACCGGTCCATTAATACCGAGGAGTTCTGTGCTTCCAAAGGAAAATCCTCCATTGGTGGCATTGATGCTCCCGCGGTTGCCCTAAAAAGCTCAAAGGGCCCTCATCACCATCCCCACCGGCCAATTCGAAATACTCTGAGCGCCATCGCAGCGACCCGCCGGCCGAAGATAAACATCATGCGCGAAGAGAAAGACCGGTTCGATGCCATGCGTCGTATCCAGTATGAAACCTTGCGGTTTCGCCGGTGGAATGATCTGATCATAAGCTTCATTGCTTTTGGGATCGTGTGGTCTTGCGGAGCAGTTGTGTTCTGGAAACTAGAAGACTGGACATACTTCAATTCACTCTACTTCTGCTTCGTCTCGCTATTGACCATTGGCTACGGCGATTTCACCCCCCAGTCAAACGCGGGTCGACCATTCTTCGTGCTTTGGTCACTCATCGCAATCCCAACCATGACCATGCTGATCTCTCAAATGAGCGATACGATTGTGGCCAGCTTCAAGCGCGCCACGAGCATCGTCGCCGACTATGTTGTATTGCCCCAATCGCATCTTTACAGGTCATTCCTCGGTCGAATACCCGGGGTTGCGCAGCTCATGCTTGCCCGCCAGGAGAAGAAAAGACTCCAACGGGGATTCCCATTAGAAGGAGCCGATAAAGCCCAAGCCGGCAAAAGTACACATCCAACAAAATCAGCTGAGTCCGATAACGATGATGATCCAGCGGCAGCACATCCTCACAGAACACTCGAAGAGCTCGTTCGCAATCCCGCACCCCTTGAACTTGCTCAGCAACTTGCCTTTGCTATTCGACGGGCGACAAGACATGCTCGCGAGGGTAAACGGAAGCAGTATTGCTATGAGGAATGGGTTGAGTTTACCCGCCTCATCAAGTTCACAGATCCGCGAGCCCGGCCATCGTCCCAGAACGGACAATCAGAAACCTTTGATGGATCTGGCTCTTTAGATCTTAATGAGGATGAGTATGGGCTCTTGAACTGGGATTGGATCGGCGAGAACAGCCCTATGCTGGCGAAACAAACGGAGCCGGAGTGGGTTTTGGATCGATTGTGTGAAAGTCTGGTTCGATATGTATCGACACAAGAAGATCGAGCTGCGGGTGCAGAGTCGGAGGAGCCAACCCTGAGAAAGGAGCGAGATATTGGCTTAGATGGTTGAAGTTCATTCCAGGTTTCAATCATGATCTCGATCTGTGAAAAATGCGTGGCTATTATCTGCATATGTCAGTTTCAAGGTACGCAGATAAAGTAGCGTATTGTCTATGGACTTACTCGCCAGTTTACGCCTCTTTCAGAAGGCGTGACACGCCGTGAAGTACCGAAAATAGATCATTCATGGCCTTGATATCCAACCCTCGGTTTTCTACTTGCTTGCTATTGACATTTTGCAGCTATCGCCAGTCTAATTCTACCCCGGTATCTAACCAGCAATAATATGACAATTCCTACTACTACCTATGTAGGTAGCAATCTAGGATTTGAGGGACAATTCTACACGAAAAATGCCCTTTTATGATACTTAGGTGTGCCCGAGTGATGTCCTCAGCTAGTGTAGGAAGAAGCATGATCAATCATTTAATGCTAGAATACCTAGGTATGTATGAACGAGATTGCATATCCAACTCGATTCCCGCTTGTCTAGAAACATCCATGGATATTTTCCAGTAGAAAGTCATTTCCGAATCGGTCAAGTCTATGGGGGCCTGGGGCAAATATTGCTTACATAAGGAGGCCTGGCAAAGAGCCTAGAGATCAATGGCTTCACGATGATTGCTTCCTCGAAATTCTTCCGTTGGATTTCCCCCTCACTTCCTGTCCTCATCTACCCGCAGGCTACCTGTCCTGTGCCAAAGTTCTTTCGCTATCTCCAATCGATATTACAGCTTCATCTTCCAGCTCTGCGCAACCCCCCATCTGAATTACACCCCGCGATAACCCGAGATGTCTCTTTGCCAGAACCGTCTCCAGGAGGAGCGGTAAGTTCACCCAAGCTACCTTTGAGATTGCAGAGATGCGCATTCTCTGCATTCGAGTCTCGTTCCGCGCTAATAGATGCAAATCACAGAAAGCAGTGGCGTCGCGATCACCCATTCGGGTTTGTCGCAAAGCCTACACGCACTGCCCAGGGCGGCCTGGACCTCAAGACTTGGGAGTGTGCGATTCCTGGCAAGGCCAGCACCCTCTGGGAAGGTGGACTTTTCAAAATGAAGGTGGTGTTCCCAGATGGTAAGCAGCACAACACACATCGCCCCCGATGATCCCTATCTTGATCTGAGGCTGACCGATCTTCTAGAATACCCCACCAAGCCACCCAAGTGTATGTGACTCCGATACAATCCATCTGTGGCAACAACCCACGATATGCAGTGCTGCCTTTTGGGAAATCACAAACTAACATGATGGTCTTCTAGGCAAATTTGACCCAGCGTTGTTCCACCCAAATGTCTACCCTTCCGGAACTGTGTGTCTGTCAATTCTCAACGAGGAAGAGGACTGGCGTCCCGCGATCACGATCAAGCAAATCCTCCTCGGTATCCAATCTCTGCTTGACGACCCGAACCCCGACTCGCCGGCCCAGGCCGATGCCTATAACCTGTTCAAGAAGGACCGTCCGGCGTACGAGCGCAAGGTGCGCCAGGTTGTTCGCGAAAACCAGCCCAACTAGTGACATTGTGGCCCGCGTCAGCGGCCCTGGAGAACACCCCGGTGTGATTCTGTTATTTCTTTTTCGGCATGGGATACCAGGGCATCGGAGATCATGCATTTATTAATGGCGAGGGGAGCATCTTCGCTTTTTGTTTTTGACCGCGAGCATGGCGTTTACGAATAACCCAATGGATGGCGTTTTCTGGCTTAGGAGCAATCAGAAACAATGAGATCCTACTCCGAGCTCCTCGGAGCTTGGACTTTTTTTACTGTATGGAAGAGTGTGAGTGGTGTAGTTCCATCGTCGGGTGGCATTTCCAAGGGACTCAGGTTTCGCGCAACCTCCCAAAAGCTTGGAAGCATGCGCTTTGGTTGACATAGCTCTCTGGTCCTTGTGCCCAGATGCTGGAGTGCACATGTCCGGGGAATCAAGATGCCTGAACTTCCATCAAGTCTCTCGTGAGGGAGAAATAGGGATTACAGCTGAAGCTTGAGGTCTCAGGAAGTGTTTAACGATCGCTCCTGGTGGCATTGCTTGCGGTATCTCAATCCAATCATGCAGCTTGTTTGGTCATCGAAGACTCCCCAAAACAAGGACAATGGCCAAAGGCCTGGCATCCGAAGGAGATGAGCAATATTCAGCACCGTGACTTATTGGGCTCCAGGGCTAGGTTAACAGCTGAGGTACTCGGACACTCCACTTCGTCGAGCGGTAATTGACTTAGCTCCCATAATTACATAGTTCGAAGAAGTCGCACCATGCTTCTTTAGACAGGTTCCTGGATTCAGCGGGACTGATTCAGAGGTCAAGGACTTGAAGGGATTCTATCATTCAAAACGATGAACGAATTTTGCATTCGGGGAGTGCACCGCTAACCTTGCGAAGAAAGAGGATATAGTCTCCTGCTTGTCCCCAAGTGAGCTAATGCGTGAGCTTGTGAAAGATTACATGGGACCATGTGAGTAAACATTTCCGCTTCTCGGAATCAAGTCATGCCGGGTTGAACTCGCCATCTCCATGGGAAACCTGATGAAGTGTAGTAACCATTCATGCATGGCTTGCACAGCTATCCATGATACTCTCTGTATCGTGTCACAGTGCTGCTACGGAACTCGTCCCATTCGCATACTGGGAATCTCGGGGACCTCCAGATAGTCATGCGGAGTGACGCGATTAATGTTAGGTTTGCATGTCCAAAGCTATGCAAACAGTCAATACATAGTATAAAATGGACGAACATGGCTTAGAGCAGCTCATCACTCCATTGATGGGGTTTCCAGTTGCTGGTCTTGCTCCAGGCGCTTACGATTGAATTGCATACATGTTTTGGAATGAATTTACAATTGAGGATAGGCACAGTTGGTTAAAATGCGAATTTGGATGCGATTAGAGAAGTCTATTAATATCACAACTTTGACGGAGGCCAGAGTGTGAGGAAACTGGACATAGGAGAGAAAATCAAATCAAACAAAAGGTATACCACAAGGGCGCTTTTTCCTCCGTACAAAGCTAGAGCACAGGGCGAGTAGCTTAGAGAATGGAGCCGAGAGCAACACAGGGGAGGCCGGCGCCGACGAGGTCCTCGCTGGCGGTGGAAGGAGAGTTGGCGCAGCAGGCAATGTTCTGCTTGCAGCGCTGGTTTAGGAGGTCCTGGACAGCAATGCCAATGATGGGGACTATGAATGGTTAGAAGGGCACAGAAAGATAGATGATTGTATTGAATACTCACCCTGGACATCGAGCTTGGAGCACTGGTCGAAGATACCAGCACCCTTGGCACCAGAGCCAGCACCGATCAGGTTGGAGAGGGTACCGCCGAGGAGGCCGGAGTTGACATCGGTGGTGTCACCGGCGTAGGTGGCGACGTTGCAGCAAGAGAGCTGAGCCTGGTCACCACACTTGGACTGGGCCTGCTTGACAGTCAAGTCACCAGGGACGGGGAAGCGAGGCTTGCCACCCTGGGCCTCAGTGGGAGCGGCAGCGGCGAAGGCAGCAAGGCCGACGAAGACAGCGGTGATGGAGAACTGCATTGTGAAGGTAGAGGTATTAAAGATTAAAATCTTGTAATTATAAAAGATGGTTTGGAGGTTTGGAAGATAGAAGAGTGAGAGAGATAGAGAAGTAGAGAGCTGATGGATAGAAGAAGAAAACGAGCACCGAATGCTTGCCTTTTATCTCCAAATCCTGGAGCTAGGACACGAGGTGATCTGCGGCTTTTCGTGAGAGTCACAAACAACAGGCCCATATTTTTGCTGGTGGAATGCCCTACGCAAGGGTTTCATCCCGAGCTTGTCCTGCTTGCACTCGCCTCCTAGCAATTTTATTGGCTGCTCCTTGATTCCGGAATTTAAGGTCGATTAAACGTGCCCCTTCGGTGCTCGCAGCACATGAGCCCTGCATTCCGCCCTAATGGCATCCATCAAGGCTACGCTACTCCTTGACCACTCGCAGGATCAAATGAATCCAATTGCAGAGTCACATTTTCACACCTTGTGGGTATCAATATCCTGCAATCAAACTTGTCTCTCTTACAATTCCACTATGTAGGCCCTGCGTAGGATATGGGTCCAGACTTCTAGAACCAATGCTAAGCATGCCCAAGCCCTACCGGTATCCTCCGAGTAATTCCAGCCAGGGTCGGAGATATTCTTGTACTGGGCAATCCAAGCAATTGCTTGATGTATGTGGCGCTTTGAGGCGTTTCAAGGCGCTTTCCTGACAGGAAACTGTCGCTACATAGTCAAGACTCAGCAATATTCCGAGGGCGCAGGCCTTACCTGAAGTCTAGTTACTCTGATAAGGTCCCTTATTGCTCAATAGCCCCACTTACCTGCGCTACCTACAGTAGATCCGCTCATGTCTCTGATCCTCGGGAATCTAAGATCGACAGTTCCCTGTCGATCTTGATCACTTCCGAACTCCTGCCTTCTCTTTGGCATAGCTTGTCGTGTTACGACGGGCAACCATGCTGATCTACGATCTTCTTCCTCAATGCAACCTTAGAAGCTCGCATGGCCCATGATGAGAGATTATCTGCATTTTTTATCAGTCGCAACCCGGATGTACATACAGGCTTTGGGTGCGGAGCACAATCTCTTTAGTCAGGCTAGATCCATGTGTACCTAGATTGTCAAAATATTTGACTCAACAGCTCGGGTCCCAGTCTCGTGAGCTTGTGAGTACCTCAGTAAGTCTGCCGCGCAGGGATGTAGACAAAGAGTGTGACCTCAAGGCCAACATTGAATCATGTAGGCAGGAAATTCTAGCTCTGTCTACTCGAGTACTTCTGCTCAGGTGACTGCCCATATGACCAGCGGCGGCTGATCAACTGATCTGTCGCAGAAAACTTGTAAATCCCGAACTTCCAATGGTTGGGAGGCTCAACTATACCTAGGTAGATTTCAGCATCGAGCTTCGTTTAAGGCCGCAACCTTGAAAATGCTGGGCGTTTCTTCCAAGTTCCAATGTATGTACCCAGGTATAACAGTCCGTGGACGCAGTCCACGGTTGTACTCCCGAGTCCGTATGCAGTTTCCAAGGTTACCAGTTCCGATCTTTTGTTCGTATCAGTATTATGAAGATTCACATGGGATACGGCTTGCAACCTTATAGCAGTCGGTCATAGGTCATCGGCTTATTTTTCAAGCCCTTTTTTTTATTTTTCTCCCAGGTGTCCAAGGTTGTTGCCTTTCCAAGGTTGGAGATATATGTTTCCACAATGGGCCGGGACCCGGTACCTAGGTAGTACTACACAGACCCTCCAAGATCCATCGAGTACATGGAACCCACACACTAAAGATGCTCATCCTGCTCATATAATAAAAGACTCCTAGAGGCCTTGGGTCTGTCCAAATTCACGCTACTAGCCCTAGTAGATCAGATATTTAGCAAGTTCCGAGGTCATAGAGCAGTGTCCACGGGTTCCACCCTGGGTTCCGCCGCTAACCACATCGAGTCTAAAGCCCTGGTCCATCTACTTCAACCTTCACTTCACACAGCTCTGCAAAGGCCAACAACACTGAATGTGATACCTATGATTGCTTCATCCTAGCTTTGGAACACTAGAAACCTTGGAAGGGCTTCGGGAGAGTGTGTGTCTACCGATTGAAGGTCGGGGTCCCGGCTCTGGACTTTCCAAGTTGTTGCTATTTCCAAGGTTGTATTTGGGTATGCTGTGAAAGTCAGCGACTTCAGAGGTTCCTACCTAGTATGGATTTGTGTCACGGCCCCGGGGTTACTCTAATTCCGTAGAGGATTGGAGACATATCTTAAGTTGACTATAGAGTTACTGTGAGTCACTGGCGTAATTAGATGTATTGAGCGATAGACTAGATAAACCAGTCAATGCAGTATATAGCGGGAAAACAAGATAGAGCTCTAGGCTGAAGAAAAATGGCAGCAAAGCCTCTCGGGCATGTTGACGAAACATCAGTGCCACTGTAACAAAAATCCAAACAAACTCCAAAGCTAAGCAGACAGGGTGTCATTGACAACAGCAAGATTAACAGCTGAGAAACTGTACAATGGGTAGGGACAAAGACCAACTCGATCGCGTGATCAAAGTATCCTTGTCCCATTTCGTGACGGTCGTAAAGAAAACAGATTTAAGAGGTGAATCAAGTGCCGTTATAAGGCTCTGGACGGTCGATTTGAGCACTCTTTCGCTCAATCTGGGCACTCTTTCGTTCAATCTGAGCACTCTTTCGCTCACCCTGAGTACTGGGTCGATCCATCTGCATACTGGAGCGCTCAATTTGAGCACTGCGACGCTCTTCCTTGACTTTTTTCTTTTCCATCTTCCTCATAGCTTCTTCGGTGAGCTCTTGGCGGAAGAGCCGCTCGACGACATCCTTCTTTCGTGTCCTGCGGTCTCCAATCATGATCAAAACCCCACCGGTGATGTTGCAAGTGATGGAACAGCACAGAATGACGGTTGTGAGGGCGAATGGCCGCTCATCGGGGTTTTCCATACTCCAGGTGCAGGCACCAAGGGCCATCTGAAGCAGCGAATGCATGTCAAGGATGACGACAATAGCGATGAGGAATCGAAGAGGGAAAGCATGATGAGTGTAGGTTTCGTGAGGTTTGTAGAAGGTATGCGACTTGGCAAACTTCTTCTGGTGATGCATTAAGCGGAGTTGCTGGCGGGCATCAAGGACCGAGAATTCGTGTTCATCTTCCTTGGAAGTGTCCCCGAACTCTACATCAATGTCCTTTTCAGGCTTGGAAGGAAGATCATTTTTGTCCTTCAAACTTGGCAAAGCTCGCTTTGAACGGAGCTTCCACGTCAGGAGCGTGTAATGAGCGATGAAACTCATATGGTATGTGTCAACGGCTCGGAAGGGGGCGAGTCCATCTCCCATGATGGCGAAAAGGGCAACCAAGACGTTGTCGATGACATTGACGACGTAGATTTGTTTTCCGCCGACATTGATCCAACCTGCAGGACTGGTAAGCAATTTGTACAAGGGGTAATGAGCCAGGAGATAGTACCAATCAAGAAGAGCACCCAAGCGAGACCGAAGAGCGTGATCAAAGTTGCGTACAAGGTCACAAGGAAACCGAGCGCTGGACGATATTAGTGGGAGCACACAAGCTTCCATGAAATTATCACTTACGCTGCCGCACATATTGGCCGAAGCCCTTCATGGAGCGTTTGAATTTGGAACGTCGAGAGTGAAGCATATGTCGGACATGGTCGTTCAGCTCGGCAAAGTCCTCCCTAGTCCACCCTTCGAGTCCGTGTCCCTCGGGCAGAACAGCATAGCGGGGCCCACGTAACACTGAAGACATGCTCGTGAATGGGCGGAGTTGTTCCAAGGTTGGCCGTTGCTTCAGCTTGGCCTCTTCGGACATCTCGCCATCATCTGTTGTGGTTCCCTGCTCTTCATCGGAAGAATATTGCGGTCGGGTTATGGTGTAAGTTGGCATTCGATTAACGAAGCCGCCAAGGTTCGGAATGAACAAAGAGTTCTGGACATTGGTGAGAGTGGAGAGTGCCGAGACCTCGGGGTCTAGGGTCATGTCAGTTAGAGCTACGATTCTCTTGGCGCATTTGGGACTTACCGATGACGTCCAGGACATCCACCACGTGAGATCCATACTCATTCGCTGGCTGCTCTTCCTTTTGTGTAGACATTGTCGGCGCAGCACCCGTGACTGTCGAGGCGCGGTTCCGCGAGAAGCGATTCAACGCGGCTTGGCTTGTTCGGCGAAGACGACCCGGGGGCCTTGCGACTTCAGCAGGGGCCTCGGGTTGTTCCTCTTTGGCTTCGGGCGGTTGGAAGTAGTCCCCTCCATTCTCTCGGGCGGACTCGACCGGTGGCGGAGAGGTTATCGACAGACTTGGACGGGACGACTCTTCTGTCACTGGCATCATCCGCCCGGGAGTTATCGACCGCGTGAGGACATCCGGTGGAGGAGAGGACCACCGCCCCGGATTCGGCTCGGAGCTGCTGCGCCTTCGACCGCCCGACCAGGCTTCATCTTCTTCGTTGGGGGGAGGGGAGCGGATGGGCTGTCGTTCGATGCCTGGTGCCTGGCTCTCTGGAAGATTGGTGTCTATGGAGGGAATGGAAGGAAGTCGAGTCAGGCGGATACTCGGCCTTCGCGTTCGCGAGCTGGATCGTGTGCGCAAGGTGGACGGGCCTGGCCTTGCAGGCGGAGACTCGGTGGGCTCTGTGGGCTGACCCTGCGAGTTACTAGAGTCCCCGGCCGGCTCGATGCGATCCATGATGGGGCGACGAGTAGAACCGATTTCTAAATCACTGAGATTCAAGATTCAGAATCAAACCCCTTCCGCCCTTCTGTGGAAACACTCGAGAAATAAGCTCAAGGGGAAATGCAGAGTGGATGACTCAGCGTCCCCATGGGAAATCTTGTTTTTTTGGAGTTGATGGAGTGACGAGCCAAGTGGAGCGGTAAGCCGTCAGTCTGGCGCTAGGATGTCGATCTTCATCCAATGTGTGCAGATTCTTTTCACAGATGGGAAAAGTTGTCCACAGTATCTGTCCTTCCCGTCGTACACAATTCAATGGTGGCGAGAGAAGGTCAATTGTACATCATCGGAGTTGAACCGTTGGTTGGCACAGAATGTGGCCTGAAATATCAGGTGTCACCATAGGATCGTCCTCAGCAACTTACGCGGCCCAATCGCCATCACTGTCTAAAGACGTCACAGAAAAGAAGCTGTGCAGATCCAAAGGCAGTTGGGGCGATAACAGGGTTTTATCTCTTGTGGATGCAGATGGTAAAATCACTATTGTCGATCTATGCAATTGCACCCTCGGTAGATTGCCGCCCGGACCTACTAGTATACTATACACCACGTACGTACTTGGCACTGGCCCATCGTTATATCAAGGTACCGTAAATATTAGATATGTTTTCATGCCGAGGGACGCAATATATATAAACCTGAATTGCCGTAGGCAAATCACTGCCAACATGTACTTAGGGGAGCGGTTTGGGGAAGTCTGGTCTGATGCCTCGGGAAACCATGACTATGATTAACATACCTGTGGACATAGGTGTTGAGTATTGTACATGGACATGCACTGGAACAGCCTGGTCTACGCTCGACGAACGGTATTTCCAGATGGTGCTAAAAACCTACCGAGAAAAAAGTGCCGAAGCCTCACACATATAACTAGTGGTATATGGGGTATGGAAAAATTGAAAGGTACAAGATGCCACTTGATCATGATATAACTAGGTATGTACAGTACTTTACTGTAGCTAGACATCTTCAGGCCTTCACCCAATAGATTTTTGACTCCTTAGAAAATCGAGAGCAGGCGTGGAGTGGTGGAGCTCTGGGAGATCAACCTATCCCGGTTTATTTATGGAACATGTCGCACACATGCACATGTGCGGTTGCGGTTGCGGTTCCGGATGATATGCAGCTAAACGTGAACAGGAGCACAGAGCCCAGGATTGACGAGGGCTTGAGTTACTTACACAAGGTGTGATACTCAATGGAGTGAAGAAGAAAAGAAAAGAGAATCCGAGTTGATGAGTCATGGGAGATGGCCAGGTGAGGTCTCCAGAATGACATCAGGTTGTTTACTGATAATAGCGGGGGGAGCTTGAGGCCCAAGGGGCCACCTACTGGGGCACAGCTGTTAGGGAGCACTTGGGGGGCCATTGGGGGACCATGGGCGTGCGCTGCGGGCTAGGCCCTCCCGAAAGAGGGTCTCGATCGCACCTGATCGATCGTAAGCTCTAACTGGGCTAGTGCCACACCGCCTCTCCTTTCCCTTTCCATCTCCTTCTCCCATCATCCTCTTTCCTCTCTTCAAGATCCAGTGAATCAAAAACTTCAAACCCATCTTCCTTTTTCAAATTGGTATCTAGGGCACGAAGCTACCCTGCTCCTCGCTCCTCTCCGTCAAGTTATACTCAGCTGCAATCAACCCCCTCCCGACAATTAGAATCCTCCCAAACATCTCAACCATCAAGATGTCTGCCGTCGACGCTATTGCTGACTCCGTGGCTGCGACCACCATCTCTGACAAGCCCGAGACCAACGGTGTGACCCCATCTCAGGCCGCTAACGCGGCTGCCGCCAGCGCGGATGAGGGTCGCCGTCTATATATCGGAAACCTCGCATACGCGACCACAGAGGAGGAGCTCAAGGAGTTCTTCAAATCCTACACCATGTAAGTAGCTCAACGAGAGAGTGCCCCCACCAGCTCCTCGTCCTACATGGATTCCGTCACAAGACTTTCCCACCTGTCCGATCGATATCTGACTCATTTTCTCTTCATTCAGCGAGACCACCTCGATCCCGGTGAACCCCCGCACCAACCGCCCCGTTGGTTACGCTTTTGTGGACATCGCCACTGCTGCTGAAGCTTCCGCCGCCATCGAGGCCCTTTCCGGCAAGGAAATCCTGCAGCGCAAGGTTTCCGTGCAGCTTGCCCGCAAGCCCGAGCCCTCTGAGGCCAAGGAAGGTGCCACTAGCGGTGACGCTGCCAGCGGCGCTGAGGGTCGCAAGCGTGCTGGTGGTCGTGGCCGTGGCCGTGGCCGCGCCCGTGGTCGTGGAGGCCGTACTGGTCGCAGCCGTGCTGTATGTCAAACGATCCTTCCCAAATCGGGTCTTTCCACTTGAACTCCCTGGATTGGTTACTAACCGTGGAACAGGCTCAGGAAGGCCAAGAATCTACCGAGACCGCTACTGAGGAGGCACCCCTTGCCGAAACCACCAACGACAAGGACACTGGCTCCGATGCTGGCAAGAACCGTGCTGCCCGCCCTCAGAAGCAGCGTGGTCCTCCCGAGGATGGAATCGCTTCCAAGACCAAGGTCATGGTTGCCAACCTGCCTTACGACCTGACCGAGGACAAGGTGGGTTTCACATCATCTCTTTTCGTTTGATTATCGTGTCATGCCAACTGACTTGTTTGGTTCCTTATAGCTCAAGGAGATCTTCGCTGCTTACGAGCCTGTTTCAGCCAAGGTTGCTCTGCGTCCCATTCCCCGCTTCATGATTAAGAAGCTGCAGGCCCGCAACGAGCGCCGCAAGACCCGCGGCTTCGGCTTTGTCAACCTTGCCTCTGAGGAGCTTCAGGCCAAGGCTGTCAGCGAGATGAACGGCAAGGACATTGACGGTCGCGTCATCGCCGTCAAGGTCGCCATCGACAGCCCCGGAAAGGAGGATGAGGACATTAACGCCCCTACCGATGAGGCACCCGCACCTGCTCAGGAGAACGCCGCTCCTGCCGCTCCCACCGCTCCCGCCGCTACCACTGAGGCTTAAGGGCCCCAATATTGCTACCTCGAATGATGACTTTGCTGATTGGGTTTGGGACAGGGATGAGCTACGGAGGGCCGTATGGGTATGATCACGGTGGTTTGGTCTAAGATTCGGACTGCCGTGAATATCTTAGCTTTCAAGGAATTTTATGGGGAAACGAGGAGGATTGATGACTTTTATCGGACGACATGGTTCATTAGTGGACCATGCTGGGGAGCCTTCTTTGCTGATGTGAACCCCAGTCCCTAACGACTTTTTTTTGCCCTTGTGTATTGTATCTTAGCACCATTTACCACATGATAACGATCTGCCATTTGGCAATTATTTGCGCGTGAGTAGTTTTGGACACGAAGATGTCTCCGGAGTACGGAGTAGAGCTGGGAGGGAATGACGCTAAATCGGGCGACCCTTGCCGATCAGAGGCAAAAACATAGACACTGTAAACGTTGTCCTTCTCTTTGCATTACCATTGACTCTCGCTATAACCTCTCGTTGTACCGGAGGGTCAGAATTGAAAGAAAAGGGGTCAACTACAAACGTGCCGAGTCGGTCAATTCTTGCATCTTAGCGCACTCCGTCATTTGAATCGCGTTTCCCCGCCTGGCTCCCTTGGTATATTGACTGAAAGATGTCTCGCATGTGGGAAGTCGACCCCGAGACCAGGACGAAGGTATACTTTCCTTTCCGGCGCTCGCTGCAAGTCCACTACTGACATGTACTACAGCTCCTCCAAATCTCCAAGACGAACGGAAATGACAGGTGCTGTGATTGCGGTGCGCCCTCGCCACAATGGGTACGTCTTCTTCGCCCCCCGAAGTCTGCGCGACTACAATTTGCATACAAGCCGCTGCTACACTCAAATTACCGACACTGGTCCCTCATTGACACTTGCTGACCTTTCGCCCGCCATGGGTCTCTCCATCAGGCTTCCCCAAAGTTCGGCACCTTCATTTGTCTCAACTGCGCTGGCACACACCGAGGTCTAGGTGTGCACATCTCCTTCGTTCGCTCAATTACAATGGATGCCTTCAAGCACGCCGAGATCCAACGCATGGAGCTGGGAGGCAACGAGCCATGGAAGACATTCTATGACGAACACCCTGTCACCGTGTCGGAGGGCCGTACCTTCGAAGACTCCACGATTAAGGAACGATACGAGAGCGACGCCGGAGAGGAATGGAAGGAGAGATTGGCGTGTAAGGTGGACGGCCGCGAGTACGTCCAGGGTCAAGAGAAGAAGAACAACCCTTCGCGGTCGAGCACACCGCTCAGTGTAGGCGGTGCGAAGTCCGGTGCGCGCGCTGGATCTCCAGCTGCGTCCTCTATTCGTTCAAGCGACAGCCAACGTGGTGGCCCTACCAGCAAGAAAGAGCAGAACGAGGCATATTTCTCAAAGTTGGGGAACGAGAATGCCACGCGTAGTGACGCTCTTCCTCCTTCACAGGGTGGAAAGTTCACCGGGTTCGGAGGTGGTATGCCTGCGCCTTCGGCGAATGATCGCCGCTCTTCTCCCTTTGGAGGGTTTGGAGGGTTTGGAGGCTGGGGTGGAGGCGGCAGCGGCGGCGGCAATGGTGGTCAGCCATTTGAGGACCTCCAGAAGGATCCCATGGGGACCATCACCAAAGGACTTGGGTGGTTCGCATCCACGGTTGGTAAAAGTGCAAAGCAAGTCAATGACTCTTACCTCCAACCGACAGCCAAACAGGTACAGATAACTTCATTCCCGTATCTCTTGACGTGCATCTTTGCTTACGATTCCCAGCTATCTGAATCCGAGTTTGCAGCCCAAGCGCGTATCCACGCCGCAAATCTTGGACAAAACATGCAGACCGGAGTTCGCGGTGCCGCGGACCATTTCAATCGATTTGTTGAAGGTGAGGATGGGCGCGTAGACGGGCAACGTGCCCGTGTGGAGCCTGAGCGCCGCGATTTCTGGGATGACTTCTCGTCTTTGGGTGACCAGGAGCAATCAAACCACCGCCGGAGTGGATCTCAGCGATCCCAGCGCTCTGATGTTGTTGGTACGGCTGCTATGCGAAAGGGCCCTACGGCCTCTTCGCTGGCCAACTCTACACCCGCCGCATCTGGCGGCGAGGCAGACAAGAATACCACGAATTCTGCTGCGGGTAAAGGCAAAGACGAATGGGATGACAACTGGTAGAGTATTGGTGATTGGATTTTCATCCACCTCTTGTCATTTTCCCAGGGCCATGCCTGCATGGCCTGTGTTTCTTTTCTGATTCCCTTGGCTTAAATACATATACCTCGTTAGAATCCTCCTCTTTGATAGAGGTGATATCATTGCACGATTTACCTGCTCCATATACGACTCCATCATTTCTGGCTATACTGTCCTTCATGTTTCACCGCTGCGTCGATGTACTCGGCTGCTTCACACATTCAATTCCGAGAAACAACATGTTTTCCAGAAATTAGAAGACGAAACCGCTTAGAGTATACTTAGGTATTCAGAGGATGCACAAAATGAAAGAGAACCTTGAAATATAGTACAGGGATGAGATGGTTAGAGATTATATTATACAAGCTTTTGCGGTCAGCCTCCAGGCTAGCCCTCCCTGGAGATCCGCTGTTTCCCACACCCCAAACCTCAAGCATGAGAGAGAAAAGTGATTATTAAAATCCACCTCTCAGCTCAGCAAGCACTGCCTTCTGCCTTTGGCCGGACATGTTTTCAAACCGATCAACACTCATGACGAAAGTGCCCCGACCAGCCGTCAAGCTTCGCAAATGCTTGAGATACCCAACCATCTCCTTCAGTGGTACCTTGGCCGTTATCGTTCTCGGGCTTGCCACAGAGGCAGGGATCTCTGCCCCAACCGAGGGGGTCTCGAATGGATCCGGGGGAGCATAGACACGGCTTGTATCGATAGGGGGCAGCATCTCTTCCTCGAGCGCCTGAGATGATGGCGAGGCATCCGTACCAGAAATAGGGACTTCCTCGTCAAGAGAGATGATGTGGCCACCCCGTGAAGATGAAATGTCGTGGACAACAGATCCAAGACTGGCTTCGTCTACACTGATAATGACGTTCATCACTGGTTCCATCATGGTTGTGCCAGCTCCAGCCTGGACGTCTCGCAGAGCCGCAACAGTCGCTTGCCGAGCTGCAGACGTCAATGCCGAGGTGGACGTCTCATTGCCAAAAAGGTCAGTGGCTGGATCGATAGTCAGGGTGACGCGAGTATTGTGCATTGGGAAAGTGAACTGTGGGCCGCGAGCGAGAGCTGCCACGGCACCATTTTGCAGAGCGGTGCGGAACTGAACCAGATCCATACCTGGCGGGAGCAATGGACTGCTTTCTTCTTCACCGCGGGAGGAGCGTTCGATCTGTAGGCCTGGCGCACGGAGAATGATCTGGTTGCCGTCGTAGGTTTCAACGAGAAGAGTATCCTGGTCGTATGGAGCTTCGTCATTCTCGTCGAGCTGCTCTGCAAGTGCCGTACAGCCTGCCTTGCCTTTGCGGCCGGCAATCTCTTTGTCGAAAATGATGGCCATTGGGCTTGAAGCACCGAGTGCAGTCTCCCGGTAGCCGATTTCGATGCGGCCCATGGTAGCTTTGGCCTTCAGGTCATTTATGAGTCGATCGCGGGCAATTTCGAGATGCAATTCGCCCATACCACTCAAGAGGGTCTGTCCCGACTCTTCGTCCACGTTGACATGAAGACTGGGGTCTTCACGAAGAAGTAGTGCCAGGGAGTCCTGCATGCGCTTCTCTTCGCTAAGGCTGTGAGGCTCCACGCTTGTGAAGAACACTGGCGGAGGTACGGCAATTGGCCGAAGCTGGAGACTAGTGAGTGGTTCCGGGGGTGTGGCTTTGTTTCCTGCGTAGGAAACGAGAGTGTCTCCGGTTCTGGTCTGCTTGAGACCGACCACAACTCCAATGTGACCAGCTGGAATCGAGTCCACCTCCACAGCATCGTTGGCATACATCTTCAGCAATCGTGGCGCGCGCTCAGATAGGTGCAGATTTGTGTTGAAGAGTAGGCTGTTGCGGTCTAGTGAGCCCGAGTATACTCGCACATAGACCAGAACTCCTCTCTTTGCGTCATTGACCACTTTGAATGCCAGTGCACAACTTTGAAGCTTGCTGATAGCATCGGTAGATTTTGTCACCGATGTGCTCTTCTTTTTGTGCTGCTTTCCTTTAGAAGTAGCGGACGCCTTTTCGTCCTGCTGGACGATCAGGTCTCCAGACAATAGGGTACGAAGTCCTCCCTTGACTCCGCCAATGCTGACTTCTGGGTCAGGGGCCTCCGGCGGACTGGGTAAAAGGTCCACGATAGAATCTAACAAGGGCTGCACGCCCATGTTGCGGAAACTGGCACCTGCAAACAGAGGGATAATCCGGCTGCTTTGGTCTAGCACGCAGCGACGTAGACTCTGGATGATATCAGCTGGTGAGACTGCAAGGTGATCCTCTTCACATTCAAAGAATTTTTCAACAATTTCTTCGTCATGCTCGCTGAGCAGCTCAATTAGCGCGACGCGAGCCCGTCGCAGCTCCTTTGCCAACGCGGGTTCCTCGGTTTCCAATTGTTGGAGATCAGCCATCTTCACGGTACGACCATCTTCTCCTTCCTTCCACCGTAGTCCTTGGAGATGAACTGCGTCTGCCACACCGACAAATGCACCGTTTCCACCTAGGAACCAGGGGATTTGACAGACTGCTGGATAAACGCCCAGGCGAGAGCTAACTTCTCGCACTGTCCGCCCAAATGCGGCTCCGTCTCGGTCCAACTTATTCACAAAGATGACTCGGGGGATTTTGTATGTGCTGGCCTGATTCCAGACTTTTTCGGTCTGCGCCTCAACCCCAGCAACGCCGTCAAGGATGCAAACAGCGCCGTCGAGAATACGCAGAGACCGCATGACTTCAAAGGTGAAATCGGCGTGACCGGGGGTGTCGATCAAATTGATTGTATGTGGGTAAGCAGACCGCCGAATTGGCTCGTTTTGAGCCCCGGACTGAGGGCCTGTTGATCCATTGACTTCCCCCGGAGGCCAATGGAAGGTAATAGCAGCGGATTGAATAGTGATCCCGCGTGCACGCTCAGCAGGGAGGAAGTCGGTCACTGTTGAGCCTTCGTCAACATCACCTATCCGTCGTGTGAAGCCACTATAAAACAGCATGCGTTCCGTAGTAGTAGTCTTGCCGGCATCGATGTGAGCGATGATTCCAATGTTTCGGGTCCTGTCCAAAACTTCGTTTTGCCATGATGATGAGGTGGAAAACTTTTGAAGTTGTTTGTAGTTTGATTGGCTGCCCTTGGGCAGGGAAGATCTTATGCTGGTGATGTTAGAGGTCCTATATAAGGTTGACCTCATACGGCACATCCCCGAAGGGAAGCGAGACAATGAAGCTACGACCATGCCGGGGGTAGAGAGCCCATGCAGTGAGATGAGCAACTGAGTGACCAGCTCTAAGGCAGCTCCAAATGTATGCTTTTGTATTCGGTATTGTGTTGAGAGTGCTGTTCGAAGCAAAGAAAATCGAAGCGTAAAGCGGACTGGGGGATCGCGAGGCTTGGCGCACGCATATCTCCACACCCCGACACTTGCCTCTCCTCGCCCTGAACTGCCTAGCTCGTTGCTTGCAATACTCCGGGGTTCTCTGTTTGTTGCATGTAATGCCAACTTGGGTACTAATTCTTCCCTCTGTCATCCCAATCTGAAGCTGTTCAAGGTATGTCTTAGGTCTCTTGGAGCTACCTGGCCGTTACCCGTGGGGTCTGATCTCGAGCCATCGGAATACTGACGCCTACGACGACTAGCACCTCCCCCTTGTCGGCGAATACACTCCTTGCATCGAAACCCGGACGATATGGACTACTCTACCATCACCAACGATCCGGATCATCCCAATGAAGGGTCACCCTGGGGCTCGCCGCGCGCTGAGCGAGGGACATTCCCCACCTCCAACAATGACATCCCGTCCTCTCCTTTGGTCGGGCAGGAGCAGGTCGCGGATCAAACGGACCGAGCTCTCAGCGCCGAACCGCAATCTCCAGACCTCTCTGCGCAGCTACAGAGCGCACAATTGGGAGATCCGGACTATCCCCAGGAACAATCCCCATTCGCTACCCAGCAGTCTTTGAATGCTCAACAGCAATTGCCCGGTCCTGCACACCATCAGACCGAACAAAGACAAGCCTCACGACCCCCTGCGCC
This sequence comes from Penicillium olsonii, assembly GCA_911174995.1. Taxonomy (NCBI): domain Eukaryota; kingdom Fungi; phylum Ascomycota; class Eurotiomycetes; order Eurotiales; family Aspergillaceae; genus Penicillium; species Penicillium olsonii. The sequence goes on along the minus strand of CAJVNO010000021.1, from coordinate 48,138 downwards.
GACTTATAAAATCCAGGGTAAAATCACCGGATTGGAAAGGACGGGTAAAAAGGACCCGATCTTGCGCTTCGAGGTTCACGTACGTCTACCCTATTGGACATTTTGTTTACTTGATCAATGGCTAATCGATGAATATCCTTGGTTTAGACCAATATCCCCAAATTCCGCACGACCCAGTACCGCGATGTGCGCCGCACCCACTCCGAATTCGTCAAGCTAGCAGACCACCTTGTGTCTGCCAATCCAGAATGTCTGGTCCCCGCCGTGCCCTCGCCAGTGACACCAGCAGGAGCTGGCACAGAGGAAGATGAAATTCGCATCAAATCCGCAATGCAGAAATGGCTCAATGTTGTGCTCAACAATGAGGTGCTGATTCAAGATGATGAGGTCGTACTCTTTGTTGAGAGCGACTTTGGCTATAGCCCAGTTCTACGGATGAAGCAGCCTGCAACAGGAGTGCGTCGGAAGATGTTGAAACAGTTCGCGCCGCCACCAGACGATACGCCTGAACTGCAGGCTGCTCGTCCAACTGCAAAGATGTTCTACTTGGGATCAATGGATTCGAGCCACAAGGTTGATAAGGTGGTCAAAGCGCGTCGTGGTACGTCCGTTGAGAGAGCTCCATTGCATACAATGTTTGAAACAGTCCAGACTAACTTCTTGCAGGACTCGGTTTGGCGGAATCCGATTTCGGTGTGAAGCTTGGTCAACTGCACGTGCAAGAAACGCATCCCGGCTTGGGTGTGGCCTACCGCAAGCTCGGCAAAATCATTCAGACTGTCGGTGATTATCACGCCGTTCAAGCCACAGCGGAGGCCACAACTCTCGGGGAACCACTGAGCTACCACTCATCCGACGCTTTCATCGTGAAAGAAACCTTGACCAACCGACACATCCTCCTTCGTGATCTACTCCAGGCCCAGCAAACCGCCCGAAGCAAGCGTGCTGCTGCTGACCGGTTGAAGGTCAGCTCGTCAGTGCGCCCAGATAAGGTAGATGAAGCCATTAATGCCCTCGAGGAGGCCCAGGGCCACGAGGATCACTTGACGAAGCGAACTCAGCGTGTTACTTCAAATCTTCTTCAGGAAAAGCGCCGCTGGTTCGACCGTACTACCCAGGACCTTCTGTCTAGTCTGCGGGAATACACTCTGCGCCAAATCGAAGCGGAGAGACGGACTCTGGCAACACTCGAAAGTGTTCGCCCTGACATTCGCGCCATCGATGCCTCCGGTGGTCTGAGCCGCCTGGGCCGCGAATCTCACCCCACAGCTCGCCGGACAAACATGGCTTCGAGCCAAGGCCCTAAGGGTGACTCGTGGAGTGGTGTTCCTCGCCGCAATGACAACGCCGGGCGCAGCATGAGCGGTAGCTTTACTGCTCCTTCACTTGAGGACGACGATGATGCGAGTGGTCAGGGTTCCGGTAAAGGTCGCAACCGAGCCCCCAGCCAGGTTGGTTCTATTGCGGAAGAGGATGATGACCGTCTTGATGCCCGGAACGCAGCTAGCCGCCTGGCCACCAGCACGTTTTAACCGGGCTTTCAATACGCAATGAGTATGTACATGTAGCCCGGGCACGGATTTGTGATTCCCCTTTTTGCCCTTGCCTGTTTTTATCTTTCCGTTATGTTACCTAGGCTTATAAACACCCTGACTTGGTTTTCGAGGTCCTTGGTAACTCTGAATACTCCAAGTTGATCACAACTGATGTAGTTATAAATAGCATTTTATGTCTCCTCTCATACATGCCGACAGACGAAGGCATCTTCAAGACTTGGTTCAGGGATCATTGACTCCACAAATCCCACTTCTGCGCCCCATCGTCCGGGACTTGAAACCAACTCGCTTTTTCAGCAAGGAATATGTGATGACTGGGCGGTGGAATCGTTGCGTGGCCCTCATCGAGCGTCCCCGCGGCCAGGCCAGTGAGCCCTGGGAATCGATCCAGAACCATGCTGATGGTTGAGCCGCAACGCGGACAGAAGCTGCGTGTGGCAGTGTTGGTGGCTCGTCGCTCTGTGGGCTTCACCTGCCACTGGATATCATCGGTGGCGAAGTGTGCCCATGTCTGATATGGCGCGCCAGCTTGCCTGCGACAGGTGTTACAGTGGCAATTGACGAGGCGAGTAGGAGCACTGGTAGTTGTGTAACTGATATAGTTACAGGCGCAAGCTCCGGAGGCCATTGTAGTGGTTATGTTTCAGGATGGAATCACGTATGTCGTACTACTGCCAGATGGTATATCTGTACTTCGTATCAGGTGGGGAGGTATACCCACGTTGGCGTCATTCAGAACAAATTTCAGCAAAAACACCGAAAAACAGTATGGACCAAGAAGCGGATAACATGTAGATCAGGTTTTCGGGGTTAAATGCACCTAAGTATCCCCCACCTCTCGGCCTCGGACCAACTTCCCTAGATAGTTGATTTCAAAGCACAGCACGTAACCTCACTGCTCATGCTCGTGCTTCGGCTTTCTTGACACTACTCATACCTTCGATATTCAGATATCACACCATGGCCCCCAAAGTCTTCATGTATGTCAATTCCCCGCCTACAGTGAACATATCTGATCTAGGACCAGTACCGGCGCTACTGGCTACATCGGAGGTGATGGTTTGTTTGCCATCGCCAAGGCTCACCCTAACTGGGAGCTCTCCGCCCTAATCCGCAGTCAGGAAAAGGCCACTCAAGTCACAGCCAAATACCCTCAAATTCGGACTGTGCTCGGCGACTTGGACTCATCCGACTTGATTGAAAAAGAAGTTCAGAATGCCGACATCGTCTTCCGTATGTTGGCTTACCTATTTAGGCATGGTTGATGCCAGTACTTATTCATGATATACAGACTTTGCCGATTGTGACCATGTCGCCGCCGCTCATGCCATTGCCAAGGGCGCGCAACACCACACACCCGAGCGCCCATTGTGGTTGATCCATACTTCCGGCACTGGTATTCTGACTGTGGAGGATCAGCGCGCGGAGACGTATGGAATTGAGCGCCCGAAGCAGTACAATGATTGGGATGGCGTGAGTGAGCTAGTCAATCTCCCCGCCGATGCCTTCCACCGCAACGTGGATGAGATCATCATTGGTGCTGGTCAGCAGAATCCCGCCAGCGTCAAAACTGCTATCGTCTGCCCGCCAACTATCTACGGCCCAGGCCGTGGTCCTGGTAACACAAGGAGTGTTCAGGCATACTGGCTCAGTGCCGCCGTACTCCAGCGGAAGAAGGGTCTTCTAGTCGGGGAGGGTAAAAACGTGTGGCACCAGGTCCATGTTCAGGATTTGAGCAATGTGTATTTGGCTTTGGGTGAGGCGGCTTCCCAGGGAGGTGGCAAGGCTACTTGGAACGATGAAGGCTACTATTTGGCTGAGAATGGCCCGTTCGTTTGGGGGGACATTCAGCGTGCAGTTGCCCAGGCTGCTTTTGATAAGAAGCTCATTGCTTCACCTGATGTTGAGTCTCTGGATGGTGCTCAGACCACTGCGGTTCATCCATTTGGGATCTATGCCTGGGGCTCGAACTCTCGGGGTCATTCGCTCCGTGCTCGCAAGCTGTTTGGATGGTCGCCTGAACAGCCCAAGCTGATTGACCTCATTCCCGAGATTGTTGAAGGCGAGGCCAAGATCCTTGGGTTATTGTGAGTCCCCAGGATCGGTTCGATAGTGTAATGTGAACCCTTGATGGAAGTTCTTGAATGATGAAAAAGGAAACTCTACTTCTCAGTGAGACAAAAGAAGTCCAAAGTAAGTTAAGCAGTGAGCAGAAACGTGGAAGATAAGGCTAAAGATCGCGTGGCGCTAAATTGAATATGTCATCCCTGACTGAACCTTGGAAGTGTGAGGCATACTAGTAGGCAGTGCGTTCACCATTGAAGCAGGTGAAGGCTACATACATGTACCTAGTAGAATGCAAGCCACTCACTGAGCACCTTGTAAGTGACTGACTCTGCTGGAGGTCAATAGCTGTAGCACTCTTATTGTCAAAATTATGACATTGAAGATGGTGATGAATAAAATTAGCATCAATGGATCAGATCAATAGATCAATGGATGATTGATGGATTGAATAGAAGCGGGATCAAAAGACAATATCTTTGACACCTGAGGCACCAGATATCGGGACCAAGCTTCGACCACCAGCATCTTCAATCTTCACCTTACACGCCGCTCACTTCTTTGGCCCGGGTCATCTTCACTGGTACGATTGCTCTGCGCTATTTCTTCTTGCCCGCTTCCATTTGATTGCAGCTTCTAACCTTTGCTTTTTCTAACTCCAGCTGAAACGACTGCATGAGTCGCTACCTTTCAGCATCCCGTCCCACCCTCACAGCCCCTCGCGTCTAATTCGGTTACCCACCATGGCGCCTGGGCACGGTGGTAAGCGGAAGCGCGTTGAGCGCTCGCACTCCGGGGATTCGACAAGCAATGACAATCTGCGACCTTCTCCCCATCGCCCCGGGAACATGAACATGGCGCATCATCCTACGAATCCTAGACATCAATCACCCTCACAAGAACCAAATGACACGCGCGAGAAATCTCGCCGGCATTCACATTTCGGACGGGCTGGCTCCCGACGCGGGTCTCACGACAGCCCAAATTTTTCGAACCCGCAGGCCAAAGAACCGAACGCGATGTCGCCTCCACCGTTTGTCCAGCCCAAAGAAACAGCTTCCAATGGCGACTTAGCTGCTCCGCAACCTACGACATCCTCCACACCTAACACCCCTTCGCAGCAGCACGCCAATCTGCCCTCCCGCGCCAGCTCCGAGGTCGCTGCCCACCGTCCTCCTCCTCCTACATCCCCTTACGAGTACGAATTTGTCACTGATGACGCTGTTGAGGATTGGATATCTACCGGCAAGCAAAGAGTGGTGGAAGAAGGCTCATCAGCTCGTGTTGCACAGGACCTTCCTCGGCTCGCGTCAGTCTACCAAGAGCTTTTGCGCTCTGCTATCTATGGCCGATTGTCACCTCCAGACGCAGGTACTGCCGTGAAAGAGATAATCGGTGATCATGATGTGCCTGATGTGGATATGGAGGTCGGCAACGGAACTGCTTCGACTTCTGAACTTGACCCGCGCTCTTTATTCCTCGATACCCTTTCCATCGTGACCGATACAGACACCTCAAACCCAGTCCTCAAACCACTTGTATTTGCGACCGGAATCGACGCATCTCTAATGCGCCTGCAGCTTGAGACACCACTACTTCAGGCCCTGGGGCTGGTTCGCGAAACCTTTGCGCGAATGGGCATCCGCAAGCAGACGGATCTATTGTATCGACAATCCAACTACAACTTGCTACGAGAAGAGTCTGAGGGATATTCCAAGCTTTTGACCGAGCTATTCACTACTAGCAATAACGAGCCTCCATCGAGCGAAGTGGTTGAAGATACATTTGAAAGAGTCAAGGCCATGATTGGCGCATTCGATATGGATGTCGGCCGTGTCTTAGATGTCACGCTGGATGTATTTGCTGCAGTCCTTGTCAAGCAGTACCGCTTTTTCGTGAAGCTTCTGCGGGCTAGCTCCTGGTGGCCAAAGGAAGATATCTTTCACACCGTCGAAAATGGCCGTCACAACTCTGGTATTCCCAATTGGGCACTTCCTGGATCAACTGGCTGGGTGACGACCGAGGAAGAGCGCTCAGCCATCATGCACGCGAATGAAGAGCGCGACCGCCACTTCTGGGATCGGGTGAGACAGGTTGGATTGCGCGCCTTTTTCGAAATAGGCCGCAAACCAATTTCAGATGAAGAAAAACAAAGAACTCTCGCTGAAGCGACTCGCGCATCTTTCGATGAGGATGTAACCCGCTCGTGGGTCGAGGAAACTGGCACATTGCCGCCAAAGGGCAACAGAGTTGCGGCTCAGCTTCTTGGTTTCAAACTACGATTCTATTCTTCATCAGCGAGAACGAAAGCCGACGTCCTCCCCGACAACCTCATTTACCTTGCCGCCCTACTAATCAAGGTTGGCTTCATCTCGCTTCGTGACCTTTACGCCCACCTTTGGCGCCCCGATGACACTATGGATGTACTGAAGGACGAAAAGATGACCGAGAAAGCAGAGCGGGTGAAGGCTGGCCGTCCAGGAGGCGGCACTAATGCTTTAATGATGGCTGGCGCCTTGTCAGATGATACAGTTCCCCCTCCCCGCCTTCGCGACGAACCCCGAGTGGCAACCCCTGCGAAAGACCAAGAGTCCGAAAAGGGGGCTCCCAAATCAGAGGATGAGTTGCCGGACCCTTCAGACCAGAAGGTTCTCTTGCTCAAGAGTCTTCTCGCCATCGGCGCGATTCCTGAATCACTGTTCGTCATCAGCAAGTTTCCCTGGTTGATGGAAGCATACCCTGAACTACCAGAGTTCATCCACCGAATCCTGCATCATTCTTTGTCCAAAGTTTATGCCAATTTCCGGCCGGTGTTCACTACTGCCGATTTCCCTGGGGCTCAGCACATGGTCTCCTCCGATCAAAACGGCCAATCTAAGGGTCAAATCGCACTCACACCTCCCCCTGCGAGACGAATTCTGAGATGGGCTCAACTGGATAAAGAGGACACTAATGATGGCACCGATTACCGATTCTACTGGGACGACTGGGCCGATAACATCCCGATCTGCCAGTCTGTAGATGACGTCTTTGCCCTTTGTTCATCTTTCCTCAACCTCTCTGGTCACAAGATTGGACAAGATGCATCCCTCCTGGCGAAACTTGTTCGAATCGGCAAGGGAAGTCTGGCCCAGGATCCCTCCTATGAGAACAGAACGCGCTGGCGTGATCTCTGCAAGCGTCTTCTGCTACCCGCGGTTAGTCTGACAAAGGCGAACCCAGGTGTCGTCAACGAGGTATTTGATCTTATCAGTTCGTTCCCTCGTGACGTCCGCTACAACATGTACGCCGAGTGGTATTCGGGTCAAACATCTCGCTTGCCGGACATTAAAGAAGCTTTCGACCAAGCTAAAGCAGAAACCAAGGACACTTTGAAGCGACTGAGCAAAACCAACATTCGACCCATGGCTCGTGCATTGGCCAAGATTGCTTACGCGAATCCGGGAATTGTCATCACCGTGGCCATTGGTCAAATTGAGTCTTATGAGAATCTCATTGAGGTTGTGGTCGAGTGCGCCCGCTATTTCACCTACCTCGGCTACGACATTCTTTCTTGGTCACTCATCAATTCGCTTGGCCAGAAAGGACGAAGTCGTGTTCAGGAAGGTGGTCTTCTCACCAGTCGATGGCTGAACGCTCTCTCGACTTTCGCGGGTCGAGTCTATAAGCGTTATTCCGTGATGGATCCTGCTCCCGTTCTGCAGTATGTCGTGGAGCAGCTTCGACACAACAACTCGACCGATCTCATTGTACTTGAGCAGTTGATAAGCTCGATGGCAGGTATTATTTCAGACAACGACTTCAATGACGCCCAGATCCAGGCCATGGCTGGTGGTGATGTTCTGCAATCTCAAACTATCCTGCAATTGCTAGACAAGCGACACGAGTCCACAATCACCTCTACCCGGTTGCTCAAGTCCCTCACTCGCACCAAACTTGCTGGACAGCTGTTGGTTGCCATTGCCCAGGAGCGATTGACTTGTGTTTACAACGAGAGCTCATCAGAACTCAAGTTACTCGGCAATATCTTTGATGAGATCCACCGCATTCTCACGCAGTACCTCGACTTACTTCGCAGCAATCTTTTGGTTGACGATTTCGATTCCTTCGTTCCGGACTTCTCGTCCCTGATCAAAGATTTCGGAATTCAGCCTGAAATTGCCTTCTGGATCAGACGGCCTAGCATCGCTAAAAGGATCACACAAGTTGAAGAATCAAAACCCGGGAAAGGAGCATCGCCTACTGATAGTACAGTTGCCGCCAAGCCGAGCGGCGACAGTATGGACACGGGCGAAGACCAGGCAGCGCCTTCAAAGTCGGAGGATACAACCGCAGACAACGCCATGGATGTCGACAAAGCTGAACCAGAAGCCACAACTTCTGCCGAGGAGTCTGGCTCCCCTCAAGTGCCTGTTGTCAACGCCGACCCGCTGGCAGCAAACCCCGTTATGCAAGACCTCATTGACAATGTCAAGTCTGCTTTGCCTGCGGAGACATGGGAAACGATTGGTGCCCACTTCTATGCAACCTTCTGGCAGCTTTCCCTTTACGATGTCCATATCCCACAGAAGTCCTATGAGGACGAGATTGATCGACTCAAGCGACGCGTGGTGACCATTAATAGTGATCGGTCTGACCTGAGCATGGCGGGAACTTCGAAGAAGGAGTCCCACAAGAAGCAGATCACGCAGCTGCAGGACCGGATCTTGGAAGAGAACAAGAGTCACCTGATGGCGTACGGACAGACACGCTCCCGATTGCAGAAAGAAAAAGACAGGTGGTTTGCCGGCATGCGTCTCAAGCACGATTCTTTGAATGTTGCCCTTCTAGAGCAATGTTTCATTCCTCGACTCCTGTTGTCCCCTCTCGATGCTTTCTTCTGTTTCAAGATGTTGAAGTTCCTCCACAGCTCAGGCACACCTAACTTCCGGACCGTGGGACTTCTCGACCAACTCTTCCGCGAACACCGACTCACTGCGCTCATTTTCCTTTGTACCTCAAAGGAAGCTGACAACCTTGGTCGTTTCTTGAACGAGGTCTTACGGGACCTTACCCGATGGCATTCCGACAAGGCCGTTTACGAGAAGGAGGCATTCGGGGCCAAGAGGGATCTTCCTGGATTTGCGAAGAACGTTGACCCTGAAGGCGTGCCCGTGATGTTCTTGGAATTCGAGGACTTCCGTCGTTTGCTGTACAAATGGCACCGTTTGCTTTCCAACGCACTCAAGAGTTGTCTCAACGGCGGTGAATACATGCACATTCGAAATGCGATCAGTGTCCTGAAGGGAGTTGTCCAGCATTTCCCTGCTGTCAACTGGATTGGCCGCGACATCCTGAACTGCGTTGATAATCTGAGTAAGAAAGATGAGAGAGACGACGTTAAGATTCCTGCCGCCTCGCTCATCGGTGATCTCAACCGACGAGAGAAGAACTGGATGCTGCCCCAAGCTTTCAATCTTGTGGCAGCTCAGCCCCAGTCTGCCGATAAATCTGGAAAGTCCGGAACGTCAGGATCTGCTACGCCCGCATCTTTGAATGCTTCAGCCCCAGAATTCAATCCCACAAAGCAAGTGCCGATATCTAGAGCCCACATTACTTTGACTGACTGTTCGACCATCAGCTCCCGGGGTGCCGCAAAGCAGACCCAATCTGGCAAGACTGAGGTCGAAGATGGTGAGATTGAGGACGCGAAGATGGGCGATGCCGGTGAAGGGAAAGATGACCAAGGCAAGCCCAGTGAGACTTCTCAGGCCGGGACTACCACACCTGCTGCTGCCGGCCTCGGCCCGGACGCTACATCTGGAGACCGGTCAAGATCGCGACCTAATTCTCGAGCTCCCGCCTCAGGACACCAAGCTGACACGTCTAAGCGCCCTGACATTCGTCAGCAAGTTCACCCTCCTGCCCGTCCCCCGCCACGCCACGGCGATGGAAGATTGCCACCGCGCCCCGAAGGATTGGATGATCGTCGGGACAGGCACTCTGACTTCGGCCCTCGCGGTCGTCATGGAGGCGGCCCTGATCATGGCCGGTCATTTGAGGGTCCCGTAAATGATGTCCGTGGTCGACTCAACGAGCGTCTTGGCGAGCGTGATCGCGACTTCCCCATGCGACCTCCTGCTGACGATCTCATGCGCGGTCCTCCCCGGGATTCCCGCGGTGGGCGAGAGAACGGCTGGCCCATGGACCGACCTGGTCGTATGCGCGGCCCTGGACCTGGACCCGGGCCCGGGCCCAATGATACTTTCCATGGACGCGACGGTCCTGTGCGGGGAGATGGCCCTGCACGAGGAGAGCTGATGCCTGATCATGCGGACCGATCTGTGGACCTTCCTCGGCGTGGCGATATTCCTAGACCAGAGAAGGATGATCGCAGACCTTATCCCCAACGCCCTCTATCACCACCCCGGGCTACTGACCTACCAAATCGCCCCGAGCGATTCCCACCTCCCGATGATCGTCGACCTCCTGTTATGACTGGCTCCTCTCGTATCGATAACCTTCCTCGAGGCCCTCGCAGCGACCGACAAGGTGATCCAAGAGACGCTGCCCCAGGCCCTGATATGAACCACGGCCGTCTCCGTCAACCTGAGCCTTCATCCGATATACCTGCTGGACCCAGGAGACGCAATGGACGCAACACATCTGGACAGGCCCCACCGGCAAGCTCAGCAAATGCTACTGTCCCACTTCCAGATCGTCAGGCACCCACTGGGCCTGGCCGACAAAATGCGCGCGCACCACCTGAACAGCCTGGTACTCCGCAGCAGCAACCTTCGGGTTCCGCCAGTACCCCCGGAATTCATCCAGATCGCCTCAGGAATCTTGTAGATGACGTACCATCCGGTGCTCCTGCTGGTCCTCGCAGTGGCTCAAGTCCACAACAAGTGCCCCGAGGCTCCGCCGGGTCCTCAGGTCCACCCATGACCCCTGGGGCTTCCCCGCCCGCTGGGCCCGCTGGTGCAGGATATGGCGGAGAGCGTGGCCGTGGCGACAAACGGTTCGCCGGTCTCAACAACGTGCTTTCACAATCCAATGGTGGCAGCGAGCGCAGTGGAAACTCTCCATCTGTTCGCGGAAGAGGCGCCAACCGCCAATCGAGCGCCATGGAGCCACCCTTGACTCAGCCTCCAACCCGTCCGCCTATGGGCCCGGCAGGGTCTCAAGAAGATCAACCCCGCAGCCGACCTAGCGGTGGTCGGGTTGCCGATCTAATCGACGACGTTGTCGCTCCTGAATCCAACCGTTCTGGACGATCTGGGGATCGCAGCCGCGAAATGGATCCTACTCGCGAAAATGAACCCGAGCGTCGTGATGGTAGCAACAGCGGTCGCAACCGCCGCGATGGCCGCCGCGGTGACCGTGAGCGCAACCGCCGCAGTGATGTAGGCGGCAATCGAGACGACAAGGAACGCAGTGGCGAGCCTCGCGAGAGTCTTCGCCGCGTTCAAAGCTCCCGTGAGGAACTTCGCCGCCGAGACCGCCGCGATCGCCCTGACGGGCCGCCAGAAATGAGTGGACCCCCATCCAGCAGCACCAATGCCCCTGAAAGCGAAGGCCGCTTACGCCCTCCCTCCTCGCAAGGCGCGCCGCCTCCTCCGCCGCCTCCTCCACCTCCACCAATGCCGGCAGGAAATGATCGCCGTTTCAACGCCGGTGGCGATCGAGGTCCTCGATCCGACAACCGAGATCGCGAGCGCGAGCGTCGTGGTGATCGACGTGATCGTGATCATAACCGTGAAGGCGGTGGCGGTAGCTCTGGACATCGCAAGCGTACTCGACCAGGTCCTGACGACAACAATGACGGTGGCCGCGGCATGAGGATGGGCAACGATAGCAAGCGCCCTCGCCGAGGAGCCTGATCCTTCCGATATACCTCCCCTTTAAAGGGTCCTTCGAACTTTCAACGAAATGGCTTGATTCAATTTTCTTTCCTGTCCTGTCCCCAATATCTCTTTGACTTTGCCTCAATTCTTTCATATCTCGCTTGTTTGCATTCTGTCCGGTGTTTGGGGCCTATTTTATTCTTACTGTACTTTTTTACCCCCAAAAATGAATACAAATGGCATCGCTTCTCATTATTCCACACTCAGGATTGTATACCGTAGGCCTAAACGTGAAAGGTAAGCACAGGCTCCGCGGCCCGATCTCCGACGCCCTTGCCCCGCCTCAGTCGAGGCCGGGTAAACTTCGGTCTTCTGTTCCCTCCGTGGCTTTTTGAGAACTCGGTGGATCAAATGCACACGTTGTGCGCCTCTGATTCGATCTTGGGAATCTATCCATTGGCCCTTGCGTTTTGGAGGTTCCCCGCCCAGTTGGCTTCGTAATGAGCTCGCTTCGAACTCGTCAGTATAAAGCAAGCTGGCCAACTCATCTGGAGACATCGCTCAACCGCTCCTCTATCTAGTCCACGGGTTGGACTAAGGATTTTGCAGCGTAAACTCGTCTCTGGGTTGAATGTTAGACAATATCGACCGTATCATCGCCCCCCCAAACTAGACTACATCGCTTCATCCATCATGCCTCGAATTGATGTGGAAAAGGCCATTGAGGAGCTGACACTGGGCGAGAAGGTCGCCCTCACAGCTGGTATGTACTACTTCTGATTACTTCTCAGATCAAACTTTGAGTAACAAGCTAATACCTCTCCCAGGCCAGGACTTCTGGCACACAGCCTCCATTCCCCGTCTCAACATCCCTGCACTGCGCATGTCCGATGGACCCAATGGCGTTCGTGGCACACGTTTCTTCAACGGTATCCCGGCAGCCTGTTTCCCCTGCGCAACAGCGCTAGGCGCCACCTGGGATGCCGACCTCCTATCCCAGGTCGGTACCTTGATGGGCGAAGAGGCAATCGCAAAAGGTACCCATGTTGTGCTCGGTCCCACGATTAATACCCAGCGATCGCCGCTGGGCGGACGTGGCTTTGAGTCCTTTTCCGAGGATGGCGTGCTCTCCGGTACGTTGGCGGGTCATTTCTGCAAGGCAATGCAAGATAAGGGCGTTGCTGCCACACTGAAGCACTTCGTCTGTAATGACCAAGAGCACGAGCGTATGGCGGTTAATAGTATTCTTACTGACCGGGCTTTGCGTGAGATCTATTTGATGCCGTTCCATTTGGCCATGCGGATATGTCGCTCGCAGTGTGTGATGACGGCTTATAATAAGGTCAATGGAACTCACGTCAGTGAGAACAAAGCTATAATTGATGACATCTTGCGCAAGGAGTGGGGTTGGGAAGGTGTGGTGATGAGTGATTGGTGAGTTTTGCTTCTACGGATCTATACTACGCTTTTACAGTGAGAACCTAAGCTAACCTATTTGACAGGTTCGGAACCTACAGCACCTCTGATGCCGTCATTGCTGGTCTTGATATCGAGATGCCAGGCAAGACCCGCTGGAGAGGACAGGCGCTTGCACATGCCGTCTCGTCGAACAAGGTTGCACAGTACCAGCTTGACGAGCGAGTGCGCAATGTCCTCAACCTTGTCAACTGGGTGGAGCCTCTTGGAATTCCAGAGGAGGCACCCGAGAAGGCACTCAACCGACCAGAAGATCAGGCGCTCATGCGCCGGGCTGCTGGTGAATCCGTTGTCCTTATGAAAAACGAAGGGGACATCCTTCCTCTCAAGAAAGAGGGTTCATTGCTGGTCATTGGACCCAATGCCAAAATTTCGGCCTACTGCGGTGGTGGCTCGGCTTCTTTGGCTCCATACTACACGGTTAGTCCCTTCCAGGGTGTATCTGCCAAAAGCCAGGGAGATGTTCAATTCAGCCAAGGTGTGTATTCTCACAAGGAACTACCACTTCTCGGTCCACTATTGAAGACTGCCGATGGCAAGCCTGGCTTCACCTTCAAGGTGTACAATGAGCATCCCAACTCTGGTGCAGACCGTCAAGTAGTAGATGAATTGCATCTGCTTGAATCATCGGGTTTCTTGATGGACTACGTCAACCCCAAAATCAAATCCATGACCTACTATGTTGACATGGAGGGATCCTTTACCCCCGAGGAGAGTGGAGTGTACGACTTTGGTGTCACGGTCGTCGGTACAGGGCGGCTGCTCATCGACGACGAGGTTGTCGTTGATAATACCAAGAACCAGAAGCAAGGCTCTGCCTTCTTTGGAACAGCCACCATCGAAGAGCGTGGAATCAAGGAGCTCAATGCCGGCCAGACATACAAGGTCGTCTTCCAATTCGGCAGTGCACCAACCTCGGACCTGGACACCCGTGGAATTGTCGCCTTTGGCCCCGGTGGTTTCCGCTTCGGTGCCAGCAAACAAGTCAGCCAAGAGGAGTTGATCGCCAACGCAGTCGAGAAAGCCAAAACAGCAGAGCAGGTCGTCATCTTCGCCGGATTAACCCTTGAATGGGAGACCGAAGGCCATGACCGCGAACACATGGATCTACCTCCTGGCAGTGACGAGCTTATCAGCCGTGTGCTAGAGGTCAACCCCAACGCCGTGGTCGTGATCCAGTCCGGTACCCCAGTCACAATGCCATGGGAATCCAAAGCCAAGGCCCTCGTTCAAGCCTGGTTCGGCGGCAACGAGTGTGGAAACGGTATTGCCGATGTTCTCTACGGCGACGTCAACCCCTCCGCTAAGCTGCCTCTTACCTTCCCACGCCGCCTGCAAGATAATCCCTCTTATGTCAACTTCCGCTCCGAGCGTGGCCGCGTTCTCTATGGTGAAGATATCTACGTCGGGTACAGGTACTTTGAGAAGAGTGACGTGACTCCCGGCTTTGGATTCGGACACGGTTTGTCATACACAACTTTTGAGCGCTCGGATCTGCAAATCAACACTGTCCCCGAGCAGTCCAAGTATGCTGAATCTGGTGAGCCAGTCACTGCTTCGGTCACGGTGTCCAACACTGGCTCTGTGGCTGGTGCTGAGGTGGTTCAACTGTGGGTTCTGCCCCCGAAGACGGATGTCGGACGACCTTTGCGTGAATTGAAGGCGTTCAAGAAGGTCTTCCTGCAGCCTGGTGAGACTCAAACTGTGGAGTTGGTTGTGGAGAAGAAGTTGGCAACGAGCTGGTGGGATGAAGAGCGGGGACAGTGGATTTCTGAAAAGGGAACATACCAAGTTCTTGTCACTGGTACCGGGTCTGAGAAGCTACTTGGCGAGTTTGAGGTTGCGAAGACAAGATTCTGGCTGGGATTGTAGGTCTTTGGTCGTCGCTAACTGCCGGTATGTATCGTATATAAGACTACCTACCTAGGTACTTTTGATAACTTTCGTCTGGGAATTGGGAGATTGGCTTGGTATCCATGAATTTGTGTGTGCTCACCTAGGCACTTCTCAGGTTATATGAATGTTTCTGTAATCATTGTCGCATACCTCTTCACCATACACCAGATGAGAGTATAGATAGAGCCACACATCCACGTGGGAATTTCAGTCAACTCCCTCAGATGGAATGGATGTAAAGAATGTATGGAAAACAATCTCAGACATTTCAATAGTCCGCACTTCCTCGAATTAACACTTGGTTTCACGATCGCCGTTGCTCTTCGCAAAGATACATCCCTTGATCTCTTCCGGGACGTGACAGCCCCTGAATACTATACGAACTCCGTACTGTGACTACATCCCTGGGGGGCCTAAGCCATCTGGCGTCCACTCATGGCAGAAACCACCTCGGGTCCCCTTATTTTTGCCGTTTCAGAGGCTGGTGCATGAAAGAAATGCCGGTCTAGCGAAGGACTAACCCAAAGTAGATATGATGAGGGGATTTACGCATTCTCCATTAAATAAATAACTGGGGCAAAGCCATGACAGATCCACTTTCATAGATCGAAGGATTTCGAGTAACATTCTGACAGATAATCACCTGGGCATACATAGTATAGGGCGCATCAGGGGTTATACGTGTAGGACTGTGATGTCACCCTCATTCTAATGTGACTTGTACTCTGTGTGTACTTCTCGGATGGTGGCAAATACCGCCACCGCAAGAAATTGGTAGAATTTTTCACTTCTATACTCCGTACCTCGGATTCCAGCAACTAGAACGAAACGAGATGGTTTATTTGTGTAGAAGATTCATAATCTGAACGCCCGCTCTTTAATTAGGCCGTGGGGGTCTTCGCACTAAACTCCGTACCTTCAGATCGAATGCGGCCCTCCGCATCAAGACTGACTTCGTACACTAGTTCTGCTTTTTCTCGGGAAAAAAAGGAATAATAAACACAGTAAAAAAAACACGAGAGAGCCGGTGGATTAAGATTTTTACTTTTAATCTCGCCCATATTCCTCTTCTTCCTTGACGGTCTTTCGTCTCCCAGGGCCTGTCCAGGTGGGCTCTTTCGCGGGGGATAAGGCGCGATAAGGAAGTATTCCACCCGACGATCCGACTTCAAAGGTTGCAAAACTCTACACCCTTCAGGCTGTAAGAGGCTCTCTGATCCTTACGACCTCAGAGACACATGGCTGTGCTGACTCGTGGAACTGTAGAGAATTTTCTTCTGACAGCTCTCACCCAGTGAGGCTTTTTGTCTAACACATGTGCGCGATACCCGATAAGAAGCGGTGAAACGAACATTTAGTTTACATAGTCTTCGCCTCAAGCCTTATTCGTTTATCATATTAATTAATTTTCCCCCTGGCTTCCGCGACTGGAAAGGTCATTCAATGTGCCCTGGAATGCGATATCTAATGAGCCCTGGAATTGTGCCCGAGACTGAACGGAGTACATGGTATACCTGTACCTCCAAGTGCCCAGGTGTCCGTATTCAGCCCCGACGCCAAAGTTCACCTCGACCCAACGGTTTGATGTAAAATTCGTAAATACCGAAAAGTCGGAACCGTTGGCCTTCAACTCTAAAATTAAAGCATCTAGGGAAACAGCTGCGCCACCTAATTCGGAGTGGCAAACAGCCCTGGGGACTAGTACGGGGGTATGGAGTACCTGGCGAAGATATGGCTGTTCTATTCCGTATGCTATTGATCATTCATGATACGTCATCGGCCAGTGAATAGAATCTCAATAACTCAAGGTCAGATGGCCATTGCGGGTCAATAGGAATGAGAGATCAATGAGAACAATAGACCCCAAAAGAGGAACTGCTTGTACCCTATACTGATTCCCACTGTAGTGAATGAAGAGATATACAATGTACCGTGTACAATCTACAATGGACTTGATGGAATTCGATTTTTGATGGGTGCACTAAGCCCTGATGGGAAGCGCCATGGGTTGGCACCCAATCACAGAAAGGCAATTCGGACCAGAGCAGAACGTGCACCAATGGCGGGGCGGATAAAGATACACTAGACCCGTATCGGGCCTAGTGCGGGACAATTGAAAAATTTTCTTTTAATTGATTTTCACAATTTTTTTTTTCCAAATTTGCGCATAGGGTTTGCCGCAAAAGTGCCACACGATAAATATCTTCGCCCCCCTTCTCACCTCCTCCCCTCCTCCACTCCTGCATCTTTTTTCGAGGGTCGGCCTCTTCTTTCTTTCTGTTTTTCCTGCTTAGACACATAGAACGCTCTGATCTTTGAGCGTTTGCGTCTACGCACCTGGGCACCCCGACTGCTCAAAAAAAAACTCTCGATACCCCTCATAGAAAAAAATAAGGAAGACTTTTCTCTTCCTTTCCTCTAATACCCCTTCGTTTTACGAACCGTCAAAATTTCCAAAATGCCTGCCGCCAACGCCGCCTCTCCTTCCAAGGAGACCGCTCAGTCGGTTGCTGTCCTCGAGGACCTCATGAAGAACCTCTCCTTGGCCGCCACCGCCGATGAGGCCAACGCCGCTGCCGGCAACATTGCCCACCTCTTCAGTGGTCCCATCCCCGAGCAGGTCCTCCCTGCCAAGGCTGCCGAGCTCTTCAAGAAGCAGCTTGCCAACAAGAAGGACGCCACCGCCCGTGAGCGTGCTGCTGAGGGTATCCGTGCCATCGCTCTCCACCCCACAATCGAAGCCGGTGTCGAGCCCCACCTCGTTGCCCTCCTCGGCCCCATCCTCGCCGCTGTCGGTGACAAGCAGCAGGCCGTCAAGGAGGCCGCCCAGAGCGCCGCCATCGCCATCGTCAAGAACGTCAGCGGTAACGCCGTCAAGGCCACCATCACTCCCATCCTCGACTCTCTCGCCAACGCCCAGAAGTGGCCCGAGAAGAAGTGTGCCCTTGACTGCATTGACCAGCTGGTCGACTCTGCCAAGATGCAGCTCGGTTACCAGGTCCCTACCCTGATCCCCGTCATCTCCGAGGCCATGTGGGACACCAAGACCGAGGTCAAGAAGGCCGCCTACGCCACCATGGAGAAGGTCTGCAACTTGATTGTCAACAAGGATATCGAGCGTTTCATTCCTGAGCTCATCAAGTGTATCGCCAAGCCCCAGAACGTCCCCGAGACCGTTCACTTGCTCGGTGCCACCACTTTCGTTACTGATGTTACCGGCCCTACCCTCGCCATCATGGTTCCCCTGCTGGACCGTGGTCTCGTTGAGCGTGAGACCGCTATCAAGCGTAAGACCGCTGTCATTGTCGACAACATGTGTAAGCTGGTGGAGGATCCCCAGCTCGTCGCTCCTTTCCTGCCCAAGATGTTGCCAGGTCTGAACAAGAACTACGAGACTCTCGCCGACCCCGAGGCCCGTGAGAAGACCAAGCAGGCCCTTGACACCCTTGCCCGTGTCGGTGAGGTCAAGGACGGTAAGATCCCCGAGGTCTCCCGTGCCGGTGACATCAGCACCGTCTCTGCCATCCTCAAGGAGATCCTCGAGGCCACCAAGCACAAGGATGTCATCGCTGGCTCCGAGGAGCTCATCAACTACGTTGCTGCCATTTGTGGTCAGCTCGTCGATGAGAAGGAGAACGACCACGTTATCTGGACCACCAACACCCTGCCCTTCATCACCGCCATCGTTGGTGAGGCCGACGCCAAGTCCGTCGCCGAGACTCTCCGCCAGAAGGCTTGCCCTGATGCCGCCGCTGCTGACGCCATTGCCTCCGACGAGGAGGAGGGTGAGGATCTGTGCAACTGCACCTTCTCCCTGGCCTACGGTGCCAAGATTCTGCTGAACCAGACTCACCTGCGCCTCAAGCGTGGTCAGCGTTACGGTCTCCTCGGTCCCAACGGTTCCGGAAAGACCACCCTCATGCGCGCCATCAACAACGAGCAGCTCGAGGGTTTCCCCAAGAAGGACGAGGTCAAGACTGTCTACGTCGAGCACGACCTCGACTCTGCTGACACTGAGATGAAGGTCTGGGAGTGGGCCCAGATGAAGCTCAAGCAGGTCGGCATTGAGCTCGAGAAGGAGGCCCTTGAGGACCGTCTCGAGAAGGAGTTCGGCTTCACCCAGCCCCAGATTGCCGGTGCCATCTCCGCTCTTTCCGGTGGCTGGAAGATGAAGCTCGCTCTTTGCCGTGCTGTCTACGAGCAGCCCGATATCCTGCTTCTTGACGAGCCCACCAACCACTTGGACGTCAAGAACGTTGCTTGGTTGGAGAACTACCTCCGCGAGTCCCCTTGCACCTCCATCATGGTGTCTCACGACTCCAAGTTCCTTGACAACGTCATCCAGCACGTTGTCCACTACGAGCGCTTCAAGCTCCGCCGCTACCGCGGTACCCTCAGCGAGTTCGTCAAGCAGGTCCCCTCTGCCAAGTCCTACTACGAGCTCGGTGCCTCCGAGATCGAGTTCAAGTTCCCCGAGCCCGGTTTCCTTGAGGGTGTCAAGACCAAGTCCAAGGCTATCTGCCGTGTCTCCAACATGTCCTTCCAGTACCCCGGTACCCCCAAGCCCCAGATCCACGGAATTACCTTCCAGGTCTCCCTTGGTTCCCGTATTGCTGTCATTGGTGCCAACGGTGCCGGCAAGTCTACTCTTGTCAACGTCCTGACTGGTGAACTTATCCCCACCTCCGGTGAGGTTTACCAGCACGAGAACATCCGTATCGCCTACATTAAGCAGCACGCTTTCGCTCACATCGATCACCACCTCGACAAGACTCCCTCCGAGTACATCCAATGGCGTTTCCAGACCGGTGAGGACCGTGAGACTATGGATCGCGCCAACAAGATCGTCACCGAGGAGGATGAGAAGGCCATGGACAAGATCTACCAGGTCGAGGGCACCCCCCGCCGTGTCATCGGTATCCACTCTCGTCGCAAGTTCAAGAACACCTACGAGTACGAGATCTCTTGGTCTCTGGGTGACAACATCGGCATGAAGTCCGAGAAGTGGACTCCTCTCATGTCCGCTGACAACACCTGGTTGCCCCGTTCCGAGATTATCGTCTCCCACCCCAAGCAGGTCGCCGATGTTGACCAGAAGGAGGCTCTCGCTTCCGGTCAGTTCCGTCCCCTTGTCCGTAAGGAGATTGAGCAGCACTGCACCAACTTCGGTCTCGATGCCGAGCTGGTTTCTCACTCCCGCATGGTTGGTCTCTCCGGTGGCCAGCGTGTTAAGGTCGTTCTCGCCGCTTGCTCTTGGCAACGCCCCCACTTGATCGTTCTTGACGAGCCCACCAACTACCTTGACCGTGACTCTCTCGGTGCCCTTTCCAAGGCCATCAAGTCCTTCGAGGGTGGTGTTGTTATCATTACTCACTCCCGTGAGTTCACTGAGCACCTGACTGAGGAAGTCTGGGCTGTCAACGACGGTATGATGACTCCTTCCGGACACAACTGGGTCCAGGGTCAGGGTTCCGGCCCCCGTCTCGACGCCAAGGGTGACGATGACGAGGACAAGTTCGATGCCATGGGTAACAAGATTGTCACCGAGAAGAAGGTTAAGCTTTCTGGTAAGTCACACTGTCTCACTCTACACTCTCCACACATTGTACTAACTGTCTTTGTTCAGGTTCCGAGCTCCGTAAGAAGAAGAAGGAGCGTGCCGCTCGCCGCAAGCGTGGTGAGGAGGTCTTCTCCGATGAGGACATGTAAAGTGTTGCTTGAGGTGTTTATTGATGCATATCATGATCGGTTGATGAATTTCATACGTTTTGCTAGGACAAAATACATTTCCATGTTCAAACATTCGTTATATCTTCTCCAGTACATTCGTATACTCGTAGACTTGCATATCTGTGTGGACCTCGCACTTACTGTATCCGGGCAGCCACCTACCTACTAGGGGGCAGCCACAACAACCCCCCTCATTGCAACAGAGCTACTAAGTATCAAACGCAGTCACATTGAGACCGTCGGTACTCTACACTATTCCATGACTTTACGAAATCCTGTTCCTGTACCTGCTGGAACTACGTGCCTGTCGGACATGGATACGGACCCACAGATGCAGGCGCCACAAAGCGCAAATCCCAATCGCCGCAAGGGTCATACCAATAAGAGAAGGGTCAGTGAAAGATACTCTGACATAATTTCTACTAACAGGTCTATGGAAGCATAGCTGTCTACATCATTAGACAAAGAGATTCGCAGCCCAATACGAGCAGATACATCAACCACCACAGCCCACTTTCGGTATCGTGTCGTTTACACCTCGTACCTAGTGAATTGCGAAGAACGCGATGGCGGTCTGAATGGGATGAGCATTGCCCTCAGGGCAGTGGTGGGCGGCGTCTCTGACCTACACCGCCATAATAGGGAATGGAAGTTGATTCATGAAGGAGTGTGTTTATTGCTTAGATGCCTTCGATCGTAGATCTGAGGGCTGAAATATCCCTACGACTCAGACTGATGTCTTGCTTAGGCTATATACTGGCGCTGTTTCCACACTACACTAGGTAACGAAGGTGTATGTCCAAATGAACTGGAGGCAAGAAGAGTTGAAGTCTAGAGTTGCTGGTAAATGTCCAGAACAAGAATCAGTCGGTGTTATACAGACATCCATGGATTCTGCCCAGGTGCATTGGTCGGTTATTGGTCCCCCAATATAAGCCCCTACTCTCATGTATCATGTATCATGTATGATCCTCCAAGTTTGCATAGTCAGTTGGCTAACGCTGGGATTCCGAACCCTCGCCCTCTGCATATCAGTCGAACTTGACGCTGAGGCGTCGCAAAAGCTGCCGAATTGCAGTTATACATCCGTCTGGCTCTTGTCAGTGATACGCCATGCCGCTGGTTGGCATGTCTTGGTTTTGAACCAAGCTGGAAATCCAAAAGAACAATGGGCATCGAGAATGCCACATAA
The DNA here is from genome assembly GCA_911174995.1 of Penicillium olsonii. NCBI lineage: Eukaryota > Fungi > Ascomycota > Eurotiomycetes > Eurotiales > Aspergillaceae > Penicillium > Penicillium olsonii. Next base: position 26,398 of record CAJVNO010000021.1, on the reverse strand, counting down.
ACTACTCACTGCCTCATAGGCAGTGGGACGCCCTGATTCTCCCTACTATGTCAGACACCTAGCAAGCAGTCGGCTTAAGAGTGTAGGTATGCTCAGCTAGAGATACAAGACTGCCCCTTGGGGCCTGTGGCAATGATCCTGTGGTCCATGGGTTGTAACCATCCAGACATTATGCCCACTGTGTATCCCAGACATGCACCATTTCCTCTCAAGACCTGCAGTTGATATGGAAGAAGCCTGAAGATCAACAGCCACATCAGCTTTGAGCCCAGAGAAACAAATAATCGCCTCGTGGGCTATCTCGGACATGCTTGATGTACTTCGTATCCATTCACTTCCATTGCGCAATTCCATGAACCCATTTGTAGCGGCCAGACAGTTGTAATTCGTTGTGATCCACACGCGGTTTCGTCGGGGCTGTGTGGCCAAGGATGCAGCAGTCGGTTGAGAAACGGGTTTAGAAACGGCCTAGGGCTCCTGCAACTGGTCCATGGGATTGAGGCCCGGTCGCAGAGTGCAAAAGAAGCACCACGAGTCTCTGGAACTCCTCCCTCCATTGGGTCTTGGAGTTCTCATACTCGTTCAAGAGCATGATACCCTCGTCGCAGGTCATGTCGTAGGCGGTTGCCATGCCATTGATCATGGGCCAGATGTTGTCGGGACTTTCGTCCACAATCTCCAGCAGAGCAGCGATATCACCGCAGATATCGACGAGGCTGCCCAGGTTATTCAACAGCTGCTGGCGGAGGCACATGGTCTTTTCGTTCATGTTCAGAAGAACCTGTCGTGCCTAGAGGTGAAAGGATCTAGTGTTAGCAAACCCATGCACGGTCGGGCGCTTTGGCTGAAATGTGCAACATAACATACAAGTTGCAGGTCTTGGATAGAAGACATGGCTGCGTTCAGAAGCTTTGCCGTGGTGGTTTGTTTTGTGAGCCTGTGAACGCAATGGAGGCGATGTGGTAGAGGTACTCGGTCGGAGGACTATGCACGAGGAAGGAATTCCCTCAGTGTTGTCAGTGGGTACTAATAAACGATCAATCGTCGTCGCGGCGATGGTTGGGACAGCGATCGTTCGTGAATATTGGGAAGGAGAGTTAAGAACGCGAGAGAGACTAGAGGATCAGGACTATGAAATGGCACCCGACCGAACGAAGTGCACCAGAACCCTCCTTGTTGGTTCAATACAGCCCTGGAGATACCATGCACGGATTTGATATCACTCCGAATACAAATATGACCCTATGGAAATGGATTAAAAGAGACCCCAGGGGAATTGAAATACTGATCACCATGACTAGACAGCAGGTGATTGTAAAGGATATGCCCATGGCACGCGAGTATTGATTCTGTCTGTGAGCCCGTCTTCATCCACCGCACCGGTCCATCTCTGATGTTCTTTCTTGCGCCCAAGACTACTATGCGACCTTTGTCGAGGGCGGATCGTCAGTGGCCTCTATCATCAAGCTTGTTGATATGCAGCGGCCACCTTCAGTCAAATCTCTTGCCATGAGCAGGTGTTAAGTAAGTGACAGAAGAAAGGGGCGCTTGCAACACTAGCTGTGCGTTCATGCCAAGAAGAACATTCACAGCAAGGCATACTTCATCAGCAGCATAAGTGCGACCCTTTCCAACAATGACACTTGTTAGAAGGAATCCAGGCTCCGAAGGGTCCACGGAGTGTGGGGATCTTGGATGGTTGGAAGGCGCAAATTGTTGCGTCAAGTTGAATAGAACCTGTGTCAGGATAGCAGTGTCGTTCATTACCAGTTGACATCGCTGAGCTGCAGTTTGCGTGAGCGGAATGCGGACCGGTTGGCACCGGCTTTATCCGTCCGTTGGCTTGCGGGGGTGCGTTTCTCCTGGGGTGCTGCTTTTGTAACTCTCAGCAAGGGGTCCTTCCGATTGGGGTTTTCCTGGGGGTCATTCTCACTTTCGGCTGGCTCGGGTTCGTTCGATGCTTCGTAGTTCAAGACCAGGTTCTTGATGCGTTGTTGCTCCTCGCGGTCGGCTTGCTGTTGGCTTCGCATGGCAATCGCAAAGGTTGAATCCGAAGGGAGGTCGATGGTTCGAGTCTAGAGGACGAAAGTGAGTTAAATCTGTTCACTGCACGTCAATATACCAATGAGACCCACCTGTTGCTTGTTGCCCTTCTTTGTCATCAAAGAAAAGGCCATCGTATTGGGTTGGACCGGCTCGACATGGACTGGCTCCGGGCTGGAATCACTAGGCATGTTTTCGCGGGGAGGACGCTTCATTGGGAGAGGGATATCAAAGACAGTTTTGCGCTCAAACCGTCTAGAATCCATGCTTTCAGCCATCATCTTCTCGAATTCACGGTCAAATTCGGCTTCAGTCACGGGATCTCGCTCCTCTTCTTGGCGGGTGACGATAATTTGTTCGTCCTCATCCTCGGACTCGCTTTCGCTTTCGTCATTGCCATCCGGGTTAGGGCCGGACGCCTTCGTCATGTTAAAAAAATGAAAGTCGTATTGGGGGATTGGGGGACGTACTTCTGCTTCGTCGCTTGTGTCCTGGTCTTCATCAATTTCATGGATCACGTCCTCTTCGAGGTCCTCATCGGACGAGCTGCTTTCCGCGTCTTCCTCGTCGGGTTCAACGGGCCGCTCAGACTCCGGGACGTTGTAGTTCTGAGCAACTGCTTCACTGAAGATGCGGGTCGCTTCTTCGGCATCAGTGGCAAGTTTCCATTGTGGGCGGATAGAGTGGTAAGTGTCCTGGACAAGGAAATCGACATCCATGGGTAGGGGATCCTTCGTAAACAGGTAATACTGGAAGAAAGAGAGGAAGAAGTCCAGTTTCTTCTTAGCCGAGCCACGATCAAAGCAGTGGCCACATGTGTCGAGTAGGGTGCACGCCAGACGCAGGCGGAAGTAGTCGTCTGGCAAATCGAGCATGCTAATCCTTCCAGGGACAGGGGTACCACCTTCATGGCCAAAGGTGATGATACGGTACAAGGTGTCGAAAATCACAGGAGAATCAATCATCTTGTAGTTGTAAAGCTCACCCAGATACTTGATTTCGGCGATACGCTTCTGGTTGAATTTGAAGTCGTTCTGCTCAAGACCAAGCGTAACCTGTTCTAGGACGTTGTCGACAATGCCAATCACGAACTCCTGGTGGTATCGGTACAAGGCGCTTACCAGGATCGCCAGAAGATGGATGCTGCCATACTTCACCTTAACGGGCTTGCTGAACACACGTTCCAGGATTTCAACAACCTCCCGCTCTTCCCAGTGCAGTTTGCGGATAGATTTCAGAATCTTGGTGTAGTTGCGCTTGTTCATATCGAGGTAGATCAGGCGACGAATATACTGCTCCATGGGCGTGCGCTCCTTCTGCTGAATCGCAGGGCGTGGAGGGGGGTCCACATAGTAGATAGCATTTTCGATGACCATTCGCTCCTGTTGCGCAAGATGCTGCACAGCCTTTTTTCGACTCAAAGTTTCGAGGAAGGAAGCCATTCGTGGGGATGTTTCCGGATTGCGCAGCAGATAGCGGCCACAATTCTCCAGCAAATGGCCGATAATTTCGATGTTCATACGCGAAAATTCGTCCAGTGAAACTTTGAAGCAATGGAAAATGATATGCTCAGGAACCACGCCAAATTTGGTCAGTTCAGCCAGGTAGCGTACGTTGGCCATGCGGACTTGGCCAAGGAACTCCTTTGACTTGCGTCGTTGCAGACTGCGGAACTCTTCATCGAGATAGGTGGTTATTCCCTGTGGTATGTCTGGCAGGTATTGCCCCAAGATAGCCACCAGCCGGGAATACAAGGGCAGGAGATCAACACGCCCTTTGGGGACTTCGGAAACAGCCTTGACCAACCGATTGCGTGAAGCTTTGGAGTTGACCCAGCAGAAATCCAAAGCAAATTGATCGACCTGGTCCTTGGTCTGCAATTCAGGGAGCTTGGCAAGAAGAGAATCCACCTGAGCACCAACAGTCTTGCTAGCAATTGTAGTCGACTGATCGTCTGCATCAGCGGCAGGGGTCTCGTCTGAGGGCTCCACTGTAGACTCAGCAGCTTCACCCTCCGGCTTCTTTTTGCCCGTTTCCTCGGCTTCGGCTTTCTTCTTCTTGCCGTCCTCGAGAAGCATGGCGGGTACCTTACCCTTCAAATCGACAAGATTTTCGTAGAATCGCCTTTCCTCTTCATCCTCCCAGATTCCAGCGCCTTCGCCCTGGCCTCGCAGATAATCCGTGGTTTTCACAAGACCGATCCCACCGCTGGCTGAGGCATCGGTGGTCTCCTTCTCGGCGATGTCAGGCATCTCAGTTCCGAGTGCCTCACACAGCACTTGAGTATTAGCCACAAGCTTCTCCAAGCCTTTGGTCTGCTTTTCGAAATTGGCCTGGCGGTCTTCAAAGATCTCACCGCTCTTCACGTACGCCTCAGCATTGCGGCGGTTTTGCTGAGCAAGCGCTCTCTGGTCGCGGACGACATGGGCTTTGACATCCTCCAGATAGCGGTTCAGGATGTTTCTGAACCGTTGTTGGGTCTTCTCCGGGGTCAGAGGCAGATCGGCTTCCGTGGACTCTGCGTCAGCCTCCGGGTTTTGTGCATCGGCCCCGGAAGTAGCGCCATCAGCCTCAACTGTCTTTCTACCATCTTCGGCAAGCTTTGAACCGACGATATCCCAGCTGAAGCTTTTGACGAACAGCACTGCAAGGGGAAGGTTGGTATGGTCTCGGTCATGCCCAAGGAGCTCCTTGAGAACTTCCAAGGGGAATGGGTCAGCGGGTTTGTCTTGATCTTTCTGTCCATTAGCAGGAGTCTTGGCTTTTAGTGGGGTGTCTGATGGCTTGCTCCCGATTCCAACGACACCTTCCTTGCCCTTCGCACCCAAGTCCTCGGGTCGCTCGACGTCATCAAGGGTTTTCAGCACGTTGACGAGCCAAAGCTCAGTGACAACTCGAAGGAGCACGCGGTGGCGAGACAGTCGGTCCTTCTCTTCTCGTTCGCGGATTTCCTGGCTGAGGGCCTTCAGTTGCGCTTTGTCCGGAGTGCTCAGTCCCCTACCGAGCAGCCATCCAATTTGGCGCGTGAACTCCCATGGTCCGAAACGCTGGTGCAGCGCACTAACAACCTCAACTCCTGCAGCAATTTCTCCGGGTGATTTTAGTTTGCAAAGGCCTTCGTAACAGGCAGAGATGATCTCGGAGAGATACTTGTGGAGGGACAAGGTGCGGATATCGGCGAGAAACGTAGATAGCGCAGAGGCACTGATGCCTGTACGGAGACGTTTGATGAAGGCAGTATTTTTCTTCAGCGCGGAGTCGAGGGACTTGTTCGTGGTGAATACATCTGGGCCGGGTGGTTAGGATCCTTTCAGGTGGGCTGTCACGGATGCCATCGACAATGAGTTTCTTTGAATCTTACCAGATTCCCCCGTCCAAGCTCGATCATTCAGATCGCGAAGCTCCCCTAGGACTGAGTGTTAGTGACAGGTCTGCCAGGTGAGTCAGTGACCGTACGTTTCCGCTGGCGATCCATCTGTGCGGCAGTTCAATGGGTGTCCGAAAGGAAAGCGCATAGGTGACTTGAACGCCACATTGAGGGAGTAGAGGAGCAGATGAGATATGGCGCAAAGCAAAAGAGGGCGGCTCTCAGGAAGGCGGTGGTGCGGAGTTGATACCGGACTTTTTGCTTATCCACTTGTGCGATAACCCGTGGACCTCTTCTCTTTACTTCTACGCCTACTTCTCCCTCTACGTCTGCTTTTACTACTTGCTATATTGCTCATCTTTGTTGGAATTATCCATACTCTTTTCATTCCAATTTTGATTTCACAAAGCCCGAGCTCATTCGTATCAATTTGAAGACCCAAACCCCCACTTTGGCGCTGTCCCGTTCACTCCCCACCTCACTGGCAAAGGGATTCCACTGCAGTTGGGCAATCTACATTCCATGCGCTTCTGTGAATCCCGTTTCCTTTCCCCGTTCGACTCCGAGTAACCTCTCCTGCAGCTGGTGCTTGCGGTCCTGGTTGCTCCAGCTCTGTCGGCGATCAAACGTCGGTTTCCATGACTTCTCCGGTCCCGAATCGTCTTGTGGGCCAGATGGTCCTGCGATACCAGTTGAGGTGGCCTTTGGACTGAAAGGGAGGGTCATTGATGGTGAGTCATGGGTGTCTGGTAACGGGCCATCGTGGTTGTTTGACGGCATGATTCAAAGGTGTGTAGCCCTGGGATTGTATTGAGTAGATTGTATGGAGTAGGATTTGATATTATAGAGGTCAAGTAAGTTTGCTTCGAATTGCTAGTTCGTGACTGAGGAAAGTTGGAGCCGCCGGTGGATATTGCTCTGCTCTTATACCCACCGATGCAAATTCATCCAGGATCAATGCTCTTTGCGGGTGGCGATGGAACAACTCGTTATCCTTGAGCATGCATTGACGAAGGGATACGAAGGAGACCCCTCACAAATCGTTAAACAGCTGCAATCAGGCGGAGAGTGCGGGTATGACGCGCAGGTGGCAAAAGCATCATGTTATAGCCGAAGGTATTGCATACTTCACGGAGTATGTATGTACAAGGTGTGCAAGTCAACGCTACCTCAAGTGTCTATTGAAACATCATCTAACCTGCTCAATGGAAAGATCTTCTACAATGTCATACTTGATTGCTTGGGAAAAGAATCATAAGTACTATGTAGACCGTGCCCCGGGGCCGAGTCTGGCACTTACAAGAGCCGCGATACATCATGTGCGACATACATCCAGATGCTTATGAAATCCATGGATGACGGCATGCATTTGTTTCAAACCATATAGAAAATGTATAGGCAGGGAACCTTGAGTTAGAAGTCATTGGTAAAATTTAAAAGCTAACATAGAAGTCATGATTGCGTTCAACCATTGAAAACAAGCTGACCGATTGGCAAAACCAATCAGGCCAGAACAAGGGTGGGGTACAAATAGTCCAGCAGCGCAACTAAGACAGCAATGTCAAAGGGCACTGTGGAAGACGAATGAGGTTCGAAGAGAAACAAAAGTCGGGGGTCCAAGGTCCGTGAAAACGATATACAATGTACAGAGGCTTTTGGGACACCAGATAAATCATACAGGTGGGTGCGGGAACAAAAACGTAAGAGAGACAACAGGTAAATATGAAAACAACCCAGAAAAGCAATTAAAACAAAACAATAAGAATGAAGTAAATCAGGGTATGCCTCACGCCACGCTATGCGGGTCTCCCAAGGATAAAACCCAGGGAGACCAAGAATCACTGCAAATATGTACTGGGGGAGTCCGACTGAGGGCAGAAGGACTAGGATCTAATTTGGTCAATGATTCATTTCGGCTTGCGCCAGAAGTATTGCTGGAGGAAACAAGACATATTAGCTCATGATCAAGTACAAAGTACATTCAATGATGTACAGGGAATAAAGGGTTGACAAACCTTGTGCTGTTTGCGACAGTTGCGCAGGCCAGGTTTCCGGAGGTCATCCACCACAGCGGACCGACGCATCACATCTTCATCCTCATCAGGAACGTAGTAGTATTCACTCTCGAGTGGCTTGCCGGCGGCGTCTTTTCCTTCGCGGGCAACACGCCCAATGAACTTGGTGGATGCGAGGATGTTGCGAATGTCAGACTTGGAGGGGCCAGTGATGTTTCCGTGACCAGACTTCCAGTAGGCAGGAGGAAGGTTGTTCAAAATGGTCGAGAATGGGGTGGAAGAGAGTCGGGAGAAAGCGAGTTGGTTAGCAGCGTGGTTGCGGACTCTCTCGGATCCTTCGTCGGTGTACTGGGGCTTGGCCTCGGTGGGTTCGTTGTCTCTCTCCTCGTGGGACGTGGCCGGCTGTCTAGGGGACCGCGTGGGCTGGAGGGGCTGAGCAGGCAGTAGACTGCGGGGGGAGCGAGCAGATTGGATGGGGGAATCGCCTGCACGGAAAGAAGCCATACGAGGAAGAAGGTTGTCGCCAAAGGGACCGAAAGAATGAACGATGGGATCATTCTCTTCATCATTGTCGGAGAACTCGTCAGATCTACTCAACTCACTCAGCTCACTGCCATGCGAGGTATGCAAGAGGGCAGTGGCCCTGCGAGCACTTTGAGACGTGACCCCGGTCACTGTATTATGGCGTTTAAGTGGAGACGGCTCATCCTCAAATACCACTACTGCCGCACGAGCTCGGGAAGGTGTGAAAATGGGAGAGGATGGAGGAATCGCATGTTGAGCAGCAGGAGACGGGGACACAGGTGATGCCAGGCGCTGGCGATCGAGAAGTGGGCTTTCCTGCAGCTGCTGGCGAGATTGACGTCTTTGGGTTGGTGTTGCTTCATCACTGGTCTGTTCGGAATCGGTGGATGGGCAGTCTCGTGTTTCACCACGAGGCCATTGGACGAGTACACGGGCCTCGTGGACATCGATCATGATATCCGCGTCCTTGATGTCCGACGTAAAGGTCTTGCCCTTGGCCAGGTCGTATTTCCTCCCTTGGCAGTGGATCTTAATACCGTTCCATCCCATGCACACAATCTCGACCCTATCCCGATCAAACGGGTTGGGTGCAGGCTTATATGTAGCCTTCACGTGAACTCGTGATATCATGCGGCTAGCAGCTAGCTGATGATGACACGAGACACTGGATCTTCCCATCAAGATAGGTTCACCGTTCTCCCGCAACATTATGGAAGGGACGGCAGACAAGGGAGCGCGTTCGAGGGTGGCAGAGAAGGACCGAGGCAGGGATGGCCGGGAGGCAGCGACACCGGGTGGTGGAGGAGAAGACGACATGATGTGCGTCGACGAGGTTGGAACGGGTGTGGGATATAGCGAGACTTCTGGTTCGCGTGCTATACGCTTCTGTCGAGGAAGGGAGGGCGATGAACTCGGCTCGAAAGCAGGCAGTAAGGCTGCTGGACGTTTCACGCCCACGATAGAGCCGACTCGGCTCTTGAGCGGAGAGGATTCCATGGTGGTGAGGTTTAGCGAAGTCGACACAATCTGTATTCAGTAAAAAAACTCAAGTCGTGGTCGGACCCGCGTCACCGCGTGTTATATGAAGACAAGAGAGTCCTAGTGAAATGTAAAGAGGTGGAGGATTTTCAGACCTCCCCTAAAGAAAAGGGTGTGGTTGGAGGGCAGAAATTTTGTCAGAGGGAAGGGACGAGGAGCATTGAGGGAAAAGGACGAAAGGTGGTGGAATGTCCTGGGGCGGAGCGTCTCGTCCCTGCGCGGAAATGCACGCTTACAACCCGAGACGCGTTCGATAGGCGCCAACCACACTCCACAACCGTGTTCTGACTTCAATTGCTCACTCGAGCTGTAGTTCCAATTGGTATTTACGAATATATGGGTGAAAATGCAAAATAGTGCAAAATGAAGGAATTATTCACTTTTTTCTCCTCCTCGCCTTGTACAGTCCGACGCGCGCGCGTCTCAAAACACGTGACCGCGAGACAGTACCTAGGTATCGGTCAAGTATGTCACCGTTCAGGAATTTTGCAGGTAACCATGACTCCGAAATTTCATGCAATTTAGCCTTCAGCCCAAATATGCGATGACTCGGATAATCACCCTCGAGCACTATCTCTTAAAAAGAGATAAAATCCCATAACCTCACACGGTTCCTACTACCAGTACTAGTACAAATTACTAGGGTACTATACGGTGTTCAGCAGAAAAAAAGCAAACCCCCTCTGTAACCCCACTAAATGTCACAAATTCGATAGCCGGTCAGTTGCCCGTCGCGTCTCCCAGCCCCCCATGTGAGGTGAGATCACTTGACTCAAGGAGTTTGCCTAATTCAAATGGCGGTCTTTTCTTTTGGCCATCTGAGCCGTTTCCCAGCAAGGGCCACTCCAGGACACAGCTAGGATAAGAGATCTTCCAACTTTTCCACTCGCGCTAGATCTCTAAACAATCGCAGGTGGGGCCTCGGTTATGTATTTTTTTCCCTGGCTATCACAGTTTTGTTACGCATGGTGGTTCATTTCACACTTCATTCCGAACTTACCAAGGGTCCACCAGGTCTTCACTCACATATAAGAAATGTCCTTCTCGAAAGCATCTAAGCGCACATTTATCTGCGCTTGCAAATTTAGACTTGTCGCCTATTATTCTCCTTGCTTCGTATATGAGCGGGATATGTTACCCCACGGACCATCGCTCGTATCAGTCCGATAATGAAGACCTCGGGATTCATGGTCGTTGCCGGTACTATGAATCAGCTGGGTGGGAATCACTGTAAGATACGATCCAGTTCATCAACCGTAGATGCAGTCAAATGACGACATCACCCAATCCCGAGTCTTTCAGAGTTCGAGGGCCGGAATAAACGTGGATTGTGCGAGAAATTAAACGCCTAGGTTTTCAGAATGATAAATGCTTTTCTTGCAGTACTTGTGTAATGTCGTCAGGGAGTTCTGCCTGGTGCTATACTTTTTTATGCCCAGCCCTGGAGGCGATACCTGTGGAATACTCGTAGACCGTGTCTGTGTTCATAACAACCTTTGGAACCGCCATTTGTAGTGGTCCTAGGTAAACCTTGGGTGAGTGGATCTCCTTCGAGCAGGATTCACCATATACATTCCAGGCTGGAGGTGTACCGTGGACGGAGGTAACACACAAAGTTGGCTGTTGAATGTAAAAAAGATTTCAATACGGAATGTCGCAAGGTTAGGGCTTCGGGACTATATATATCGGCACGTGATTGCATACCAATGGTCATCAGCGATATATATTCTCGCAACTTTTAATCCCATCGTTGTAAAGACGGAAAAATCCACGAAAAGAATATTAGCAAGGAGTAACTAGCCAGTCGGCGCAAATAAATCAGTACAAGAAATGAGCAAGACGATAGCAGCTAGAGCATTTCCAAGGTTCAAGCTTGGACGCAGATGCCTGTCGATCCCATGATGTATAAGTATGATGCATCACATGTACTATCTATCTAGCCCCGCAGACTAATTAATTAAGCCCTCGCATCCAACGGCCATGCATATGTGGAAAATCTGCAGAGTACCTAGTATCGCGGATTTCCCCAACACTCCACGGGTACCGGGACAACAGATGGGCATGAATCGTTGACAGTTGCCCGAGTGGACATGCATAATCATTATGAGGTACATGATAGCCACATGGGTAGCACCCAAGGAGGAATCTTGAAGCCCGTCGGGTGAATTTGGCGAGCTAATCCAACACGGTAGCATTGATTCAATACCCCAAAAAGACGAAGAATTCTCCGACAACCTTGGAAAATCAAACAAACCTCCAAGGCTGGTACTGAACTTCCAAGGTCAGGTACCAACTGGGTCAACTTGTGTACTAGGTAGGTAGTGTCAGTACAATGACAAGCCCTGGAGATGCAGCGCCGCTGGGAAAACGATTCCAAGGTTTGCTGGTGATCTCTCGGAGATCCGCCCCTCCCGAGGTCCACGTTGAAAATGCATGGCCAATGGAAGTATTGAGATGAGGAAGACTGCGCTGTGGGAACATATTCACGATAGAGGTATGCAAAAACCCCGTGGGGAAAAACAAAGCGTGCAAAATGAACAGAGAAAGGAAACGACGGATAGATTTAATATCAAAAGATTCACTTGTACTTGAAGATAATGAAAGAAAATCTAACCATCGAATAAAAAAAATATGGCTCCCTTCAAGGCCTCCGACCAGGGGGAAAAATGGGGGTCATAAGAAATAGAACAGAAACGTGCAACATGGAATAGAATTCGGGCCCAGTCACAAATAAAACAAAGCAGAACTTAAGATACACAGAAGTGAATACGATCCTTCAGACGGGAAAGCGTGATATAGACAAGTGCACACGCGGATGTGAATGGGGCCGAGGGGCCCTTGTCATCCCGGTGATAGGGCCAAGAGAAGTTGGTTGGGATTCGCGAGACGGATGGGCTTCCACCGACCAATATGTGCTTGCGAAATTTACTCGTAGAAGACGTAGTAGGCGTTGCCAGAGGTGACACCGACCTGAGAAGATTCATGTTAGCATGCAGAACGAAAAGAAGACCAAGACATCACTTACGGTGCAACCGCTGTTGCCGCTGATGGCGCCGTTGGAGTCGTAGAAAGTGCCATCCTCGTAGCGGCACTCATCGCTGAGGTTGTCTCCGACGAGCTTAACATTGAAGTCAAGCTTCTTGGTGGTGGTCGGGGTGTTGGGGAAGATGGAAAGGAACTTTCCGGAGCTGGTGTAGCCGACACCCAGGTTGATGGGAGCCCAGTTACCGATGGGCTCGGAGCCATCACCCCACTGGCAACCCTTCTCAGTGGAAACACCCTTGGGGTTAACGTAGTACTGGGCAGAGGTAGCCTTGCCTTCCCAGTTGAAGTAGGAGTCGCCATCGGGGCAAGTCAAGGGGTGAGTGTTGCCAGAGGAGGCGGAGAGAGGAACGGTCTCAGACTCGGTACCGGGGTAGTCAGTACGGCAAACAGCGACATCAGTGGACATCTTGTTCTTGACGTGGACACCACCGACACCGGGGATACAGAGCTGCTTGTGCTTGGAGTTGGTCAGGTGGAGCTTGCCGTTCTTGCACTGAAGACCACCGACGGACTGGCCGGTGGATCCCTGGGTAGTGGGCCATTGCGACTTCTGGTAACCAGCAGGGCAAGCGTACGAGCACATGGCACCGTTGTGGCACTCATCACCAGTGACAGCGGTGACAATGTCGCTGACCAGGTCATCGATCAGAGTGACATACTGGATACCAGAGTAACCACCGAGGCCGAGGTAGTCAAGGGCGAGAGCACCATACTCCGAGGGGAATGTACCACAGTCGATCTCTCCATCAGGGAAGTCGGCCTCAAGACCGGTGGCACCGGAGCTGCTGGAGCTAGAAGAGCTGGTGGTAGCGGCAGCCTTGGTGGCGGAGCTGGTAGAGCTGGTAGTGGGCTCCGCGGTGCTGGTGGAGCTGGCAGGGGTGATGGCAGCAGCAGTCTCTTGGAGGATAGCAGGAGCGATTGTGGACGTCGGGGCCGGGGTCGACGTGGAGGTGGAGGATGGGGTGGGTGTGCTCGTGCTGCTGGTGGAGGAAGGGCAGGCAGCGGCGACAGCGCCATCGAGCCATTCGAACTTGTGCTCGGCAAGACCCTTGCACGCATCGTCGACGCTGATAGCCTCAGGGGATCCGGACTTGGATGGGTCCATCACCACGAAGTCGTACACAACGGGGCCTGGGACTGAAACAGTCTCAGTCTCAGCGGCGCGCTTGTGGTGGTGCGCATGTCCATGGCCGTGTGCAGTCGCAAGACCAGCAGTCGCCAGTGCGGCAACAGTGTTGGTGAACTTCATTGTATCGGTAGTGCAAATCTGCCAGACAAAGAATGTGTTAGTCCCCGGGTGATATATTAATGGTCGCGCGACGGCTTTAGTGGATTATTCGGCCGCGACCAAGGGCATGGGTACAGTGCGCTGGTGTCCACAGTGCCCACCCGTCGCGAGATTGGGGTCGTATCATAACATATTGAAAGTAGCGATCCAGGGACAGGTACCTACTTCAGAAGGCGGGGGCGTGCAATCGCAGAAAAGACAGTGGTTTTTTCAAATGAGCGTGGTCGAGAGAAAGAATCCCTCAGGTCGGATGAGAAAACTTCGAAAGATGAGCTGCGACTGGAGAGACTGGGGAAGAAGAAGGCCAGGAGAGTAACAAAAAGGAGGGGGGCGACTTCGGTCTCTGGCCCGAATAGGTTAGCGTGATATTCTCCTAAAAAGGGGTATTTGGAGATACAATACTTTCCCAGTTTGTCTCACTTGGTGGACCCTGAATCGAAGAGTCTCGATTGTGTCTGTTGCCTTGGCAAAGACGCATAGGCTATTTCCTTTGATACATTCATTTCCTATTGAGATGTGTCTGTTGATCCCTACAATGAGCCATTGCCTGTATACTGGATGTTTTGAAAATGTTTACTTTTCCAAACGAGATTAAAGTCGCCAGGGGGGGCCAATCAGCAGCTGGTAACGCTCTGCCGGGGAGATCCAGAATTCAGGTACACCAATCAGCAGTGGCTTGGGCTGCCGAAATTCCTTCGTATCCGTGGATCCGTATCTGCTGCGTACGGTACAATAACAGCAGACACAATGCGAGAGATGAAGGTATGAAGGCTGCCTACCTACTCCGTGGGTACGGAGAGATACGATATTCCAAACCAATCCTTTCACCTCGAGGACTCCAAAGTAACCACAGGCTAGGGGCACAAAGTTGCGTTTGACACTATGGCCCCCTTTCCCCCTAACAGTTTGCCCAGCTTTTCCAAGGCTGGCAGTGCAAACTCACCACGCAGGGGATCTCCCCTGCCTGTTGACGCACGGTGCACGATCCCATTTGCATGTCATAATGTCCCCCGTATCTCAAGCAGCTCTGTTGAAACTTTTCATTGCGCCGGCATTACAATAAAATCCATGATTTTCAACCCACCTAGCCCAATGCACAGCGTGTCTCTTAATTTACGATGTACTGTACGAGTACCCGGCGCGAGATTTACTCCGCAGGAATCTGACCACACTTTCAGCCTACTCCGTACAGTGGGACCGCAAGGCGTTGGCTTGTTAAATTAGACGCGCAAAGAGTTCCCAGACATCCATTCCAACCAGTTCGCATAATGCCCTCAATACGGAGTACGAGCAGTATGTACCACTACAGTACTAGTATATCTACCAGTATCTACTGTAGTGCTGTACCTAGGTAGAGATCATACTTCATACCCTGTCAATGTGAGGAACTTCCACCCACCGTCGTGACTGAAGAGTGAAATGATACCACAACATAATGCAAGCCAACAACCAGGCCGGCCTGGTCGATCCACCTTAATTTTAATTACGCGGTAAACTCGCACGTCCGCGTCATAATGCTGCCCCCGGGGCCTACTACAGTAGATAACTAGTTAACACACAGGCTCAAGTCACATTTCACATTTTTTCACAGTCAATTGCTCTACAAGTAGTACCGTACACCACTCAATGCATATTTCGTTGTCTCGGTAGCCTGATAATTTGGGCTTCACAAGTAGCTCCCATTCTCTTTCTACTGTATGTTTGGCTGACTGGAGAGTTCGAATTGAATCGAGGCCTACGGTGCAGCATTATCTGAGCTCTATTCCAAGTTTCTCTTCCCTCCATAACCATGCTACGGAGTATACTGTACTGTACTGTACGGAATACCCCGTACGGAGTAAGAACTCAATGATGCTTTCCGTGACCCACACCGGAGACGAGTTGACGCTCACCCGAGTGACCAAGCAAGTGCCGGTTTCACCTACCTATCCTTTAAGATACTCCCTCAAAGACCGTCGACGGGTGTAAAAAAGCTGACACATCCCGAGGCATTATATTGCTAGTACTCTAGACTTGTGAATTATTATTCAATCAAGCCTAACAACTGCGTGTCTTTCAATGTAAGCCGACGACTTCGAGAGAACCATCTGAGTCCACGGGTATGTGTACCTAGTAATGTCCAGTACAATACTTACATGGCGGAGCTTTACTCCTATGTAGATAAATTAATACTGGCAACGTCCGCGCACTACTTTTGGTTAACCGATAGATCGTGGGGAAAGCTTGCGCGGCTTCTCAGTTAACAAGATTGACCATACCCCTTTTGATAACTAGCACTTGAGCGTTTGGGTGAATTCTGGATTATGGATTTTCGCTACTCAGTACTCCGTACCACCGGGTGTACCCAGTATGGGGCCACCGTTCGTGCCATTGAATCTAATAACTATATACTAGTTCTAGAATATAGTACTTGCTTGCCAAGACGGACATTCAAGCTTGTTATGTCTTTAAACGAGTATGTTTTTGACCCCATGGAAGCCACTGCTAGTAAGTACCCCCCAAAGTACATTAGAGAGTCGGGTGATAATGTTGATTTCGCTACGCAACATCCTGTACCTAGGTAAATCCTTTTTGAGATTTCTCGAGATGCTTCGCTCATATTACTTCCAACGCTCCGATACCCAGGCATAGCGGGACATGTGGCATGCAGTATATACCTGCGTGAACGAATTGCTCATACATCATTGTTCGCCAAGGAGGCCATTACCGCCATATAGGATCTGAGCGCATCTGCCTCTTCCTTCTCAGCGGCAACCTTGAAAGCAATTCATTTTTAGCTCTGCTATGAAGATGTAAATAGAGTATTCGGAATCGACCAAGGAAGGCCATCGCCCGACCCCGGTTCTATTAATAGTGAGCCAAGCTGAAGAGGACTTGGCACTATCGGATAGATGGCTCATTTGTTGACAGCGCATGAAGCAAGGCACTTCAAGGTTATTCCCAAGATATGTCACTAAATTGGCCCTATCTTGGAGTCAATACGGAGCCTGGGCAAGCTTAAACTAACCTCGTGATACGGAGTACAGAGACACCACCTAGAAGCTCTCGATGTCATCCGCGTGCGTGCTTCTAGAGCCGAACTTAAATACTCCGTGTATGATGCCGTGATGCTATGTGATCGAAAAGGGATTTTACAGATTGAAAATGTAGCTTAAGTTGAGTGTCCACCTGGGCAGCTCCAATATGTGAAGAAGCTTTCCACCTACTCCGCACAGAGTAGGTAGAATAATCGTCCACGGGTAGTATAGACATTTTGAAAACCGAATGGTGTGCTAGTTGACATTCACAATGTTTTGTATCGGATTTCATCATACCCACCATCCGAGTTGACCTCTATGGCCATCATTCGGACACAGTTGAGTACATAGGTATGGATGAGTGTTGTTGCGTCCCGAGGTCCCTGGATCCCCGCCAGCCGCGGCGCCGATGCGATAAGGTGATGATAAGCAATTGGCGCCTCAGGCATCAGCTGAGGTCTGGACTGCCAAGCACGGACAAACTGCCACCGCCTTCCGAAATTTTTTTTGAGTCCCGATATCATCGCAAAAAAATTGGAGAAGTTCAACGAGTCTGCAATTCGCTGAAATGGGCTCCTCTAATACTCAACTCACCTCCAAGGTGACATCTGGCTCTCCTTACCAACTTGACAAGCCACAGGTTAGTGCCAACAACCCTTCAACCAGGAATCGACATTATACTTACCAAGTTTAGGTCCTCAAAGCCTCCACGGCGTTGCTTAAGCACATCAAGTCGACCCAGCAGGAACAGGAGAAGACCGCGACTAAGAAGACTTTGATTGGCGATAACGATTCTGATGATGAGGATGCCGCGATCAAGAACGAGGCCGTCTGGCTCGTCCTCACCACCAAGCAGCATGTGGTCGACAAGAACCGCCTGAAGCCTGGCAAGATTGCCATTCCGCATTCGCTCAACACATCCCCCTCTCTCAGCATTTGCTTGATCACTGCCGATCCCCAGCGAGGCGTCAAGGACATCATCGCCGACTCCACATTCCCTCAAGAACTTTCCTCCCGCATCGAAAAAGTCATTGGTTTCTCGAAGCTCAAGGCCCGTTACCAGAGCTTCGAGAGCCGTCGCCAATTGTTTGCTGAGCACGATGTTTTCCTGGCCGATGACCGCATCGCCATGCGCCTGGTTCAGACCCTCGGAAAGATCTTCTACAAGTCCAGCAAGCGCCCCATTCCCATCCGCATCGCCGAGATTGAGAAGGTCGATGGAAAGCGGGTCAAGAAGGAGAAGAAGAGGCCCAATGTGCCCACCGACAAGGACGTTAAGCACGCTTCTTTCGCCTCTCCTCTGATTGTTGCCAAGGAGATTGAGCGTACTCTGAACTGTGCTTCCGTGCAGCTCGCCCCATCCACCACAGCCGCCGTTCGCGTTGGATCATCTAAATTGACCCCCGAGCAGCTGTCCGAGAATGTTGCGGCGGTTGTAAAGGGATTGACTGACAAGTTCGTGGCGAAGGGATGGAGAAACATCAAGGCGTTGCACATCAAGGGCGCAAACACCATGGCTTTGCCCATTTGGCTCGCTGACGAACTCTGGGTTGAGGATTCCAACGTTCTGGAGGCTGCCCCGGAGACCGACGCCGGCAACTTCCCCAAGAAGCGTAAGGCTGCCACCGAGGGCAAGCTGCTCGAGGAGAAGAAGACCAAGAAGACCAAGTCTGCGGACGATGAGGAGGAGGCTGCCGCTGTGGCTGCGCGGAAGGAGAAGCTCCAACAGCTCAAGTCCAAGGCTCTCGAGGACGGTGAAACAAACAAAACCGAGGCTCCCAAGGCCGGTGGCAAGAAGAAGAGAAAGTCGACTTCATGATGGTTATAGCTCCTAATGTTTTCTGCATGTAAAGGTATTTCTGGCGTACAAAATATCACGTGTGTCTATTGTTTCGATTACTCTGCATCTGCATACGGAGTTGTGCTTATAATGACCCAAAGTTTCGTATAATAGCCGTAGCCATAGCCATATTTACTCCATAGGCCGTCTCATAGTTGCATGCGTCATTCATTGGTGGGACGGATCAGCCTATATGAATACCGCATTAACCGAGTCCGACCTCGGGAGGTGGTCTTGGCACGCCGACGATAGCCACATCACCGTGAATCGCCGAGCTATAATCTTGCTCTTCTCCCCACGAAGTACAACATCATACTCTGCCACTAAGTCGTCGCCATGATCCCGCTCGCTCGACACTCCGTACTGCGGGCTGCCCGCTCCCAGCTCCAGCCCAGCTGGAAGCTGAGCCAGCCCGCTTCTTCAGCTCTCGCCCGCCTCCTCTCAACTCTCGCAGTTCTGGAGCAACGCAATGGCAAACTCGAGTCTTCCTCCCTCTCCGCAATCGCGGCCGCACAGAAGCTTGGTGGCTCAGTAACGGGCTTCCTTGCCGGTTCTGGTGTCAAGGCGACCGCCGCTGCCGAGGCTGCTAAGATCAAGGGCATGGAGAAGGTCCTCGCCGTGGAGAATGACGCCTATGAGAAGGTTCGGACATCTGCAGCACCAATTTAATCTGAAATCATGGATCATATAGCTGACGCATCTTTTCGTCGATCTACAGGGTCTCCCCGAAAACTATGCTCCTCTCTTGGTCGAGAACATCAAGAAGGGCGAATTCACCCACATTGTCGCTGGCCACTCTGCCTTCGGCAAGAGCTTGCTTCCCCGCGTTGCCGCTCTCCTGGACGTTCAGCAAATCTCCGATATCACAGGCATTGAGAGCGAGGACAGTATGTGAAAACCGAGCGCATGTTCTGACATGTGATCCGACCACTAACGGCCTGCTAGCTTTCGTGCGCCCCATTTATGCCGGCAACGCCATCCTTACCGTCCAATCGTCCGACAACATCAAGGTTATCACCGTGCGAGGCACTGCTTTCCAGGGTGTTGAGACCGAGGGCGGTTCCGCCGAGATCGCCGATGGCGTGGACCCCAATGTCCCTGCGACAACCGAGTGGGTGTCTGAAGAGCTGACCAAGTCCGAGCGCCCTGACCTCGGCACCGCTACCCGTGTTGTTTCCGGAGGTCGTGGATTGAAGTCGAAGGAGGAATTTGACCGTGTCATGCTGCCTCTTGCCGATTCCCTTGGCGCTGCTATTGGTGCTTCGCGTGCCGCCGTTGACAGTGGCTTTGCGGACAACAGTCTGCAGGTTGGTCAGACTGGTAAGAACGTCGCTCCTCAGCTCTACCTCTGTGCTGGTATCTCCGGTGCTATTCAGCACTTGGCTGGTATGAAGGACAGCAAGGTTATTGCTGCTATTAACAAGGACCCCGAGGCCCCGATTTTCCAAATTGCCGATGTTGGCCTTGTTGGTGACCTGTTTGAAAAGGTCCCTGAGTTGACCGAGAAGGTGAAGAGCGCTTGATTTGGACATGCCAGTCCCTTTGACGGCCTGTCGAGCAGGCCGTTGCTTTCTTTTTATGTACTTTGAATGAACCGTACAGTATACCATCGACTAGAGCTGGATTGGTCTACTAGTCTGCAATTACACGCTTTTTTTTCCATGTCTTGTATGCGCAGACCCTTGACACTATGTACTGTAGTTCAAATGCGCAGTGGCAAATATAATATGCCATTGGCCTTTGCAATATCAAAAGCCGGAAGCACACTAGTACTAGTAGTCGCAAGTGGAGAGGAAATGCTCTTCAACCTAAACGGGACTAGCGCGTTTTGCCAGCGCGCGTCGCGTCTTGAGAGGGGAATTACATCGGAGACCGACGAGATATCTGAACGCTTGAATGCTTCCCTCATCGCCCTCATTTCTGTCTTCGTTTGATCCCGCGCTTCATCTACACTCCGAGGGCCCTGGGAACACAGATAACCCGCAATCCGAGTCGTTTTCGGACGATCTTGAAGCAATCGATTTAAACCGTTTGGAGCAAACCCGCAACCGAGTGGTTATTCAGCATCGCGCGTGGGATATATCCGATGTATTTAGAAGTGAAGACGACATAAGACCTTGTGCGTCACTACTTTTACAATATCGCAGGGCCGTGCTGACCAGTATACAGTAGACACACCGACCAAACCATCCGTTAAGACCCCCAGGCCACGTCAAATTACGGCCCAAATCGCTTCCCAATTGCCTTCTTCTCCACCAACCCCCAGAATGCCATTTCTCTCGTCTCAGAATGCGAATGCGTCCACCTCTGGTGATGCGGCCAACGATGCGCAGAAGAGAAAAGCCACCGAGGGCGGTTCGCAATCGGTAGAACCAAAGCGACAGCGCATGGTCGGAGGCTTCATTGACGATGATGATGAGGAAGAAGATGGGCTTGCTGCACTCAGAGATGAGGAGCTAAGTAATCCATACGGCCTGCCAGAAAACTACTCCCAGGAACCCTCTTCGGAGATCCCCAACATCATGGCAACGCCCAAAGCGAATACCGAATTGAACCGCGCAGTGGACACTGCATCGGTCACCCCAAGGCCAATTACAGGGCTGACGTCTCGGCCGGCCCCCAGGGCCCCCAAACTGTTCCAGATCAAGACCTGTTCCGGAAAGACCCACAACATTTCGACAAGGAAAGCCCAAGCCCCCGTTTCCTATGAGCAGATGATTGCTAGTCGATCTCATTCGGAACCCGGAAAAGCGAAAAAGAGTTATTATGGCATTGAAATACACAACTTGCTGGATGATGCAGCTAAGGAAACAAAGTCAAAGACAGTGTCGACGCCAAAGATCCAAAAGACCATTGAAACGAACCCCGGCAACACCAAACAGAACAAAAAAGATTCCGCAATGTGGACGGAAAAATACCGTGCTCGGAAGTTCACGGATCTGATTGGCGATGAGCGTACACACAGATCAGTGCTGCGGTGGCTCAAGGGCTGGGAACCAGTTGTATTCCCAGGCTTGGCCAAGTCTCGACCTAAGAAGCCCAACCAAGAAGATGAAGAGGAGGCCATTCACCGAAAAGTGCTTTTGCTGAGTGGCCCTCCCGGACTCGGAAAAACGACTTTGGCGCATGTATGTGCTCGGCAGGCAGGCTATGAGGTTCTTGAAATCAACGCCAGTGACGACCGCAGCAGGGACGTGGTGAAAGGCCGAATCCGTGATGCCCTGGGGACAGAAAACATCAAAGGCATGAATGTGGAGATTGGCGAGCAAAAGGTCCGTCGCGCTGGTAAACCCGTCTGTGTTGTCGTTGATGAGGTTGATGGCGTGACTGGTGGCTCGGGAAGCGGTGGCGAGGGTGGCTTCATGAAGGCACTCATTGATCTTGTCCTGCTTGATCAAAGGAATTCGAAGTTGTCTGCTGAAGGCAATACTGGAAAGAAGCGCAAGGGTGACACCTTCCGCTTCATGCGGCCTTTGATTCTGGTTTGCAATGATCTTTATTCCAGCAGCCTCCGGCCTCTTAGAGCATCTTCTATCGCGGAGATGATCAGTGTCCGTCAAGCACCACTGGAAAATGTTGTCCAGAGAGTGAAGTTTATATTTGGCCGCGAAGGCATCCCCTGCGATAATGATGGAGCTCGAAGGCTCTGTGAAGCAGCATGGGGTATGGTGAGCAGGAAACAGCGTAATGCCAAAACCACGGGATCCGCAGAAGGTGATATTCGAAGTGTGCTTGTTGCTGCGGAATTCGTGGCGCACAAACTCCGAAACGAGTTATTACCATCGTCACTCAAGCTGACAAGAAACTGGCTGGAACAAAAGGTTCTCAACGCCTCGGGTGAAGGCAATGCCTTCTTCAAAGAATTAAGCCGCGGCGGTGTCCGTGAGATCGTCAATCGGGTTTTCACAGAGGGTGCTGGTTTCTCAGATGCCCCGGCTGGAATGAGCTTCCAAGACAAATTTGACGATTCCACCAGCCGTATTCCTCTTGGTGTGGCAGACCTGCGCAAACGACATGCAATCAACCGATTGCGTGAAATGGTGGATTCAAGTGGTGACCATGACCGCTGTGTGTCAGACTGCTTTGCATCATACCCCATTCAGCAGTACCAGGATGACAACTACTTCTCAAAGCCAAATTCCGCCCACGATTGGCTCCATTTCCACGACTTGATCAGCTCAAAAGTATACTCATCTCAAGAATGGGAATTGATTCCTTATATGAGCCAGGCTGTTGTTGGATTCCATCACCTCTTCGCCACAGCCAGTGGCAGGACCACCGAGGATGACAAAAATGACGATGACGAAGATATGGAAGAACCTCACCCATTTTCGGGCCCGAAGGCCGACTTTGCTGCCTTTGAAGCCCTGAAGCAGAACCGTGCAGCCCTAAATGCCTTCCATGCAAGCTTCTCGGCACCCATGGCTCGCATGTTCCGCTCTAGCGAGAGCGTGATCACCGATCTGGTCCCTCACTTAGTCCGCATGCTATCACCGGATGTCAAGCCAGTCATTATCCGTGGAAACGGGGAATCAAGGAGCACGGCAAGTGTCCGCAAAGAATCCGAACGTGCACTTGTCCAATCCGCTGTCCGTGTTATGAGTGGAATGGGCGTGACATTTGAAAAGGTTCGCGTCGAACACGAAGGAGCTCATGGCGGATGGGCGTACAGAATGGAGCCGTAAGTGAATACTCAAGGATCTGATATCAGCCACGCTAATCAACTCACTGCAGGCCCATTGACTCACTCATTGTCTTCTCCAAGACCAAAGGCAACAACGAATCCGGTAGCACAGCGCCGGTCCGCTATGCCGTGCGACAGGTTCTTGACCAAGAACACCGAAAAGGGACAACCCGAACCAAGTCCGACTCTACAAATGTATCCAAAGTTGGTCCCAAGGACCGTGGCAAGCCCGACGAGGAAAGCACAGCTCGAGCGATCCGTGAAGCAGCTATCAAGCGTGATTTCTTCGGTCGGGTCATCGAGCAGCCTGCCCCACAGCCCAGAGATGCAAACAGTACAGAAGCATGGGTGGATGAATCGTCCAAGGCTGGGCGCAAAGTCTGGGTTACTTTCCATGAGGGTTTTTCAAATGCAGTTCGGAAGCCAATCTCCATGGGAGAGCTGCTGTCTGGGTTGTAATATATGCATGATACCTTTGAGCGTTTGTCACTGTTTGCTAGAGTTTTTGTTTACTTTTTTAGACCAAAAGGCATACTTTCTTCACGATACATACTTCAAAAAGGATAATGAGCGTTCATAGAATTTTATTGCATACTGGTACAGCATGTCAAATGACAAATTGACTGAAGACCGCCTAATCCATGAGTCCTCACGCGTGACAGACTGACTTCGAGGCGCTGCTGACCAGAACGCGATCAGAACGCGACATAAAAGAATATTAAGACAACTAGGCTCTTGGCCGACCGTGAAAAAAGCTTGGAAGAACGCGTCGAATCATTAAAACAGCTTGTAAACAAGCCCAGAAGGTGGTATCCATGTCGTGTAATCGTTGAAGCCCAGAGAGCGAAAGGGACCGACCGAACATTTTCTCAACGAAGCAATTGTCAATGCTCAGATCGGTAGAAGGGCAGACAGCAAGGTAGTATTCCGTTTAGGTTTTGGCGAAACAACCTGTGTGTGCATTCGTGTGATTCGGGATCAACGCATAGAGAGGTAGGAAGCAACAGCTTCACGATGGAGCTGCTTCTGGTGGTTTTGCTTGTTGGTAGCTTCGATTTTCTTGGAGGAATCGTTGTCCTGCGCCTTGGAGGACTTGGACGACTTCGAGAAAGACGAGTACCACTTGGAGTTTTGGCCCTGGGCGTCACCCTTTAGGGTTGTAGCAGTGGAGACACTCGAATAGGTGGATTCGGTGTCCGACATGGTCTTGGACAATGGGTTCGAGAAGGAGGGCATTTCGAATGACGTGTCAGGTTTGAAGTCACGAAGGGTTTGAATGATTTTCGTGGACCAAGGAAAAAAGGTCTGGAGGGAGAAGTAGACGGAGGTGCGTTGACAATGTAATGACCCGTGAACCGGTACGGAGAATAGAGTGGATGTAAAAAGACGCCGCTTTTTGACTGATTGAATATATCAAACTAGAAGTACCCTGTCACTGGGGTTATTCTGATCCTTATATACCTGGAAATACGAAGATCATATACTAGTAATATCCAAGGCCTAGATGGCAACCCGAAATGGATGTCGGCCATAGTGGGGCCATCGGAATAAGATTCGGAGCTCAACTGTATAGGGCGCGAATGTTGGAGTCAGGCTGTGGGTCACATCAAACACTGCCATCTTTACGCCATTTCGAATTGAATGGAAAGACTCTTTACTGAATATGAGAGATATGAAGTCGTTGAGATACACTGCGTACGAAGTAATCCATACGAACAAAACCGAAGAAACCGACCCAACCAAGTGAAAATAGATAAAAAATAGGCATTACTGATGTGCATCATCTAGACCACACTGATGACTCCGAAGATGCGGGATCCTAATAAGGTAATTTACGCAGTCTACTTGTGGGCCATTAGCGCGTGAAAATCTTCCACGTTAATCCACGTTGAGAAGCATGATGCGAAAGGGCGCGATCACCATCTAATTTTTGCTTGGCCTTGTTTTGAAGGATGACTCTACCGGCCTTACTTCGCTGGTTTAGAGCCCCGATGAAGTCTTCGAGCCGCGGGCCCCCCACAGTATTTCTCCGTCAACACTTTAGGATGTACAAACCATCGCAAAGCCCACGAATAGCAAAATCGGACCTCGGAAGGCTATTTCGGTGCTGGAATTTACGTCACCTGGACGTTCGTATTGGATTTCCAAGCACATCGGAGTGCTCAACCCGGGGTCAGATCATCTCAAATCTAACTCTCCACGTTACGAAGTGGCTTGGGATGACTCAACCCCACAGCCTCAGGAATATCTAGACTTTGACAGCGACTCATTGTGGAATCCGAGCCGGAATCTTCCCGACATTTTCAATGATTCTGATTGGCGATAGCCTAACGGGTTTAAGCGTGATCATATCGGGCCTGCTAGGCCCCGTTTTTAGTCCGAGATTTACTCCGTAGTCCGTCCCGATTTCTTTGTTTTATTCCGACGCCGACCACATGCTCGAGGATTCCAAGTCTATTGAATCCCGAAGAGCTGCAATGTTTTCCGCCGGACAAAGAGCATTCTCTGCTGATCGTATGATACAACATTACACATCTTCCCAGAAATGGATCTGGGGCCGAAGACCCATGTGCATGTTTTCCAAAAAGCTCATGGTATTGTTCTCTCGGTCTAATTTGTCCCTTCCAGTTGAATAAAACAATTGTGGGGATGCATTAATAAAAGCCAAGGAGCGCAGAGATATTGCGAATACACTCTACCCGTTCCAATTTCTTGTCATCCATGAGAGTTTCGGAGTGCTCAGCCTTGTCCTTCAACAGGAAGGCTACCTAGCCCTGGAGGGCTCGACCCACACTATCATCTCTCTTCTTGCACTTAATGTCTTGGAACACACTTCTGTTGGAATAATGTTCCAAGAACCTTTCATGTCCCAACCCTGTTTCCTTGGGGTTGTCGACCCTGGCTATTCTCCATCGAATCCCTAGTGTACCGTTGGCGATTCGCGTGAACCTTGTACGAAGTCAGGACTTCTTACAATTATCCTCCCGTCTAAGGTAGATGTCATCATCTGTAACTTCTGCAGGATACCGAATCATCATCATCTCAGTGGTAAATCAACCTCATTAAACCCTCCAAAAACTAACTTCCGTCAGAAAATGCCAGAGGGAAGAGTACTCATCTTCTTTGTCCACCAAGCAGGGGTCAAAACCTGTGATCTCGGTTTCAAAGAAATCAGCCTGTTTTTCATTTCTGTCAGACGATCCTTCTTTGTCTTTAAATGTTGTTTCATAATCTATTTTCTGCAGTAGCGATGTTTCTTTGTGTCGCGCAGTATATAGATAGAGCTGCAAGCTGGTCGTTTTCGCAGTCTTCATCAACATTCTCAGATTTCAATGTTCAAAATAGCTGCTCCTGGTCCCAATGCTCGTGCAAATCCAGCGCCACTGCATCGTCAATGGTACATGTCGTGTCTCTGCAGCAGTTCGAAAGCGCCTGTGACTGCTGTAGCTGCCTTCGACATCAGTTATCAACTCACAATTGCGGATTCCATTCTTTGTGGTTGGTGTAACGGTAAGAAAAGTCTTCGTGTCGAAACA
>CAJVNO010000020.1:130658-205052 GCA_911174995.1 Penicillium olsonii | reverse complement strand
TGTTTTCTATTTTTTTTTTTTCTTTTTTCGTTTTTTTTTTTTTTTTTTTTTTTTTTTTTTTTTTTTTTTTTTTTTTTTTTTCCCCCCCCCCCCCCCCCCACCACCCCCCCCCCCCCCCCCACCCCCCCCCCCCCCCCCTCTCCCCCCCCCCCCCCCCCCCCCCCCTTCCCGACCTTGAAGGCTCCCATCATCCCCCGTAGACTCGGGACCTGTTCGTTTCATTTTTCATGTTTATTGGTTTTTGACTGGAATCACCTCATGTCGCCCTAATTAGAACACTTCATTTCTTTTGCGTCAGGATCTTGACTATCCGGTAAGTGATCCTTGAGCCCAATTTTCTCACCCTCGGGAGCCCCATCAAAACTTGTAGCCTGTCTCGACAAAGCCCGCCTTTTGGTCCCGACTTTTCACACGGAAATCTACTTGCTTTGGGGTAGGCTTCCTTTCGCTCAGTGGCTAACGACAGCAGGGCACAATGGCTGGCGTAGACGAGACCCTCGTGGCCGCGACTGTTGTGCTTCAGAATCTGGCCAGAGACGAGCCTACCTCCGGCTCCTCATCACCTCCATTTGATTTCCAATTATCATCGAACGGGATCAAGTCCGCCAAACTCCCGGGAGAGCAGAGTCCTGCAAAGGCAGCCTTCGAAGCCGAGCTTGAGGCCTTGGTGCGCCGCGTGCACCATCTGGAATTCCAAGCTGTCAGTCACCAGTTCCCCGACGATTTCCAGCAGCAGACGAATCCCAACACCGGGGAGGTGTCTGCTGAGGAACCCATCGAGAAGAATCCTGATTTCCTGAGGACTTTTGGGCTCTCTCGCTTCGCGTCCGGTCAAGGTTCTGACTCTTCTTCTTGCCTTTTACAGCAGCAAAAATCGATCCCCACAGCCCCGGTGGAAACGCCCGACGACCGTCCTCTGGGGGAGATCGACGACGATACCGATGACGAAGACGAAGCCGGTACCCGCGTCGTGCGGGAGGAGGACATCAGTTTCCTTCGCAACCACGTACAAAAGCAGGCCGAAGAAATAAGCTCCCAGAAAGACATCATCGCCCAGGTCCGCGACGAATTGCAAAAACAGGAAGAACACACTCGACGCGCGCTCACCAAGGTCGAAAACGAAGATGTCGTCCTTTTGGAGCGCGAGCTCCGCAAGCATCAACAGGCCAACGAGGCCTTCCAGAAAGCCTTGCGTGAAATTGGGGGCATCATCACCCAAGTCGCCAACGGTGATCTGTCCATGAAAGTCCAAATCCACCCGCTGGAGATGGACCCTGAAATTGCCACATTCAAACGCACAATTAACACTATGATGGACCAACTGCAAGTTTTCGGTAGCGAGGTGTCTCGTGTCGCGCGTGAAGTCGGTACCGAGGGAATACTTGGAGGACAGGCTCAGATTACCGGTGTCCATGGTATTTGGAAGGAACTTACCGAAAACGTGAACATCATGGCCAAGAATTTGACAGACCAAGTGCGAGAGATTGCTTCCGTTACCACTGGTGTCGCCCACGGTGATCTCAGTCAGAAGATCGAGAGTCGTGCCCAGGGAGAAATTCTCGAATTGCAGCAGACCATCAATACCATGGTGGACCAACTCAGAACATTCGCCACAGAAGTAACGCGGGTCGCGCGTGACGTCGGAACAGAAGGTGTACTTGGAGGACAAGCTCAAATCGAGGGTGTCCAGGGCATGTGGAATGAGTTGACAGTCAATGTCAACGCTATGGCCAACAACCTCACCACGCAAGTGCGAGATATTGCCACTGTCACAAAGGCTGTCGCAAAGGGTGATCTTACGCAGAAGGTCCAGGCCAATTGCAAGGGTGAAATTGCAGAGTTGAAGAACATCATCAACTCCATGGTGGACCAACTACGACAGTTTGCTCAAGAAGTCACCAAAATTGCCAAGGAGGTCGGAACAGATGGTGTCTTGGGCGGTCAAGCGACCGTCAATGACGTGGAAGGAACCTGGAAGGACCTCACGGAGAATGTCAACCGCATGGCTAACAACCTGACCACCCAAGTGCGTGAGATTGCAGACGTCACTACTGCCGTCGCAAAGGGTGACTTGACTAAGAAGGTCACTGCCAATGTCCAAGGAGAGATTCTCGACTTGAAGAGTACAATCAACGGCATGGTGGACCGACTGAACACATTTGCCTTTGAGGTCAGTAAGGTGGCTCGTGAGGTCGGCACGGATGGTACTCTTGGCGGTCAAGCCAAGGTTGACAATGTCGAAGGAAAGTGGAAAGACTTGACCGACAATGTGAACACCATGGCGCAGAATTTGACGTCTCAGGTGCGGAGTATCTCCGACGTCACGCAAGCTATTGCCAAGGGTGACCTTGGGAAGAAGATCGAGGTCCACGCACAGGGAGAAATTCTCACGCTCAAGGTCACCATCAACCACATGGTGGGTCGTCTTGCGAAGTTCGCAACTGAGTTGAAGAAGGTCGCTCGAGATGTCGGTGTCGACGGCAAAATGGGTGGACAAGCCAATGTGGAGGGTATCGCGGGTACCTGGAAGGAAATCACGGAGGACGTGAACACCATGGCCGAAAACTTGACATCGCAAGTGCGTGCTTTCGGCGAAATCACAGATGCCGCCACCGACGGTGATTTCACGAAATTGATTACCGTCAATGCATCTGGTGAGATGGACGAACTGAAGCGCAAGATCAACAAGATGGTTTCCAACCTACGTGATAGTATTCAGAGGAACACTGCCGCCAGGGAGGCTGCCGAACTTGCCAATCGCACCAAATCCGAGTTCTTGGCCAATATGTCTCACGAGATTCGAACTCCGATGAACGGTATCATTGGAATGACTCAGTTGACCTTGGACACCGACGACCTCAAGCCCTACACCCGCGAAATGCTGAACGTTGTGCACAACTTGGCAAACAGTCTCTTGACTATCATTGACGATATTCTCGACATTTCCAAGATTGAAGCCAACCGCATGGTGATCGAGAGCATTCCGTTCACGGTCCGTGGCACTGTCTTCAACGCCCTCAAGACATTGGCTGTCAAGGCCAACGAGAAGTTCCTGAGCCTGACATACCAGGTTGACAACACCGTTCCTGATTATGTCATTGGTGATCCTTTCCGTCTCCGCCAGATCATTCTGAACTTGGTTGGCAACGCTATCAAATTCACGGAGCATGGTGAAGTCAAGCTCACGATTCGAAAGTCTGACCGCGAGCAATGTACAACCACCGAATACGCCTTCGAGTTCTCTGTGTCCGACACAGGTATTGGAATCGAAGAAGATAAACTTGATCTTATTTTCGACACCTTCCAGCAAGCCGATGGCTCAACGACCCGCCGATTTGGTGGTACCGGTCTTGGTCTTTCCATTTCTAAGCGTTTAGTGAATCTGATGGGTGGTGATGTGTGGGTCACTTCAGAGTATGGCCACGGCAGTACTTTCCACTTCACCTGCGTTGTGAAGCTTGCGGATCAATCTTTGAGCGTGATTGCGAATCAGCTCTTGCCATACAGAAACCACCGCGTGCTGTTCATCGACAAGGGCCAGAATGGCGTTCAGGCGTCCAATGTCATGAAGATGCTGAAGAAGATCGAACTGGAGCCTTTGGTTGTGCGGAATGAGGAACACGTCCCACCACCTGAGATTCAAGATCCTTCTGGGAAGGAGTCTGGTCATGCCTACGACGTCATCATCGTGGACTCTGTGGACACAGCTCGTATTCTGCGTACGTTCGACGAATTCAAGTACATTCCAATTGTTTTGGTTTGTCCTTTGGTATGTGTCAGCTTGAAGTCCGCTCTCGATCTTGGCATCAGCTCATACATGACCACCCCGTGTCAACCCATTGACCTTGGAAATGGTATGCTGCCAGCGTTGGAGGGTCGTTCAACGCCCATCACTACGGACAACTCTAGGTCGTTCGATATCCTTTTGGCTGAGGATAACGACGTGAACCAACAACTCGCAATGAAGATTCTTCAAAAACACAACCACAATGTATTCGTTGTTGGCAATGGTTTGGAGGCTGTTGAGGCTGTGAAGAAACGTCGCTACGATGTAATTCTGATGGACGTTCAGATGCCCGTCATGGGTGGATTTGAAGCTACTGGGAAAATCCGCGAGTACGAACGCGAGAGTGGGCTCCAGCGTACTCCAATCATCGCGCTCACTGCTCACGCTATGTTGGGTGATCGCGAGAAGTGCATCCAGGCTCAGATGGATGAATATCTGTCCAAGCCATTGAAACAGAACCAGATGATGCAGACTATTCTCAAGTGTGCCACCCTTGGGGGGTCACTCTTGGAGAAGAGCAAGGAGTCAAGAATTTCCAGCAGTGGGGAGATGCATCCCAACTACTCGATGTCATCAGACAACCAAAATCAACAGCAACAGCCGCAACAACAGTCTCAGCAGCGGCCACAGAAGCAGCAATCCCAGCCACCCCAGCAGCAGCCTCTGCCACAGCCCACTCGCCCCGTTGTGGATTCGCGGTCTATAACTTCCTCCGGTCCCATCAGCCGAGGAAGCGTCGTCAGCCCAGCACCACAAGACAAGGACGAAGAGATGATTGACGAGCGGGTACGTTAGCTGTACGTTGGAACCTTTTTTTCTTGATTCGATTGACTAATTCTCTCTTCCCCAGGCACTGCTGCGTTCAAACAGCACCTAGAGTTCGTTTGCATAGCATTTATTTTCCCGGATTTGACTGGCCGTTGATACCCCTGTCTATATGAGCCACTTATCATTTTCCGTTGATCTTCATACCCTCCTGCGCCTTTCTCTGCTATCTCCACCTCCAGCCATCGCATTCGCTTGCTTGTTTTTTTTTTTTTCTCATTTGGTTCTCCCCTCTTGGGGTGGTGTTTGGCGCATATGATAGGACTCGATTTGACCTATAAGGATGTCGGGTGACCAAATAGGGGAGTTTTCATTCATCAGAGAGGCGCTATATTTTTCTTTTTTGCTTTTCCTTCTATCTCCAGGATTGGTACCTCACATCTTCCTCTCGCTTTTGCCTCCTGGGTCCTCCCAGCACCCTTCTCTTCATTTCCATTTTTGGATTGTATTGTATTTAGTTGCTATTCTTGACAATACCTATTGCGGCCACCATAGATGGTTGCAATTCTACCTTCTCAATATCTCCTACCTCCTATAAGCCCCATTTGGTGCAAATCAAGATACCAATCTAGTCTATGGGGTACTTTAGCTAAGCTCTGGTCGTCCGTACGCCTTCCCACGTTGCCAAAAGAATACGGTTTCATTTCCCGTGGAGTTGGGTTTGATAGATCTACATGATCAATACAGAAGGCTGCATAAAAGCAGCCTGGCAGTTGAAGCCTATTTGAGAGGTTGCGGAATTGGCACCGAATTAGGGCAGAGTCGGGGAACGCAAACATGTATCTTCACTGCTACTATACTGAACTGGGCACCATCCGGAAAAATATTGCTCATATGGAAATCCTGTTTCCCACAACCTTGAATGAGAACTGCCTCAATCTTGATGCCACCGCGTTGGGAGTCCTACTGAAATGCTAGGATCGAGGTTCCAAGGTTCGTCTATACATGCTCTGCAGCCTAGGCAATCACCATGGCTGCCGCATGCCCCCTAAAGCAATGTCCATAAGGATGTACCCGTCTATTCTACGAACCTTGGAAATATCACGTAGGCAAGTCGGCTGTCTTACCAAAAGTCAACCAATTGTACCCTTACGGTTCCCAAGACAGCGAGAAATTATGCCTAGGTCAACACTGTGAATGCATTACGGACTTGCATGCCTACGTCCAATGATTGTCAGGGTCGATCTCCCAAGGTCTCATTATGGTCGTTCCACCACCTGGTCACTATTTTGACTAGCAACCCTCTATGTAACATTCAGGGCCATTGTAAACACATTTTGACTGGCCTCTTAGAAAGCAAGAGGCTAGTAGCCCACGGGATATGAGATATGATGAGAAACATTGATAGCTTTTAAAACACCAAAGCATGCCCAACTCCGAAAATCTGCAAATTGCAGGAACCATGTCATATCTGAAGAAGCATGAAAACAAAAGAAAAATAGCCCGGGAATTTAGTCGATATCCATCTCCTCCTCGACCCCACCATCCACCAACATCTTGGCCTTGGACTTTTGGCGGAGTCTCTCCTCGCCGTGAACTCTGTTGGCAACCTTGCTCTGCTCGGCAACCATGGGCTGGCCCTCCTCGCGCTCGCGGAGTTCCTTGCGGATGAGGTGCTCACCCTCGTTGACGACCTTGCGGTCGGCCTCGCGCTGGCGCTCGCGGGCCAGCTTGCCGGCCAGACGGCGCTTGGTGAAGACACGCTCGCGGCGGGTTCTGATCTCCTCGACTCTCTCCATGGCGGTGATAGTGGCAGCCACCAGGTTGCGGTCGTACTTGACGGGGACGTTTCTCTTCTTGGCGAACTGGGACAGGACGAGCGATGAGTCGACGATCATCTCCTTTCCGCGGGCGGCACGGTGAGTCTTGGTCCACTTCAACTTGCGGGGCTGACGCTTCATCTTGAAGTTCTTGTGGCACTTGGACCGACAGAAGCGGAATTGTCGGGCATCGTTACGGACGAATGTGATTCCCTTACTCGGGAAAGCCGGGCGGGAACAGAAGTGACAGGTTTCAACACTGTAGAGAAAACCGATTGTTAGACATGAAATATCAATATTATCGGCTCAGACTTACCGCATGGCTGCAAAGTGGTGTTGGTTCTTGTGTTTGAGTCGCAAGAAACTTTTTCTGAAGCTGGGCCTGAATGGTGGAGCAGACCACGCTAAACCCTTTTGGGGCTCGTGCGCTGACTTTTCTATCCCGACGCCTCTCCGCTTCTTTACGTCCACTTGATAAACCCCATCGATCTTCAATACAATATGGCTTCTGCTCTCGCTATCGGTTTCGGTATTGCCACCACCGCTTTCCTGGTATGTATCTTCGAGTGATGGCATTCAGTTCGGGGGTTAATTGTTTACAGGGCCGTGCCGGTCTGGTCGCCTACCGCCGCTCCAAAGGAGGTCTCAACGCCGCCGGAAAGGCCTTTTACAAAGGGTGAGTGATATTTGCCTTCAAGCGGAACGATTTCACTGGGAACACTTAGCTAATGATACACAGAGGATTTGACCAGCGCATGTCCCGTCGCGAGGCCTCCTTGATCCTGCAACTTGCGTATGTGAATCCAAACATCCAAACATCAACCGCCACTGACAGCTTTCTCCCCTAGCGAGCGAACTCTTACCAAGGACAAGATCCGCAAGAACCACCGCCAGCTCATGCTGCTCAACCACCCCGATCGTGGTGGCAGCCCGTACCTGGCCACCAAGATCAACGAAGCGAAGGAATTCCTCGATAAGCATGTTTGAACGTGCAATTTCTATATCTTGTTCATGAGGGAAAGTGACTTCTGAGCCGATGATTCGGCCATTACTTTGGGCTCATAGCGTGGCGTTGGTTTGGCATTTTACCACGTCGGGGGAACCTCCGATGCTGGTTGTATTATACTGTTCTTTTTACATATCCCTGAGATCGCCGCTCCTCAAATGTACTTTTATTTCAATATGCCAGACAATGACCTCTAATGAGGGATCTCATGGTCTAAAGCCTACGTATAGCACTGGCCTGCTGGGATCCCATACCCCATGTTGGTCTCATAAATATTCGGACTGTCCCAAAGAGATGAAAGACATGGCAGAGATGGTTACACAACACATAAACATATTGCATGTAGGGGTTTGAAAGCAAATTCTCTGGCCTCGGAAGCCCACCAGGGCTCACCCGGATCGGACGAACTCGACCGTCAAACTTCTCGGCACTCGGAGTGCGCGGCCTCCGTTTCTCGTGCTCTGGGATGATTTACAGAAGATCTTTATATTACTCTCTTCGCCTTCGCATCCGTGTATCAAGTCTGTACTGAGAGAGTTTCCGGAGTCTCCGTTATCTCCGAAAGAATCTGTCCACCTTTGGGGTCTTTGATGCGTCATCCATTCGCACAAGGCTTCCTCTTTTCTCCCAGAGCCCCCAGAGCCCCCAGAGCCTGAAACCCCTACTCGAAGCTGTCCAACGCCCTCAGCGTTTTCGCCTGCAGGCATCACCTGAACACCACTCCCCCGCAGTCTCCTTACCGACACCGCCGTTGCCTCCACTCCGCGGAGTGTTGCCCCTCATAGCAAAATGGATCTGGGGGACGACGGCCTAGGTTTCGAAATGAACCCAATGATGAACCAGACACCGCAGTTGTTTAGCTATGACAATCCGATGCAGGGTGGTACAGGGTCCATGTACGACGACTCGTCGCTGGGCGCGGGCGACGAAACCAATGACGCCAAACGACGGAGGATCGCCAGGGTGAGGATCACACCAGCACTCATGGGTGTGAAAGCTCTAATCTAATCTCGACAGGCTTGCGATATGTGTCGCAAGAAAAAGATCAAATGCGATGGCAAAATGCCCAAATGCTCACATTGTATCAATTACAAGACGGAATGCATTTTCACCCAAGTTGAGAAGAAGCGCAACCCACCGAAAGGGTATGTAAACTGATTGCGCATGCCTCTCCGGATCTAACAAAACCATCACAGAGCGAAATACATCGAAGGCCTCGAAAATCGCCTAGGGCGCATGGAGTCGTTGTTGCGCTTGTCGGGTCTCTTGTCGGAAGATGATGGGGGCAAGACGGATCTTGGGACGTTAGAGAAACGACTTGCCGATCGAACGAATGCGCTCAACGCAGCAAATGCAGCAAGCGCATCGAATACAGCAAATGCTGCGAAAAGCGCATCCAAATCCATGGCTCATGCAACCCAGCGCGCCCCAAGTTCCCACCATACCACTCCCAGGATGGACTCCAACTCCAGTCCTCAGACGGCCGCTACATCGCCGGAGTCACAAAAGTCGGAAACTGAAGTTGAAGCCTTGTCGGATATGATGTGTTCTTTGGTGACAAATAATTGCGGCGAGACTCGGTACATAGGATCCTCATCGGGATTCTCTATATTCTCACCCAAGGGAATTCAATGGGTCAACGAGAAGACCGGCGACACATCTTTCCAGGACATGATATCATCGGCGTACGTCGACGACAACAAGTGGATGTATTGGAAACCCGAGATCTTCAGCGATATCTTCGCAAGACGTGTCTTCAAACCTCTACCACCAAAAGAAGAAGCTCTCTCACTATTCAAAGATTTCTTCGAGAATTTCAACTGCCTGTTCCCGTTGTTTCACGAAGCCACATTCATGCATCTGGTAGAGCGACAATACTCGCGCGATCCCTATGAGGGTTCGGGCTGGTGGGCCAGCATAAATGTTGCTCTGGCCATTTCTCACAGACTCAGAGTTATGAGTAACCTGGTACCACATGAGGAGGACAAGAAGGCCTGGCTCTATCTGAAAAACGCAATGGGGGTTCTGACTGAGCTCACAATGCGCAACACCGATCTGTTGAGTGTGCAAGCACTCCTGGGCATGTCTCTATTCCTACAGGGGACTCCTAACCCACAGCCCGCTTTCTTCCTCGTCGCTGCGGCCATTCGACTATCTCACAGCATCGGTCTCCATAAACGTGGTTCTGGCTTCGGTCTCAATCCAGTCGAA
Organism: Penicillium olsonii; assembly: GCA_911174995.1. Lineage (NCBI taxonomy): Eukaryota > Fungi > Ascomycota > Eurotiomycetes > Eurotiales > Aspergillaceae > Penicillium > Penicillium olsonii. The sequence continues at coordinate 195,463 of CAJVNO010000020.1, read as the reverse complement.
GTCGAGCAGCGAAAGAGAGTATTTTGGATTGCCTATCTTTGCGACAAGGAGTAAGAAGCATCTGTTTGATGATCACCATATGAGTTGTGCTAACTTTTTTTCTAGCATTTGTCTTCGGTCTGGTCGCCCGCCAGTACAGGACGACGATGACATGAACGTCGAGCTGCCGAGTGAAGACCCACCGGATAACGTTGGAAACGTACCGTTGGCCGATGGCAGGAGCAAGTTTAACCTCTTCCGGTCGCTCTGTGAATTTGCCACCATCGAAAGCCACGTTTACAAGCGACTTTACTCCGCCAAAGCATCAAAACAATCTGACGGCGAGTTGCTCAACACAATCGGCGAACTCGACAAAGAGTTAGAGGACTGGAAAGATAGCATTCCTATTGATTTCCGACCCGAAAATGAGATTCAAGCCACGCACACGCCGCTCATCATTCACGTCGTTGTGCTACATTTCGCGTACTATAACTGCTTGACAACGATTCACCGCATGTCAGTTCATCATGGCTATTGGACCAGTCGTTTGTCCAATTACGCCATCCAAGGTCTCAATGCTAGGCCTCTGAACCCAAGAGTCTTCTTGTCGGCAGTTCTGTGTGTCACCGCGGCCAGGGCTTCTATCAATCTGATAAAGTATATTCCACAGGGCGACTTTGCCTGTGTTTGGTATGTCCTACTCGAAGATTTATCATCATTGAGCACGGATTACATTGCTAATTATTCATCAGGTTAATCCTCTATTACCCGGTCTCTGCTCTTGTAACTCTTTTCGCGAACATACTGCAGAACCCCAATGATGCTCGTGCGCGGTCAGATATCAAATTAATGAACGTGGTGGTCAACTTCCTCTCCACTCTAGTGTCCGACGAATCCAATGGCAGCATCAAGCGCATGCTCGGTCTTTGCGGCGAATTTGAGAGGATCGCCAAGGTCGTCTTGGACCGATCGGAAAAGGAATCCCACTCTCGCAAGAAACGCAAGACTGCCCCGGAAGACCCAGCAGAACAAGGCGAGGAAGAATCTCAATCGAGAACCTCACCGTCCGTCAAACGTACACAACCACCGTCTAACTCGGCAGCCTTTTCACCCTCTGCATTCACACATCCCACTGCCGCAGCCCCCTCGCCCAATCCGGGAAGATCGTTCTCAGGGGCTACCATGCCGCCGACAAGTGGCGTCCCTGCAGATCTCCCAAGCAATGTTCACTCCATTTCTGGCATTGGACAAGAGTTCTCGGACATGCTCAGCTCTGAACAGATGGCGGGTGTTGGGTTCCCCGACCAGCCTCCATTTGGCGCCGCTAGCCCGGGAATCGCGCCATTCCAGCAACCATTCGTCCCTCAGGATCTATGGCAAATGCCTATGACAATTGAATGGGACTGGGCAGACATGTCCACTAATTTCCCCCCATTTGAAGGTGCTGGCCCACCACCGGGGCAGTGATAATAACCTATTCATGTCTTACAAGCTCGTTACGGCGATCATCCCATTTATCGCGGCGAATCATCTCTCCTCAACAAAGAATCTCTACCTCTGATGTATTAAGCGCTCCCCTCTGTATGAATCACCACGGAGTTATTGATTTGGACTATGTTGCAAATGGCGTGACACTGTCACATTTTGATGAGACTGTAAATTTTCCAATAATCGCTCCTGTTCGAGAATTACGTGTCACTACCTACCTTCGCTGTGGGTCATGCCATAAGTCACTAACATACCTCTGTGGTCAGGTGTGGATGATCGCTTTCCAAGGTTAGCATCACCACGGCGTCATCCCAAGGTTGTCATGCTCTAGCCAAACATTGAACTACAAGCGGTTTTTGAGACTTCCACGCCACACTGGGAATACCACGTCCCTTCAGTCATGCATTCTCTAAAGAGTTAATTACTAGAGCATAAGAGGTACATTTTCCATCTAAACGTGGACCCATAGATCTTGGCTGCCACCGCCTTTAACCTTAGGGTGCTACCAAGGTTGGGAGTCATGCTCACCCAGCGATCCCGAAACTCCACTTGTGTTTTTCTTTCATAATGTCAACAACCCAAAGACCTTCCAATCGTATGGCGGTTTGGCCGAGTGGTCTAAGGCGATTGAGTACGTTCCACTTAACTCAAATGATCCACCAACATCCACTAACCAATTCAACAGCTAGAAATCAATTCTCTTCGGAGGCGCATGTTCGAATCATGCAGCCGTCGTGCTATCTTTTTTTGCTTTTTTACTCGTTGTTCCTAGACCACTTCGTTTTTTTTAAAAGAGGACCCAGCAGTAGGAAAATGAGATACTGTTCTTTTTTCTGAAGCTGCCCAGGTTCGGATGGATTTTGGGGCTTGTATGTCTCTGCCCATCCATTGGCTGTGTCTGGTAAAGACGACTCGGGGTCCTCTTGCCACCCGGTTCTTTCAGATATCGCCCCTTGCATGAAAGTCAAACTAGCAGTTTTGCGCCCTCCATCGTTTGTTCTTCCTGTTGTTAGGTTAACGAACACAAGGCCCGCACCGTCGAGGCGTTTATCGGTCGGGCTCTAATCCATGGATACTCCAACCGGCGGTATCGTATTCCGTACGCGTTTCCCGTGGCTCGATCTCAATGCGCTGTTGTGGTCGATTTATCAAGTCGTCAGCACTGGACCATTCGGTTCCCAGTCTAACTTCCATCGAGTGTTCGCTTGGAGAAACCAGTTATGGTTCTCTTCTTTAAGGCCGCTCCCCCTTTGCCTGGATTGTCGTGCGGGAGTGATAAGCCCACAGTGTGCACTGAGTGAAGTCACGATGAGCGAAGCAAAGATCGTGATGCTGTACAAGTCTCGATGGTTCCAAGCCTAGCAGTCCCCTGTGAAATTCATCTTCCATCTCCCTACCTGCCCCAGGATGCTGCTTACAATAAACTGAAAATTGCTCACGTCTTCTGGATTCATTCCTATTAGAACTAATGCTAGCATTTCTCATTTTTAGAGAAAAGAACATAAGTTCTATCGCTCTGGATACCAGCATATAGATGCCCAGGTGTGGATCCCCACCTAGTTCTTCACATGGGCAAAGTTGGTCTGTTTTGATTTATATAGCCATGAATTGACAGACTGTTATAACCAGGCGGTTTGGCCGAGTGGTCTAAGGCGATTGAGTACGTTTCACTTAAAATCAACGATCCACCAACATTCACTAACCAATTTCACAGCTAGAAATCAATTCTCTTCGGAGGCGCATGTTCGAATCATGCAGCCGTCGTGCTGTTATCTTTTTTGCTTTGCTTTTTGGCACCCCTTCTCATTATTTTTCTTTCTTTCTGGAGCAATAAGTTTTTCTTACAAGGAACAATCAATTGCATGTAGCATTTTACGTTCGACATCCTCTACGGAGTAAGTGTAATCTCATCCATATTCAAGGTTCCCCGAAATAAAGCCACTGAAAAGAAGGAAACCTTGGAAGAAGTCAGATGTAGGCAAACTTCTAACCCTGCAAGCATTGTCCTTGAGTATGTCAAAGACGCTTGAAGCCATACTCGTCGTAGGCTTCTGCCAAAGTGCTATTCCCGCACAATTTTGTCAATATCAGATTGTAATCTTTGCCTATCTCCAATTGTCCCATCTCGGGAATCGCTCTATATGCCTCCTATCTGCCTCCCGTCCTTCCGTGTGGCCTCTACGGTCCTGGGGGTGAGCTCAGTCTCGCCTTCTTTTGTCTTTCTTTCTCCTGCGACCTTTTGATTTCACTTTCCCCACTTCCTTTTCTCCATCCCCAGCTAAGTATGCTCGTCTCATCGTAACATGTCGTTCTTTGTTAAGAAAGACCGCATGTTTTGCCGAGAATGTCGCTTCAACGGACACCTTGCCAGAGACTGCCACAGATACTGCAAGTGGTGTCATTCCCCCTTCGGCCCTAATCATACTGCTGTTTGCAAACATATGCCTACTTGCTATCGATGTGGAGAACCGGGCCATCTCAAAAAGGACTGCTCATCCCGAAAACGGAAACGCGGTGAAAAGCCTGACTTGGAATCTCTGGAATTGAAAACATGTTTTCAATGTGGCGAGAAGGGTCACCTCAAGCATTCATGCCCGAAACTTGGACCAACCTGCTTCCAGTGCGGTCAGATTGGTCATCTGAAGAAGGCCTGCCCACAAATTGCCTCGATCACAACACAGGCAGGTCACCCCCTTCCATGCCTATGATTCAAAGACTCCCTCTAATTCGAGAGATCCAGCTGCATCATCAGGTCAAAATACCGGAAATGCGGCCTTTGATTCAGGGACTCGTGCACAAGCTGTACAGAAGAGAGATTAAGGACCATCTAATTGATCACTTGCCATATCCTTCCATCATTGATGCCGTTGGCGGTGAAAATTGTTTCACCCAAATGGCATTGAATTCGATCGAGCCTCGTGTCCTCGCTCTCCAAGGCAAGATGGTCACGGTGGAAATGTATGTTGTCTTCTATCAACTTTTTACCAGGCAACGCTTACACTGTCTAGGCTAGAGAGGATTTGTACATCTCAGATGCAAGAGCCTGATCCGTGGCCACATTTTGATGGTGGCTATTGCGACTTTATCACTGATCGCCGAGACGAGGGGTACTGGCGCGGTTATGTCGGACAGGCATCAATTCTGGCCACTCGCATTTCTCAGCATTGCAGTGCAATTCGGACGGGGAGAAACGATACCCTACACTATCATATTGTGACAAGCCCTTCAGCTGCAGGCTACCGGTACAGCAACTTCATTCGTCTTTGGGTCATAAGATTTCCTGTTTCTACCGAAGCTGCGACGAAAGAAGCATTCCAAAATATCCTGGAGATGTCATTCACTCGGGTATTTCAAACTCTTGCCCCCTCTGTTCTTGAGCAATACTTTGGTCCCTGCCCAGAAGGGTCCTACTCAACTCTTGGCCTTAACATTGTTCCCCCACTGACGCAAGGAAGAGAACTTTCGCCTAGGGTTCGGGGGGAATTTACAAAACTTCTTGAGAACTCCTCCGACCTTGAAATCCGTGGGTGGCCAGGAACCCGAGCGCAACAGAAACACCGGCCTCGCACCTCGGCAAAGATCTTGATGGATACCCAAAAACGCCCAAGGCTGACTGCAGAGGATAACATTTTGGCTCTTTTTAATGCTGTACAGCGTACGCGGGAGCTTGCAAAAATGAATATGTGGCCCTCGTGTCACAAGGAAACAATCCCTTGGGTACCGCTTGAAAACAACAACCAGCCCCTGGACCTAAGAGCTTGGTTCGAGAACACCTCGAACCGAATCATGGGCATTCCTTGTTTCAACAACGATTTAGCAGCCCCGGTAGGCACCACGGAAGCCTCCGTTGGTATCTTGATGGATAGCGTTCCGAGTCACACCTATGGCGAGATATCCCTCCCTTGGGGTTTAAGGGAAAGTGGCTTCACAGAAACAAACTCCTTGATATGGGTTGCCAATTTTCAGAAATACAAGCTTGTGCCTGGGTCATTCCAAGTCAGCATGACACCCGAAGCCGCCACAAACCTCTTTACGGAGGTTGCTCAGGAGTTAATTGCAAGGAGTTCTCTGCGTCTCATTCTTCTCTGTGGAAGGCTCGCAGAGAAATTATCTCTTACGGAGCAGGACCTTCAGAATAACTTTACTCTTGACCTCCAAGGTGTCAGCTACGAATGCTGGCTGAGACTTAAGAATAATGCAATCGAGCGCATTTTCGTGAGATCGCCCGCCCCGCTCATCAAGCTATGGTCAAACAAAGGCTCTGCGGCCGTGAAAATAAGTACCTTGTTCAGGTTCGTGTCCGCAGTCTCGCAGATCAAACTCTCCACATCGTTCTATGAGAGTGCACTCACAGTAGCACTGGTGATTCGTGGGTGGGATGACGAGAGATCTGGAAGAATCAACCCACTCAGCCCAGAGCTAGAGAAGATCAATTTGACTTTGAGGATATGGTTAGGGAGATCCGGGTTCCAGGAAGATGATGACCTCCGTTCTCTTTCAGAAAGCGCAGGAGGGTCGTTGAGGCTTGGTATGCTGATTCTCCTGTTAATTGCACCAAGGTTTTTAGGCATCCAAGGATTGAGAAAGATCCCACAGTCAAAGTTCAAGCAGAGGGGTGTGATTCCCCCTGATACAATCCAAAGAGTCCGCCTATTAAAGGAAAAGATCCAAGAGGGACTAACATCAGTGCATCAGTCTGGAGGGGGTCAGGTTTCTATAGCCTCGCATACCTCAGCATTGACGGAGGAAACATTGTTGATGGACGGAGATCTTATGGCGGATGTTCTTGAGCATGATAGTATCGCAACATCCCAATCCGACACAGAGGAGCAGATACCAACCATCGATCAGCAACCGAAAAAGAAACCTGAGATCACTGAGATCAATCGAATGGCATTCCGGAAAGGCCTTCAGCTTCTCATAGGATACCATTTCAAGGGACACGAAACCAGAAAGGGGGAAGTCAGCACCTATCAGTTCAACGTCCAACACACAACTTTCCGAGTCCACCGAGCGCCTCCAAATCATACATTGTTCTTTCTCAGAGCTGAGATAGCGCCCATTGGTGAAAGACACCCCCAGGCCTATGCCACCGAGGCTTCGGAAAATGACCCGGGTATTCGATTTGGGTTCCGAGTTTCTCTCCGTGACAATGAGGGAGAAGAGTCATTTGTGGGCTATGCAAATAGTTCTACGTGGCAAGCTATCGCAATTGCAAATTCATTCGTGGATGGCTTAGATGGTGACTCATTTGAAGAGATATGCCGTCGCAAAAGACGATTTGTCTATGTTGATAAAAGGCTCAAGAACGTGTCACCGGAGTTGCAGTTGTTCATGAACGGAGCTTACAGGGACGACCAAAACAATGTAGTGAGGTATAACAGTGCTTTCCCTAAGGAGTCGAAGCCGACAGAGCAGACCTGCTGAAATTGAGACCACCATGACCACAACCCCCGATTATTTTATTCGCTTTTGCAGATGACCTCGGGATCAAATCATCCTGAGATGTGATTGGGGAGGGAACACACATTCTTAGGGTTTTACATACCTGAAGCCAATTTAAAGCCGAAGAACATTTTACAGACGCCCGTTTATTTTCGACCATCCATAGGTTCATTTTATTTGTACTCCAATTTGTTCAATACTCGATGGCCATGTAGGTAGCGCTTCAAAAGGAGCTTGGCTGCATGGAACTTGGTACCGAGGCCAGCTGCTTCTCGAAGTAGCTGGATTTGATGCATTTGGACATGAGTCTGGCAGTCTCACACAGCTCCCGCCCTCCCCGAGAATTATCAGGTGGAGGGGGGACAATGAGACAAGACAAGAAGGAAAAAAAAGATAGCACGACGGCTGCATGATTCGAACATGCGCCTCCGAAGAGAATTGATTTCTAGCTGTGGAATTGGTTAGTGGATGTTGGTGGATCTTCGATTTTAAGTGAAACGTACTCAATCGCCTTAGACCACTCGGCCAAACCGCCATAAGATGTCGAGAATTCGATCTTATATTATATATGAGCCAGTTGATATCAAAATCCAAAATTACACCTTGACTGGGAAGTTGCCGATTCTACGAAATAACTCCAAGCGCACAAGGGCAAGTGAGACAAGTGACGGCGGCTGTGGCAGAAAGTATACACTCAACCGGAAAGATACCACACTCACAGTAGTTATTTAAAATACATGTGGAGTACGTATGTGCATATACCTATGTAGGTAGAAATACCGTATGAGTTGAACTACGCATGTTCCGGAAACAACGGTTTAACATGTAAAAAATATCACATGCTGTATCTCCCAAATATGGCATAATTATGACGGTATCTGGGGGGTAAGTGAAAACATAGCCTTGCTTGGATGGATTGTATGTACCTAGTACCTGGGTAGGTACCTACCTTGGAATGTATTTACTATACGGAGTAAGTACACCCCTTTATGAATCAGCCTCTGTTTCCTATTATGGCGCTCTGGGGTAAAGGTGTTGCCCACTACTGCTCTTAGGGCCGTGCCTAGGCAGTCCTTCCATCCCAAGGTCGTCTTGTCTGCTGTGTCCACCATCGCGCTCTTCCTATTTCACTACGTAGCACTGGCCCCCAAAGTCAGCAAAGTCAGCAGGGTTATACTTAGGTACTTCGTACTTATAAATGGGATATCGCAGAAGCTAGGTGCCCGAATTTAACCAAAATAGTAGTGCTACTGTTTGTTTGTTTAATCATCGAATCTAATTACAATCTTGGAAATGGCTCATTGGCCATTACATTATGTTTGCTCCAGACAATAGGCAATAAAAAAAGGAATACACGACGGCTGCATGATTCGAACATGCGCCTCCGAAGAGAATTGATTTCGAGCTGAAGGAATGGTTAGTGAACGATGGTGGATCTTCGATTTTAAGTGAAACGTACTCAATCGCCTTAGACCACTCGGCCAAACCGCCAGTCAGGTATAAGTGGCAATTGTGATAACTGAGAGTTTTGAGTTGCAGGGCGCAAGTTGTGGTCATGAAAGGTTGAAAGCACACTTGTTGCCTCCTCCGCCTTCCTGTTAGTATATATTGGTTTCCATAAGAGATAACCTGGAAGCAGCCAACGGTGCCCAGGTGGTGAACGATTACATAGGCACTGTAAACACCATTTCCGTCAACCGGTACTGTACTCCGTCATGCTACGCACACCGTGCCTACCTAGGTACCTATGTAGGTATGTTGCCGCAAATAGATTGCAAATTCATGCTCTATGGGACCTAGGTCTACATTCTGTCGGAGAAACTCCTTGGTGTGGAATTTAAACATGATACGTGTTCCGACTGTATGGTCTTGATCTGTCATAAATCTATGGAGTTTATACGGGCAACAAAAGCGGCCGAACCCTTTGAACCAGACGAAAGAAGATGGCTGGTGAACATGTTTGAACCAATGCTACTCCGTACAGAGTATGATCCCGAGGTCTAGGAGTACTATTACATACATACCAATAGAAGGAAAGTATCAACTAATAAAAGAAGAAACCCCCAATCAGTCGCTGTGTCTCAAGCTGGTGGCCAATCTCAAAGCGCATGGCAATGGAATTCCACGCAAAAAAATAAGCAAAGCAAAAAAGATAACAGCACGACGGCTGCATGATTCGAACATGCGCCTCCGAAGAGAATTGATTTCTAGCTGTGGAATTGGTTAGTGAATGTTGGTGGATCTTCGATTTTAAGTGAAACGTACTCAATCGCCTTAGACCACTCGGCCAAACCGCCTGGTTATGATGACGCCAAAGATTTGTGGCTACACATTCCATCCACGAACGACCTGCAGAACACAACAAATCAATCTCAGTGGGTTTTCTGACATTTCAAGACTCAATTTGCCTCGCCTGAGCACCCCTCCTTTATCATACATATAATAGATATCTTGCCAGGCAGAACTTCATCCGCGAAATGCGATAGTACATATTCTAGTACGGTATACTGAGTAGACCTGTTATACTACCTAGGTAGTAATACTACTAAGCACCTCCAGGGCTAGTCTGCTTATAATGAGGATAGGCATACATAGTTGGGGTGGGCGGTCTATCTTTCGGGTGTTGAAAACTCCAGAGGACTCTTAAATACTAATGTTTATCTCTTTCCATTTTAAGGCCAAATTGAGCTTGCACCATACTTACGAGCACCACGGATGATACCTCTATGGCCGAAATAAAAACAATATTCCGAAATGGGAAAAAAAGAACAGCACGACGGCTGCATGATTCGAACATGCGCCTCCGAAGAGAATTGATTTCTAGCTGTAAGATGGGTTAGTGAATGTTGGTGGATCATTGATTTTGAAGTGAAACGTACTCAATCGCCTTAGACCACTCGGCCAAACCGCCTGATGATGTCAGAGATTCGAAACTTTGGACATATACGCCAAAACAATTCCCGAGGTGACGGGTACATGCAAACTGTTCTAGGCTCACTACTACTTCACTATACCTACTCAATACGGTTCAAGTCAACCTTGGAATACACATTAAACATTAACTTCCATTGCTAAATGTATGGGCGTGTCATATGTGCCTCCCAGTGACATCCATGGGTGGAATACCTCCATAAGGATGCTTACTAGAAGGGGCGTCACACCTTCATCCTCATTGACTAGGTGGGCAACTTCCATTAAAGAAATAATGTTCAAGCTCATGATAGGTGTGGAGCAGTCGCCCAGACAATTCCATAATCCTGTTAGGGTGTGATAGACTTTTTCTCGCCTGTTGAGGACGGATTAACCTTGAAACGAGCTCGATGTTATGCCCTTGCGCCGGGGCGATGGTTGCAGGCCCCCTATGTATGTAGTCATGATCAATTGGCCAATCACCAGAGCCGTCTCAGTAAAAATAAAGATTGGCTTGCACCTAGTAACATCTCATTGGGGTTGTTCAAGGTTTAGGGTACGTCTATGATGTCCTGCCAAACACAGGGGTCACCACACGGAGTACCCTTTCGAGAAGTAAACCTGTGGCACCGAAAGCAATTGTACTCCGTTCTTTTGGCAATTGCCTATCAACTTCTGATAAGTCATATTTGACGGTTACTTCTAGCCGGTACTATAGGCCTCAAGTTAGGCGTCTTGGGTGTCATACCAGAATTGATCCGCTGAAGTAATTGGGGCTTGACCGGGTGTCCTGCGCTGGGTAGTGTTGTGGTTTGTAACCTTGCGACAAGATTTTACCAAATAAATTAGTACTTGGCTAAGCAATTGGTAGGTGCTGATGTTCCAAATAACCTTGTGTGGGTTTCTCATGCCAGCAGTTTTACATAGACTTCTTCTAACCCTAGTCAGCATGATCGGCTACATACCTAGGTACGATCCTTCCAAGGTTTCAATGACCGTTGATATCTTTTTATATCATTACAGGGGTGACGTGCCGACCCCGTCTCTAGGATATCATAGGCGAGGCAAACCCTTGGGAATCAATCTTGCAGTGTCGTCTCATACTACTCCCGAGGTCAATTGAAATCTTTTATCAGTTATCTTTCACTTCTCAATAGCTGATTCCTCTACGGAGTAAGTCTTGTCGTCCAGTTAGCTACAAGATGACAAAAAAAAAGGGAAGTGGCCTTCTCTAACCCAACGATTGGGTCTGTCTGAGAGTGCATGGTTCCAAGAGGTGAATTATCATGAAAATGTAAGCTACATTCGCCGAACTGAAAGCAAAAAAAGATAGCACGACGGCTGCATGATTCGAACATGCGCCTCCGAAGAGAATTGATTTCTAGCTGTTGGATGGGTTAGTGAATGTTGGTGGACTAATGTTGCCGAAGTGAAACGTACTCAATCGCCTTAGACCACTCGGCCAAACCGCCGTATTAGATAATCAAGACTCCCTCGATGTGTAGTATAAGAGAGGCGGAACAAGTGCGGCTTTTATTATCTTTGGGTCATCGAGAGTATTCTCTGTGGACTATTCCCAAACGAGTCTGTGGGGAGCCACAAGCCGGGTCGAAGCTAGACTATCATCCGTTTCTAATATGAGAGCCATACAACAGTACAGTACATTACAGTATACTCTAATCATTCGTACTGCAGTAACGCTGCGGCTATAGCAATCATTTGCATGACTGATCAATGTCCTTAAAAGCTATTATTTGACACACAAAGCAGGATTGTTTACCAGAACCAGGCTGGGCCTTGGCCCCGGCCCCGGGGGGATGGCTGAATATTAGTCACCATTTAAAGGTTCCAAGGTTCCAAATGCGAACTTTTCGTTGATCTCGTGGACCCACATAGGGCTCAGCAGCACAAATTTGGAACCTTGGAACAAGTACCCGTGGACTCCTTATACCAGTGCTGTATGTAGAAGTTCCTACCTGGATACGTTAGAATGAAAGTATTGTTGATTTACTGTATTCTTGGTCGATCAGGCACCAAGTATGGACGCATCTTGTAGTGCAATCCTCGGCCCACGACCCACGCCATTGTGCAAGGATGTACAGAGTATGTATCAGCAAGTATCCATGATGTGCAAAAAGTTTTGTTGGCAAAAAGGATAACAGCACGACGGCTGCATGATTCGAACATGCGCCTCCGAAGAGAATTGATTTCTAGCTGTGAAATTGGTTAGTGAATGTTGGTGGGTATTTGATTTTTGAGTGAAACGTACTCAATCGCCTTAGACCACTCGGCCAAACCGCCTGGTTATGAAAGACGACCAGTGTTTTCTGTACCGTGCTCCTTAACAATTCTAAAGTAATTGAATCCCATCGTTTTAGACTGGGCGAAGATGCTCGACCACCGGCCCATCTTGGGTTCACGTACTACTAGGTAGATATATGAGGCCTTGAGGTTTTTGAATCGGAGATGATTGCCGGTCGATTTCAGCACTCTCCGTGGCCCCTCCATGGATGTTTTCATACGTGGATCTTGGAACGGCTGGTGATATATATCTTTGTGACTATGCTCAGGTACCCAGTGCTGGAGGTATGCCAATCATACCGCTACCTACCTAGGTAGGTAACCGAGATGCCCAGGTGGCTAGTTATCACACACTAGGTAGGTACCTACCTAGGTAGATATCCAGTCACCTACCAAATGCATGAAAACAGCGTACCCCCAACATTGGAAGATCAAGTATAACATCCATGGATACTAGGTAGTCGAGAGAACGAATCCGAGCCACATTCCAGGGTTCTTCTGGCAAAACGTGCGCCCAGGCAGGGGGCTCTGCTTCTTACTAAATAACCCTGAAGACAAGGATGCGTACTAGGTACTAGGTAGGTATGTTCATGTGGAACATCAGCCAGATGATCGAAGCTCTTCTACCACTGATGAGGGGACAACACCGAGGCATAGAGCTGAAACAAAGACTAGCAAGATAAGTTCGCGCCCAGACATAACCTTACTAGGTATAGCGCCCCGGGGCCCGCGGGTCCACGGGCATATAGTGAGCAAAAAGCGACAAGACCTAATGACCAAGTTCTAGAAGTCGAGGCCCTGAAAGGAAGGCCAAGAAGTGACAGAGGAAATCGACCACAGCTGAGTATGTGTATCTGTCGTTGCTTTCGTAGAATATCGAGCCTGTAGGCCCCTCCCGAGATCTACCTAGTAGGTGGGAGCTCCAGCTAGGTGAAGTTTGCCCAGCCTCGAATTCTTGCAGTATGGAGAGCACTATGACACAAACTTCGGACGTCGTGATAGCGTGATTCATTCTACCAATAGTAGGCCATACAAGACGGCTTTGACGCGAAGCAACAAAAGGTGAAGATCATACGTTCAAGTCCATGCGGTTTCCACCTGCTTCCAAGGGCCGATGACTCGGCATCGGAAAAATGTTATTCCCGGAGAATTGAGAAGCACGGCCACGGCGTCACTCGGTAGGTCGGAGAGCCTTCACACCACTTCATCTAGAACCCCTTATCCACGCCTTCCCTTGATGGTCAGCTCATTGCACCATCGCTCATAAACTCGATTGATCACCCGTTACCCCCACCCTCGCAGCCCTCGGGGCTTTACCTCGACCATGGCCACCATGCTTCGCCGGCCAGGCAATCTCGCTCACTACTCGAGGAAAGCCGCGGAACTCACCGGTCGCAAGGGACTGGCTTCCGTACGTGCACAGCCGTCACGACTCTCATCGCTTCTATCACACCGCGCTAGAACATACACCACGCAAGGTCCCGGTGGTCCTACAGCCCCGGACAACAAGCCCAATGAAGGCCAGAATCAGGAAGGGAAGCCCCGCTCGGTTCTGACCGATGCCGAATTGAAGAGCGTGGACGAATGGTTGCAGGGAATGGATGAGGTGCGACGCACTCAAGTCCGCGAGCATCTCATGAAGAATGGTCTCCCAGCGGAAGTCAGGAAGCACCTTGATCCGAACCAACCTCCAACTTTGATGGATCGCATTAGAATGATGCGGTTTTTGTGGGATGTGACGACCTCGGATGAGACAATCGCCAAGCTCCAGGAGCAAGACAAGGCCAAACAAAGCGGCAGCCCGTTCAACTTTTTCTCCGAGAAACCGGAGAAGCAGAACCAGGAACCCAAGAACGATAACGATCAGCAACCCAGTGGACAATCCCCCAAGGACCCCAAGCAGGACAAAGACCCCAAGGAAAAGGACCCCAAGAAGGAACAGCAACGGAAGAAACAGGATGACAAGAAGGGCAAAATGCCTCCAAACATGGGCAAAGTCTTTGAACTCCGCTTCGATCCCGCTTCTTTCTTAATTACTTCTCTGGTCACCTACTACGTCTACCGCACTTTCTTCCCCGGCGAGGCCCAGGGCAAGGACATCACCTGGCAAGAATTCCGGTCAAACTACCTTGAAAAAGGCCTCGTTGAACGGTTGACTGTCGTGAACCGCAACAAGGTTCGCGTCGATCTTAACCGCGAGGCTGTGTCTGTCGCTATTCCCGGTGAAAATGGTCAACCTTCTTCCCCCGTCTTCTTCAGCATCGGTTCCGTGGACAGCTTCGAGATGAAACTCGAGAATGCTCAGTATGAACTTGGTATCCCATCTGATGAACGTATCCCCGTCGCCTATCACGATGAAACCCCATGGGGTGGCGTCTTGATGTCATTGGCTCCTACCCTTCTCTTCCTTGGTGGTATCTTCTGGATGTCGCGTCGCGCTAGCGGCGGCGGCGGCGGCCAGAGTGGAATATTTGGTATCGGAAAGAGTCGTGCCAAGCGATTCAACCACGAGACCGATATCAAGACCAAGTTCGCCGACGTTGCAGGTATGGACGAAGCCAAGGTTGAAATCATGGAATTCGTGAGCTTCCTTCAGCAGCCAGAGCGCTTTGAGAAGCTAGGAGCCAAGATCCCCCGAGGTGCTATTCTCTCAGGTCCTCCTGGTACTGGTAAGACACTGCTTGCCAAGGCCACTGCCGGTGAATCTGGCGTGCCTTTCTACAGTGTCAGTGGTTCCGAATTTGTTGAAATGTTCGTCGGTGTTGGTCCCTCTCGTGTCCGTGATCTGTTCGCCAATGCCCGCAAGAACACTCCTTGCATCATTTTCATTGATGAAATCGATGCCATTGGAAAGTCTCGTGCCAAGTCGAATGTTGGCGGTGGAAACGATGAGCGCGAAAGCACTCTGAACCAGATTCTCACCGAAATGGACGGTTTCAATACCTCCGAGCAGGTTGTTGTTCTGGCCGGTACCAACCGACCTGATGTTCTCGATAAGGCTTTGATGCGTCCTGGACGTTTCGACCGTCACATTTCCATTGACCGACCTACCATGGATGGCCGCAAGCAGATCTTCCGTGTGTACCTGAAGAAGATTGTTACCGACGAGAACCTCGAGTACATGGAAGGCAGACTCGCTGCCTTGACCCCTGGATTTGCTGGTGCCGATATCGCTAACTGTGTCAACGAGGCAGCTCTGGTTGGTAAGTTTATATCCCTCTTCTTTATGAAACTTCAATGTCAGGCTCTAATCAATTCACAGCCGCCCGTGAAAACGCCGACAAGGTCATCATGCGACACTTTGAGCAAGCCATCGAGCGTGTCATCGGTGGCCTCGAGAAGAAATCCCTCGTCCTTTCCCCCGAAGAGAAGCGCACTGTTGCTTACCACGAGGCTGGCCACGCCATCTGTGGTTGGTACTTCAAGTGGGCTGATCCCCTCCTCAAGGTCTCTATCATTCCTCGCGGCCAAGGTGCGCTGGGCTACGCTCAGTACCTTCCCGCAGGCGGTGACACCTACCTGATGAACGTGAACCAAATGATGGACCGTATGGCAATGACCCTTGGTGGCCGTGTCAGTGAGGAGATCCACTTTGAAACCGTGACTAGCGGTGCCAGCGATGACTTTAACAAGGTTACCCGCATGGCTACCGCAATGGTGACCAAGTTCGGTATGTCCAACAAGCTTGGCTACATCTACTACGAGGATGATTCCGGGCAACAGCTCCAGAAGCCCTTCTCCGAGGATACCGCCCGCGACATCGACTATGAGGTGCGCCGTATCATCCAAGAGGCTCACACCCAGTGCCGTACTCTTCTTGACGAGAAGCGCAAGGAGCTTGGTATCGTTGCTGAGGAACTCTTGTCTAAGGAGGTTCTTGGCCGTGATGACCTCATTCGTCTCCTTGGCCCCCGTCCTTACCCCGAGTCTGGCGAATTTGCCAAGTACTTCGACGGTAAGGGAGGACAAACCATTGCCCCGCCTGACCACCAGGGTCCTGAACAAACCGCCGGTAAGGATGGTCGGGACGAGACTCCTCTGCCTCCTTCATAGAGGCGAGGTGTGCATTTTGCTTTGGTTTGATTCAAATTTGGGAGGAATGATATCACTGTAGCCTCTCGTTGTTTTGTATTTATGGCATATTTCCACTCCCCTCATCTTCTCTTTTCTCTACCCTCTTATACACCATTCTTCCTTTCCGTCATGTTGCGCTCAATAAGATCATTTCCATTTTTTTTTCCCTCTCACACACGCCTGCCCCCCTCTCCAACTCCATGTTAATCTGGATCTGTACTACTGTACCGAGTGTATAATAGGGAGTTTTGTTGAAACTTGAAACCGGTTCTAAGACTTGTCTACTATCCACTTTTTGGCTACATTCATCGGAACGTAGAACCATCTACAGGCAGGAACGTAATTCTAGATAGAGATCGTCTCAAATTTGTTTTCTATCGCTTTGCCCCTCTGAGGTTGCAGACCAAGTCTTACATTTACCGTTTGGGCAAAACTCTGATGTGCCTCTTATGGCTGTTCAAATCACCAAAACAGTTGGCCAAGTCTCTATCAAGACTCCTTAGTCCACTGCTCCCCACTCCACAGCTTGCCAGTAGTCCACAGCCAATAATCTCGACCTTTGATTAACCACACCAGCCAACTGGGCAGCTGGTATCCCATCGCTGCACCAACACCCTTACTCTGTCCAATTGGAACGAGTTGTGTCTCACGAGTATCCTCCTCAAAGGTACGGTCTTCCCCCGTTGAAAGCAGGTCCGTTTTGAGGTTTGCCGCAACGACGGGCACAGCATTAAGAATGCCATGCACAGCAGGCCTTGCGTAAGACGCCACGTCCTCAATGGCATAAATCAGTGGTCCAGCCGTGTCGACTCGCAATGTGGAAGAGTTTGTCTCAAGACGACCGGCTTTCAAAAGTGTCTCATCTATGAAGTCTGTGTTGGCTTTCGTGCCGGTAGCGGGTATGTACAGATCAGCTTGAAGAATCTTTCCATCGGCTAGAGTCAATGTTGCGTTAGAAACCAAGGATCCCTCTAGCCCAGTGTTTGGTGGTTCCACGGCTTGGACTCTGTTGTTCTTGATGACTGTTACTCCTAGCTGGGCAAGATATTCCTCTGCCTTGGTAGCTAGACTCTGTCGAAGCGCGGGCAGAATCTGTGCACCCGATGTCACAATTGTGATAAGGCATTTGGGATTCTGTTGCTTTGCACTGAACCAGCCCGCTCCGCCGTTGAGATACTCGCCCTGTTCACCTGCGGTTTCGATAGCGGTTGGTCCTCCGCCGGCTACGACGATGTGTTTGGCCGTCGACAAAGCTCCCCGGAACGTGCTCCAGCTTTTGCGTAAGCTCTCCTCATCTTTGCCGTTGAGTCCATGTAATGGGGAGGGTGTTGATGCACCAGTGGCAATGACGAGGGCATGAAAGGGAATGACCGTCTCGGTTCCATTGGGAAGACTTATAGAGACCGATCGGGTCGCATGATCCAATTTGATTGCTTTTCCTTTCAGGAACCGGAGGCTGCCAGTGGGGTATTCTCGAAACTGCTCCGTGATGTCCACAAAGAGCTTCTGTTGCGGCAATAGGTCGTCCGATATCAAAGCGCGGGGACATGCTGGCCGGCAAAGGATTTGACTCGATATGCTAACAAGGGTGACTTGATAGTCGGCTTTGTTCGGGAGACTTGTAATTACATGTTTCAAGATATAATGTGCGCTCGATATACCGCCATATGAGCCACCCAGAATGAGGATACACTTGGACAGTGAGGTGGACTGGACCATGTTTTCTTAAATTAAGGGAATTTTCCAAGATGATTCTTACTCATAATCTCCCCCCCCTATGGTATTTATACGCACAGAGTCAAGGCATACAGATCCCTCTGACATGACTCGTTGGCTTAACTTGGTGCCCAGGTGTGTATGGATCAAGTTAGGGCTCGGCTTTGGCAGAACAGGCTCGGGACTACCCAAAGCCGAGAGACCGAGCGTGGCGCCTGCGGCTTACCATCGAGCAATATTCCCTTGAATCGTTCATCCTAGAATATTGCAACTGGAGACATTCATATTGCATCACATGGGGATGCTAAAAAGCGAAAGGGAAGTGGCTGTTCTAAGGTTGCTCATAGAGTCATAGTTGACTCTGACCTCGGAACTCACCCAAGGATCCATGGCTTGAATCATTCCACAAGGACTGACAAAGCTACATAGATCATGTATCTAAGGCCCAAATACGGTCCAATTATATCAAAAACAGACCAGGAAGATGAATAAATAAAGTGCTCAGGTATTTAATGTAGCTGCCATTCAGCTGAATTTGTTGTGGCCACTCGCGGAGCATGGCTTGCATAGACAAAGAAAGCCGAATAGCAATGAGAACAAAAAGCGATTGTCTGAAGATGGGTGACATGCGCAGACCGTAAACACAAAAGCGCACTCATTCCCATAGAAGTGGCATAAACAACTTCAGTACGAACGCCCGCAAGACCATTGAAAGGATATCGACAACATGAAACTATGGGGGAATGCCAGCAACAAATGCATCATCCCACTCAATTTCCTGCGTTTGACAACTAACAAGACGAACGCACAGGGCTTAAATGGAAACCCCAATCCACCAGAGATCCTACAAATCCCTCAACTTTTCGATGAAAACGGCCGGGACTTGTTGAGCGAGAGAGTGAGCACAGAGATGCTAGCGATCGAGAGAAAGTGGTCAAACTACACTCTGCGCAGATTCGACAGCTATTGGAATGGTCCAGCAAGGAGCCAACCCCCTCACCAGGCCCTGGAAAGAAGCTGTTCTGCCCAGAGTAGCGCATCGAGCAGAGACAAGATGTCTAGCCAAAGAAGATACTTATCACCAGACACCGGTATCACGGACCGGAACTCGACGCCATCAGATCGGCCCCCTCAGGCATGGGACATAAGAGACCATTCCCCGCAACTCTTCTGTAAACCAGCCACGCGCTTCTACAGACCCCAAATTCTGCCAGAAAAGCTGCTCGGTCCCGAGAATTATAAGCATTGGACATTGGCGATGGAGCGAACGCTAAGGGAATGTGGAATTGCATGGGGGCTCGAAGGCGACGTTATGCTTGCGCTAGTCTATGGCGAGATTATCGCTCAATGGGCCCGATTCAACCCGAACATCTGGATGGTAATTTTCAGCAACGTGTCACCGCAAATCCAAGAAGATCTGAGAGGGTTGGAGACCTTGGACGCTGGCGAGGCATGGCAATTCCTGGAAAAGACGTGTGGGGGCGATGTGCTTTTGCGAGCCCGGTCTGTCAAGGGTGTGCGCGATATCATGAACGTCAGGTATGACAAGTGTTCGTCACTCAAGGAATATCTACGTAAGATGATGCTGTGCATCCGTGCCATTGAATGTAACCCCCACGGCGAGAAAGAGAATCAGCGCAGGGAGGGAGGCAACCACGGAGGAAGAGGAAACGAGGGGACGGAGAACGAGTGGCTATGGTGCCAGCTCATACTCGTCAATCTAGGACCAGAGTGGGAGTCTTGGGTTTCCGAATTGCTGGAGAAGTCCAAGGATGGCGAGCCTATGGCTGATGCCATGAGCAACCTCCGGAGACTCTTTCACGTCATTGAGGTGGAAGAGGCCCGTCGCATACAAGCCTCTCGTTACACGAGATTTCCCAGCGAGGAATGACAGTGCTTTGCAAACATCGTCAATAGATACCGCATTGCGGATTTGTTGAAACAGAGACAAGCATCTGGGATTGAAAAAAAGAAGAAGAAAAGAAAAAAAAAAGTGATTTGAACAGATTGGGTTTTTGTAGGAGGCAAATAGGAAGAACAAATTAACAAATTAAAGCCCGTTTGTATGGAAGCCCATCATGATCCAATTGTGTATGAGCATAATGGATCCATATTGAGCCTAGTCGTTCTTCTTGCTGGGCTTCTTGGTCTTCTTAGCCTTGACAGAGAAGCGAGGCAAGAACCTTCCAACGCGAGCCTGGTAATCGGCGTATTCAGGGTACTTGCTGGCACTGATGCCTTCAGTCAAGCGAGTACTTCCCTGGAAGATTGCAAGGTACCCCAAGACGCCCAGGCCGGCCCAGCTGTAGTATGTCTCGGTGCGGTAGCAGGCCCAGATGTACATGGTCAACCAGACGGCTTGCTCGGCAACAAAGTTGGGGTGACGCGACCAAGACCAAAGACCACTGACAACGAAGCCCCGCTCGAGATCCTCAGCACTGTATTGGTCCTTGTAGGGCTCCGAAATGCGCGCGCTGGTCTGGTACTCCTGCTTGGCAGTCTGGAAGTTCCATTGCTGACCATCGGCGAAGAACTCGATGAGGATGAAGAAGAATATGGCGCGAGAAAACGCCACATCGGGCAAACCGAATGTCTCGGGACCTTGGTTATACGCGGCGACAACAAAGATGTAGGTTGGGGCCGTGATGAGAAGGAGGAGCAGGGACTGGGCCAATGCGATGAATCCAAGGTTGAAGATGGCGAAAACAAGAGCGTTGCCCACCTTGGAGCGCACGATCTGCCAGCGGTAGTCCTCGGAACCGATGGAGTATCCTCCTTTGCGCCAGTAGTTGAAAGTCAGGCGGATCTATTGAGTGGCGTCTACCGTTAGCAAGTTTGCTTGTAGCCCCTGTTTCATCGAAATCTTACACTCCAGAGAACACTGATGGCGGCGATTGTATCCAAGGTATGAGTTTGGATGCCGGACAACCGAGCCCAGACGGCGAAATGCACGTTATAAAGCGCGGGCAAAATGCTCCAGAATCGGTCGACTTGCGAATAGTTTCGGTTGATTTCGGCTGCGAGGAAGAAGATCGCAGCTAGGACTCCACCGAAAGCAAGCGCGGAGACCATAGGGTTGGTGGCCAGATAGACAGCTTGCAAGCTATAAACATCGCGACCAGCTTCGTACAAGCTGTCCGGCAGCCATGGCAGCTGGGACAAGTAAGGGCGGACGGTGAGGTCGAAGGAAGTATAGTCCACGAGGGACTCCAAGCGGGGAAGCGGTAGAGATGCCATCTTTGTACAATATGCAGACTCAAACAAAAACTGTACTCCGTACAGGGGGAAACAAAAACAACAAGCCCTTGCTAAAGTGGAGTTATGTGTAGATTACCTCATCGGGTATGATCTTGTCCAAAAGGGGAATAGTGGCCTCAGGCAGAACAGCGCGTCAGAATCAGGCATTAAGGCATAAGGGCACCACAGATAGCCCATCTCTTTCCCTCGCGTCATGAGCGGATGTGATCCACAGAGTCAAGTCCACCCCAATATGAACTTCATGTGATCAACATTCGGGCTTAGGATGGCTCGCAAAATCCTCTGTGTGGCCGAAAAACCTGCCATTGCTCGCGCTGTGGCCACTCATTTGTCCGGAGGTTCTTTCCAAACAGTAAGCATTCGAAGAGCTCGGTGGATACCGGCTAACCTCAGTAGCATTCCATTCGTGGCAATCAATATGTGAAAAACTACGAGTTCAATTTCAATTTCGGGGGCGCTTGGGGTGACTGCGCCGTCACGGTGACCAGTGTGGTGGGCCATCTCACAGGTCTGGACTTTGATCGCCAGTACAAGGGCTGGCAATCATGTCCTCCTGGATCACTCTTCGAGGCCCCGGTACTGGAAGCTGTGGACAAGGTGAGTAAGTGTCAACAGTTGTCTCGATCCAGTGCTGATGCTCGTAACAAGGACAAACTCCCAATTGCAGAGAACATTCGGAACCAGGCAAAGTACGCGAAGGCGCTTTTCATCTGGACTGATTGTGATCGGGAGGGTGAGCACATTGGCTCTGAAGTCCGCAATCAGGCGAAAGCTGGAAATGGTCGGATTGAAGTCAAGCGGGCCAAGTTCAGTAACACGGAACGCGCGTAAGTTGAGATGCTTTGTGTGGCACTTGAGAAGCACTACTGACCGTCCATCAGTCACGTTCGCCAAGCTGCTCTGGCACCAATTGACCTTGATGAGTATCAGGCCAATGCCGTGGCTGCTCGGATCGAACTGGACCTTCGAATAGGAGCTGCGTTCACCCGCCTGCAGACCCTGCAGTTGCAGACAGTTGTGGCCGCTTTGAAGGAAAAGGTCATTAGCTACGGTGAGATTGGATCTGGAAAAGTTCCGTTCCTGTTGAGCGCAAACTGACAGGTCGCAGGATCATGTCAATTTCCAACGTTGGGATTCGTTGTTGACCGATACTTGAGAGTCAAGAACTTCAAACCAGAAAATTTTTGGGGACTCAAAGTCATCGTCAATCGGGAAGGCAAGAAAGTCAACTTCCTTTGGAAACGGGTACATCTTTTTGACAGAGCCGTTGTGACAATGATGCTGGAGCGCTGCCTTGTTGCAAAACAAGCAAAGGTCACGAAAGTTGACCAGAAGCCCAAAAGCAAATGGCGGCCTTTGCCTTTGACCACTGTTGATCTGCAGATGATGGGAAGTAGATTCCTCCGCATTGACAGTCAGACTATTATGAAGGTAAGTCGCAAAGCAGTCCAGGCCGACTGAGTTTACCAATAAATTGTTAGGTGGCGGAGACACTATACACCAAGGGATACATCAGTTATCCTCGAACAGAAACAGATCAGTTCGACAAAGCAATTGATCTGAAAAAGTTGGTGGAGAAGCAATACCCCGATAGCTCGTGGGGTCAATACGCCCGAGAGTAAGCCACTTGCACCGGTTGGCCAGGCATTTCTAACAGTTTCTGATGCAGACTCATCGACGGCAAGTTCAAGACTCCTCGATGGGGCCGCCACAATGACAAGGCCCATCCACCCATCCACCCAGTAAGCTGGGTCTCTCCAAGCTCACTTAATGCGAACGAGAAGAAGGTCTACGAATTTGTGGTCCGTCGATTCCTCGCCTGTTGCTCTGATGACGCAAAGGGCCAGAGCTCGGAAGTTGAGATTAAGTACGGCGATGAGTTCTTCCATGCAAACGGCCTGATTGTTTTGGAAAGAAACTATTTAGACGTCTACGTCTACGACAAGTGGGAAAGCAGTCAACAGCTGCCCAATTTTGAAAGAGACGAATCATTTGAGCCCACAGAGGCCAACATTTTCGAGGGCAAGACGACCGCTCCAAGCTATCTGACTGAACCCGAGCTCATTGGTCTGATGGATGCCAATGGAATTGGTACTGATGCCACCATGGCAGAGCATATTGCCAAGATTAAAGAGCGAGAGTACGTTGCCGTGAATACCCGGGGCAGTGGTCGCTCTTCAGTTTCCGAACTGATCCCAACACGCCTTGGCATTGCCCTTGTCGAGGGCTATGACAATGTTGTCGCGGGTCTTCCAAACAGTGTGTCTCTCAGCAAGCCGTTCCTCCGAAAAGAAATGGAGCTGCGAATGCTTGAAATCTGCTCAGGCAACAAAACTCGGCAGGAAGTCGTGCAGCAAAGCCTTGACATGTATCGAGAAGTCTTTATTCATACGCAGAGGCGTATCAATATGCTCAAGACTGCCTGTCGGAAATACCTTGTCGAAACGCCCGAGTCGTGAGTGTGAATCACTACGCTACGTTCCACTCTATGGGTCTTACAGTTACTATTGCAGCATTTGAGCGAAGCCACGGTCAGGTTTACGAAATGAAAAGAGATAAAAAAACAAACGTCAATATTATTTCAAGTGCTAGTACATTCTGGCTATCAAATCTCAAAGAATTGCCACATCTCAGAAAACAAACAGTCTCTCGAGGTCCACACTCGCTGTGCAGAAAAAAACAATTAGCCCTAGATGCAGGCCAAAAGTCCAGTCCAGGTCTCTCGCGAACAGTATGATACAGTTCTGTGAGAGTCAAGGACGAACCAAGCCGTCGCCATCTACACCTGCCTACTCTGGCGGGGCCCTTGCATTGTGCCAATTCAAGGGCTCTCTCGCTTCAGGTTCAGCAGGCGCAGATGACGACGATTTGGTCTGCTGAGGTGTCTTCGGGACCGAGGGTTTGCGTGGGATTGCGGCGGGGGGCTGTCCCGCTTCGGCTGCACCGTGCTTAGGTGATGGTACAGGCTTGCGAGATGGGTTCGGGGTCGTGCTGGGGGTGCCCGCTGTGGCTCCAGCGCGCTTGGGTGGCGTGACTGGGACTGCGCTGTAGCTAGGGGTCTTAGCTCGGGAGTCTCCAACCTTCTCCTCGGCGCGCTTGGATGATGGGAAGCTGGTCTTGGGAGGTGTGGTCGGGGCTGCGCTGTAGCTAGGGCTCTTCACCTGCGGCTCTCCAGCCTTCTCCTCGGTGCGCTTGTATGATGGGAAGCTGGTCTTGGGAGGTGTGGTCGGGGCTGTGCTGTTGCCTGGAGTCTTCACCTGGGGCTCTGCAGCTTTCTCTTCGGCGCGCTTGAATGGCGACATGGCGACCTTGTGGGACGAAGCGGTGCTGTTGCTTGGAGATGCGGCAATGGGCTCTTTCACTTGATCAGCGCGCTTAGATGCCGGCATAGTGGCCTTGGGAGTTGTGTCCGGGACGTTGACTTTGCGTGCAGATGTATCTCTCGCGGCAGCTTTGTCGGAGGTAGGGGGCGGCGAGGCGTTGATGGGGAGTCGGTCTCGGAGACTTGGGGTGAAGGCAGATCTCTTAGGGCTTTCCGGGCGGGATAGCACGTCGTCGGAGGCACCTTTCTGTCCAGACTTAAACCCAGCGCTCTGCATCAAGTCGTCGGAAAGGTGCAAGATCGTGTTGCCGGTCAAGGGGTCCTGGCTGAGTACCCTGTTGAGGTCGATCACATTATCTACAATTCCAGGCAACCGCTCTGTGTACTTTTCACAATTGCGGGATTGGATACGTACTGTCTCCAGTTTCCTCTCAAGGGTTTCCAATATGCATTTTTGTTCACCGCTGATGGAGTCCAATCGGTCTTTGATACCGCTCATCACTTTCTGCACGGCGTCCATAGCTTGATTGACAATTCCTTCCATGCGTTGCGCGTTTTCGTAGCTCTCCACTGATAGAGCTTGGAACTTTCTCCCAGCATCGGATTGCCACATGGTGAGCGAAAGGAACTCATCCCCCATTCCTTCAAAGACTTCAGCCATTTCTTCGAAGGATTCGTGCTGGTCTTGGTGGTAATACCGAATTTCGTCGAGGTCGCCTTCGATCGTACCTTGGCGGCACTTGAGATCGAATGTCCACATGGAAATAAACGCTTGCATCGCGATCATGGCAACGATAGCAACGAAACAAAGGGCCCAGTGGCTGGTGTCAGGCTGGGACGTGGGGGTCTCCCAGTCCCATAGCCCTTCATCAGCCTGGTTCCAGTGGCTCATGTTTCCGCTTGGTGATGTGATGTTTCGGGGGCGTGGAAGATGGCCAAGGTCGAGAGATGACTTTTCCAGAGCCATCTTGGCGTCTTTGTACATCTTCAGGTTGAGAGTATGCTGGAGCAGGAACTCATCCTCAATGGTGGCGACCGGGGTGGAGAAAACGATGGGCTGAAGCGAACGCAAACCGTGAATGGATGCGGCGATTTCCAAGGAGCTGAAGGTTCGGGCGATAAACGAGCTTGATGGGTTGATCCCTGTCAGTGGAACGGCATGGCGCATGCCAATACCGTTCAGGGCGGCGACTATGGCCGTCAGAACGTAGAAGTATATCATGATTTCCGCGATTCGATGTTTGGTTTGGAAGGTGAGAAGCGTGGAGAATGTTGATGTTGACTTCTGTTCGAGGGGTTCGAGTCTTAAATAGAGGAGAAATGGGAAAGGGAGAAAGTGCTTTAACTGTATGCCTTTGTCTCTGGAGTTAATGAACTTCTTTGCTCTTTCTGTGCGCTTTCACGGTTATAACTGAGCATTTGACAAAGCATTGTCAGAAATGCATGAAAGGCAGCTATTTCCGACTTGCAGTTCAAGGAACAAAGGACAGATATCAAGGGAAACAACAAGGTCATTGTGTTGTTTATCCTTGGGCTTTTAATCTTGCCATCAGACTACTCGAGGGCACTGTTCGGAATCCCCCGGCATCCCAAAGTGCAATCTGCGTGAAAGATCAATGTTAGTACTATATCGATGGATACAAAGAGTGATATCGAGGCTTTCTAAGCCACTCTTTCCCCCGAGCGTATGGAACATTGGGCCTGTCATCAGTGTCTGACATTAAGAGTTAGAGTCCCTGAACCCTTCGGCAGTAAACAAGGTGATCCCACACCAACGACGACCATTTTCCACTGAACACGGAACGTCATATGACGAAGATCTTCAAGACATCGCTGTCTGGGCAGGTATAGAGCACCACGACTGTATGATTCGATGGGAGAACTTGCCAGTCGAGCAAGCAGAAGGAGCCAACGAACGTGATGCCGTTGGCGCAGAAAAAACAAAAAAAAAAAAAAGACGGCCGCATGTTCACCGAGGACTCCTCATACTATCTCATATGGGTACTCACCCATCGTACGGCATAGCTGATGGTCCTCTAGGCATCCAGAAATTCCAGGCGGTAGTGGCTCCTTGGTCCAACTTATTTGTACAATTTTGAATCAGAATAGAAAATAAATTCATATTTTCAGTAATGGAAAAGATGTATGTCGACCGTAATGATACTAAAAGATGATCATGTGCATAAACTCAAGTCGGTAACGGGAAGATCAACCCGATTACTCAAGTCGCTTGCTGAGAACAGCGCCATACCAAACAGTAGCAACCAAGCTGAGAAGGTTGACCAAGCTCGAGATGCCATGCACACGGCCGAACTTCTTGTTCAAGGCCAGCATCTCCTTGGAGTGGGGGGCCGGGTCATAGCTTCGCTTGCCGTCGCGAGTTTCTATGGGACGTCAGTTGATGAACAGGACGGACACCATGATTCAATTGCCAAAATCTGGACTAAGCATACCTTGGTGCTTGCGCTCGCGCATCACGTTGACGGTGATAGGACGCAGGACGAACATGTTCACCAAGCCAGTCACCGCCACGGTTGCCATGGGCAGGAGGGTGTTGAGGCGGTTCTCAGGTGCCACAAGCCCCGAGAGACCAAGGGCTTGACCGCCGCGGGATGCGGTCAAAGCAACCACTACTGGCAGTGCAGTCTGCAACGAGAAGTAGATGGGGAAGATGGCGGTCTGCAGACTCGCAAACTGAGGTCGCGGGAGTGCGCGGAAGGCCACGAATCCTCCGACAAATGACTGATCAGAGGTTAGAAAGTGAACTTGGTGCAGATATTGATGACTTGGTATGGCATGGTGGAAGATGGCTGCTTGGAATTACCTGGTAGAACTGGGTTCCGAGAAGAGTGCCATAGCTAATTTGTTAGTCAAGAAAAAGCCTTCAGATTGTTGCAAGACAAACCTCAGGATATGGTATGGGCGAGGGTCCGTCATTTTGGATAAGACTGGGATCAAGATTGATGGCGAGTTGCCAAGTTGAGGGTGTAGCAGCAAAAGGACCACGAGAAGGGCACGCTCCATGATTCCGGGTAATTGTTATTTCCACGGAGTTTTAGCGTGTGATGGGAGTGCAGCCACGCACTTGACCAACAGGCGCAAACACAGGTGATGTCATGTGCCTTCGCGTTCTGGAGCTAGTCCCAAAGTGGAAATATCACGCGTCTGCCTGTATCTGAACTATCGGAACTCTGAGGACGTGAGACCAACTTCTCATCTACACTTCCACTTCACCATGGCTGAAAAAGAGGCAACTGTCTATGTCGTGGATCTGGGAAGGTCTATGGGCGCGCGTCGTCATGACCGCCCCGTGACTGATCTGGATTGGGCTATGCAGTATGTTTGGGATAAGATCACTGCGACGGTGCGTCTCGAGCCAATCTTCTACGAGCATGAGCTGACAATGACAGGTGGCAACCGGCCGCAAGACAGCAAATGTGGGCGTGGTTGGACTCAGGACAGATGGTGAGTCTGATCGTTCAAGTCCAAGGGAGGTATCTAATGAGATGCCAGACACTTCGAACGAACAACAAGATGATGAGAGCTATTCCAACATCTCAGTTCTATTCCAGATTGGCCAGTATGCTTGAAACTATTCTATTCCGATGATTTACCTCGAATCCTTTGACTAAACTGACTCAGGGTTCTGATGCCTGACATCCGGAAACTGAAAGAGTTGATCAAACCCAGCAACACGAACCGTGGCGATGGTATGTACTCGTGATCAAAATGTTCGTGGTGAGAGCTAAATAAATTCCAGCCATTTCTGCCATCATCGTTGCGATGGGTATGATCATTCAATTCACGAGGACAAACAAATTCAAGCGCAAGATCGTGCTCGTGACCAATGGCACTGGAGCAATGAGCAACGATAGCTATTCGGATATCACATCGAAGATGCTAGAGGTCGGTATTGAGCTAGTGATTCTGTAAGTCTCCTCTGGCGGGTTACCACGGCATTGGATCCTGACAACGTCTAGAGGTGCCGACTTTGATGACGCTGAATACGGCGTGAAAGAAGAAGACAAGGACCCACATAAGGTACGTCCGGGAACTGCATTCAAAGGGGAACTACTAATCATATCTCACAGGCGAAGAACGAGGAGCTACTCCAAACCTTTGCAACGGACTGCGAAGGGATGTTCGGAACTCTGGATCAGGCTGTCTCAGAACTAGACATCCCCCGTCCAAAGGTTACAAAGAGTGTAGTCAGTTTCCGGGGGACGCTTAGGCTTGGAGACCCCGAGGAATACGAGACGGCATTGCGAATTCCAGTGGAACGTTTCTTCAGAACCGCCGTCGCCAAGCCTAGCTCGGCGAGTTCTTTTGTTCAGCGCTCTGGAGCTGAGCCAGGACAAGATTCTACTCTGGGGGGCCAGGGTCCAAATGCCAATGAATCGCTCACGTCAGTTCGAACATCACGGACATATCAAATCTCGGACGAATCTGCCCCCGGAGGAAAGGTTGATGTTGAGCGTGATGATCTGGCAAAGGGCTATGAGTATGGACGCACAGTAGTTGCAATTGATCAATCCGACGAGAGTGTCACCAGTTTACGAACATTTGCTGGATTGGATCTGATTGGATTCATTCACGAGGACAAAGTGCGTACGCCTCCTCGGTGCAGGAAAACCTACTAATACTCTTATACAGTATGAACGTCACATGCACATGTCAAACACGAATGTCATAATTCCAGAGCGTGGTAACGACAATGCATCTCTGGCGCTATCCTCCTTCATCCATGCTCTTCACGAGGTTGAATCATACGCGGTTGCTCGACTAGTGACCAAAGAGAATAAACCTCCAATGGTTGTGTTGCTAGCGCCGTCCATCGAGCCAGATTACGAATGCTTGATCGAAGTGCAGCTCCCATACGCCGAAGATGTTCGCTCCTACAGATTCCCGCCCCTGGATAAGGTCGTCACTATCTCTGGCAAGGTCATGACAGAGCATCGCAACCTTCCAGATGAGAAACTGAAAGATGCTATGAGTGATTATGTCGATAGTATGGAGTTGGAGGTCAAGAATGATGAAGGGTGAGTGACTAACCTAGCTATTGATCAATCAACTAATCAATCGGGCCAGGGAAATCATCGAGGGTGTCCCAATTGAAGATTCGTTCTCGCCACTACTTCACCGTCTCGACTCAGCCATCCGATACCGCGCCATTCACCCTGAAGACCCGATCCTCGAGCCGGCGGAAAGACTCACTGAGTTCTCACACCCGCCCGAAGAGATGATCAATAAATCTGAATCCTACCTGGAGAGGTTGATGTCTACGGCAGACGTCAAGAAAGGTATAAAACCCCATTCCACGACTCACAGAGCCCGACTAACCTCATATCTAGTTCCCCCGAAAGCCAAGGGTCGAAAACGTCAACGCGAAGCCGAGAAACCCCTCTCTGGACTAGACGTCGATGCCCTCCTGAATCTCGAGCCAAAACGCACTAGGATCTCCACCGAAAACGCAATTCCAGAGTTCAAGCAGACTCTTTCTCGCGCTGACAGCATCGAAGCTATTCACGATGCTGTGCAGCAGATGGCGACTATCATCGAGTCTCAGATCACGCACAGTCTGGGCCACTCAAACTACGATCGTGTCACCGAGGCTCTGAGAACCATGCGGGAGGAACTAGTTGATTACGAGGAGCCGACGATTTATAATGAATTTGTACGTGGACTCAAAGAAAAGATGTTAGCTGAGAAGCTGGGCGGGGATCGGACGGAACTGTGGTTCTTCGTGAGGAAAGGTAAATTGGGGCTCATCGATCAGAATGAGGTCGAGAGCTCCACGGTTGAAGAGAGTGAGGCTCGTGAGGTAAGCATTGCCCACAGAAGGGCTCTATCAGAAACTGACCTTGGTATAGTTCCTGGCTCCAAATTAAGGCTTGCAGTTGGGGTGGAATATGAGTTCGTGAAGTTGCTCACGCCAATGACGAAGACGAAAATACCATTAGTTTCTCCCTTACATCTCACAACTGTCTGTCTATGTTCTACCTATGTAGTTATTCCCAGTAGATGTCTGGAGAATACAGGCTTACTGGTTGAAGAGTGATGTAGAAAGAGCTCGTGATTGAAATCGTCATATGAAGTAGTATTGACACGAAGAGAACTTGAAAGAATCAGGTACACCACAAAGCTCGAGATGAATCGAAACCCAGTTGCAAATTTCTTGATCGTTCATAACCCAGCAAAAACCAAACGCCGTGCATAACATGCCCAAGAACCAGTGTTCGCTCCAGAGAAAACAGACCGACACTTCAGACCGAAAGGGATTGAAAACACAAACATTAAAAGGCATCCAGATGCATCACAAAAAGGGTATGCAGAAAAAGTGTCCCGGAGGACGGAGAGAATGAAAAAGAGAAAAAAAGAGAAATCAGAACAGCAGGTATTTAGTGGACTGTTTTGGTTGCACGGGCTGGACTGATAGTGTTGCTACCGACACGGCCGCTGGGCTTGCGAACCCCACGAGACTCGCTGCGGTTGCTGTCCGTCACTCGGCGAGGGCTCGAGCGGACCTTGCTCACAGAGATCGGGGCGGTACCGCTCTTCCGGCTGACTGGAGTCTTCGGCGCCGAGTGGCCAACCCAGTTCTCTTGGTCATGGTGGTTGTCTTCGGCGAGGGTGTAACTAGCCGTGACAGTTGCGGAGTAGCTGATAGACCGCGACGTGGGTGATGCGACGGGAGATCTTGAAGATCGCTTGGCGAGTCTGCGGAGCTGAATCTCTTCCTCGCTCTCGCTACTTTCGTTGCTCTTTCGGTGACTGCGGGGGACTCTCTGCTCGCTCTCGACGGCCAGGTTTCCTGAGGCGGTGCGAGAGTAAGGGTGGTGGCGTGAGTCCTTGCGGTGGGACTTGCGAGGTTGACCGGGTGTCGGCGCGGGAAGATCCTGGTCTGGGTAAGCGGCCGCATCGTTGTTGTCGATCTCTCCGAGTGCTGCGCGCTTGGAGTGGCTGTTGTTGGGAGGAGTAGAAACCACGCCGTTGCTGCTGCGCTTCTTGGTGGAGACCCTTGGGGTGGCTGGCATGGATTGAGCGAGCTTCTCGCGCATGCTATCCTCGAACCACCATTCACGGAAAGAGCCCTGGTTGAGGTGAAGCCAGTGCTGCTGGGGTCCAACGACCATGCCAGGACGCATGAAACGCATGAATGCGATAACTTCGTTGGCAGTGAATCCATACTTGTAGATCAGATAGGCACCAATCAAGCAGCCCGTACGACCGAGACCAGCCTTGCAGTGGACTGCAATACCCTTCTTCTTCACAGTAATCATCTCGTGGGCCATCTTAATGAAGCGCCGCACGAGTTGCAGGGGAGGACAAGTGCCATCCTCAAAGATCATATCAATATGAGAGATTCCCATTGCGGTGAAGTATGAAGGGCAGTAGAGCTCTGAGTTGAGTCGCACGACAAGACCCACATTGCGCTGGTGGAAATGGGCAAGGACATTCTTGAATGGCATGGGGAGCTTAGATGAGGAGATCTCCGAGATCGTGGTGGGCAATGCGTCGTACTCGGGAGTGTTGACGGGGATGGGTGCGACTGGCTGTTGCTGGGGGGAAGCAAAGGCAAGGAAATCCGGGGTAACCCAGTTGAAATCACCCATGTCAACTCGCTCAAACTTCTCGTATCTTGAGGCCGGGTCAGTATTGGAAGTTCGGAAACACGGGATGGTCGATACTCACTCCTCGAGGTTGAAGTCGCGAAGCCCGCAGAGGGACTGTTCCTTGGCCTTCCACACGCCATACACAACGTCTTGAATGTTCAAGATGAAATCCGCTTGGCTGTATCCGGCGTCACGGAAAGGCATGTAGGGGGGATCAGCCTGCGCGATGGGCGCCAGAGCCAGATGGGGTGGCCACGATTGGATCATCACCATGTAGCATGCGACCAGACAAGCTGCGTTTGCCCGACTGCGCGCATCAGTCTTGCTGTAAAACACCACAGGGCGGTCGCTGTTGGCTGGGTCACCCAAGATCTCGTGGAACAGAACAGCAAACCGGTACAGGTGACCGATGTGGAGAGGACCGAAATCAGCGTGGAATGCATTGTAGAGCAAAGTGTCGTCAATGGTGAAGTACACGGGTGATCGGCGCTTGCTTGGTGTGGCGGGTTGCGCACGCGCACGCTTGCTTGGGGATTTGGGCTGATCCAACTGGAAAGGGAACGGCGTCCTGGAGCTGGGAGCAGAGTCGTAGGATGCGAGGTAAAGACGATCTAAAGCGAAACTTGATTTAGCATTCCACACCATATTGTCACTGCGTAAATTGTTCCAAAACATTTTACGGACCTTGGATGTACTCGATCATCTGGCCGCCGTGGCTCAAGTCGGTAGTCATATTGGGTTTTGGTGTTTATTGACAGTCCAGGCTTGCAAGTAGGGTGTAACGTCGATTCAAGATAGATCGAGTTAGTACCGTTGTAGGTACTTTGCCGGTGCGACTCGGAAAATAGCGAAGCCAATGGGTAAGAGAATGGTCGCAGTACAGGGTTTCAAAGGCTCATGCTCAGAGTCGGAGAGTGGGAGCTGGTAAGAATAAAAGGAGGATTCTTTTACCTGTGGGGAGGGGTTAGGAGAAAAGGAATCAACACAGTCGAAGATGTCAAGATGTTTTGGTAGCTGCCATGCCACTGTTATGGTGAACCTTACCCGTTTAGGACTAGCCTGGTCGGTTGACCTGACAACTCCCCTTTGGCCTGAGGCATCGTTTGCCTCCAACATTCTGTCCGCATACAAACAGGCAAAACAGACCAAACAGACAAACATCAACAATAACATTGGCATAAACATCAATATATTTGGAACTATTACCTAGGTGATATGGCAGCCTTGGAGATATACAAGCATAGTACATATTATTCTAACCTTGGAACGTTTGTATATACTAGCATAGCTCCGCACAGAGCACCACATTTCACCTATCTTATGATATATATTCACAGATCAGCTCTTTCACCCACCTCAGGTTTCCCTCGCTTCACATATATTGTACATGCTGGATACATTTTGCATAGCTGATGACATTCTTAAAATAAACCCAAGGACAACCAATTGCTGTGTTGACATAGGCAATTTGGACTTCTGCAAGGACACTACAATTCATTTGCTTGGTAGAACCTTTAGGGCTGTAGTCAATGTACATATCCATGGACGATCCTACCTAGTACACCGTGGACCTGGACATTACCTGCCTAGGTCCACGGTCCACTGGTGTGCATCCTAGAAGGTTCTTTGCCTTGCATGGGAACATCCCATATAAGTACTTCCATTGATGGATCGTCTTCCACTGTGTTCCCAATACCGACTAGGTAGGCAGGAGGCACAATAATTCACTCTTCTACCCAACCTTGGAAGACCAGTGACTTATGCCCTTAAATTCCAAGGGTTGTCCTAACATACCTAACTCCCTACTAGGTACTACCTAGCTGTAGTACATAGTACCTATAGGTAGGTAGGTATGGATCTATGATGTAACGCGAATATCTACCTACCTTATGTACCTATATATCCGGGGGCCATCTTATATCCAGGTATCCCAGGGCTGCTTAGTCTCTGACCTTATGACCAAAAATATAATCATGAAAGATTCGAAGTAATTGCGATCCAATTTTCTGGAAGTTCGCTTCGCTTCGCTATTGCTTCGCTTTGTCATTGCTTCGCTTCGTAATTGCTTCGCTTTGTCATTGCTTCGCTTCGCTTCGTAATTGCTTCGCTTCGCAATGAGCTACGCTCTCGCCTTCCATGCAGCAGCAGAGTCTCTCAATTTGTCACTCCACCAGGTTTCCCATTTCACAACCTTCTCTTCCCGCCTGGCCTCCTCAGCCGCGAATACAACGGCATGACTGCGAACCACTTCTTCGAGCGAGCACCCAACAAACCGTGCCTGTGCGGTTTCAACGTCCAACCCGCCGTTCTCAACTGCCTCGACGGCACCGACAAACTGCCTGGCAAGTCCGTAATCACCACCGCCATGTGACTCCTTCTGGTCAGGAGGGGGCTTTGGCACATTAATGGTAGAGGTCTTCTGTGTTGCAAAGCCGTAGATTGAGATCGAGTGACTATCATACGAGATTTCACCGGTCGTACCATAGACCCGGCCTCGTCGCTCACATTGTTTTTCGGTAGGGGCGATCATGTGGAAGGAGGCCGTTTTGGCAAGCCGATGTGGCACCGTTTCTTCGTCGTCCCAAGCGAGCGTCACCACCTGGTCGTCACAGACATCGTTATCTGCCTCATAAACGCACCGCCCATACCAGGGCCGTGAGGCTATAGTCTCATCGGCCACCGTAGCTCGATCGTAGTCCTCGCCGAGACGGGAGAGGAGCAACGACTCGGCAGCTTTGCTTCCTTGCGAACGGAAAACATCCTCGATATCAGGACAAACGATATCAACAGGCCAGGCCGCATGTCCTTGGGCCAAATGCCGATCATTATAGATCTTCACAGCACTATAGCTACAGTCTCGCTCCACAGGACAGGAGAGACAATTCGTCGCATCACCCGCAGCGGCGGGTTTGCGCTTGCGACGAAACTGCGTCATAGTTCCAGCAGAGGAGATGGACCGCGGAAAATGAGGCTGGAGTGTTTGCTGCGTGCCCGCATCCGGGCTAGGCGGGGAACAGAGGAGCCACATGATGAAATCAATATCATGACAAGACTTTGTAAGGAGGGACCCATCCCCCGCAGGTGTGGCGCGTCGCCAGTTCCCGCGCACATAGCTGTGTGAGAAGTGCCACCACCCGACAGGTTCACAATGTTCGAGGGAAACTATGTCCCCAATTGCGCGATCTGCGAGGAGTTTTCGGAGGAGGATGTTATGCGGACTGTACCGAAGGACATGCCCGATTGAGAATATCTTCTCCGCAGGCGCTGGAATCGAGCCCTGTGGCGGCTGGAGCGTGCGGTAAACCGTCAAACAATCATCCAACGAGAGAGCAAGGGGTTTCTCGCAGAGCATGTGAAGCTTCAGTGGAGCAAGAGCCTGGACAATCTCCACATGTGTTTCGTCCAATGTACAGATAAACACACCATCCACGCCAACAGTGCTAGTTGAATTGGGCGAGTTTCGGCGCTCAAGTTCGTACGATAGCCATTCGCGCCAATCTGCGAACTCCTGCCCAGCGCTGGAAGCTCTTTCCCATATGTAGCTGCGGCCGAATTCGCGGCGTTTCACGGCATGCGGTTCGGCCACGGCGTGAATGACGCCTGTTGTAGCATTGGTCACGGCACGGGCGTAGGCATTGCCACGAGAACCAGCGCCTATGACGAGGAAGCGAAGCTGTTTGGGGCTGGATGGGTCTTTCATGATGCAGGGCGAACTTGGAGAGGTTGGGGCTCGTTGGTGGGATTCAAGCGGGGGGTGTGGGCTTCACTTTATCATTATCAGCTAGATTGAAGGGAACACAAGCCCTTTATAGTGAAACCAGTGGAGGACTGGCGATGCAAAAGGAAGAATACGATGTTGCAGCGCGTTTTCCAAGGTTTGCGGGGAAACATTACCAACGGCCCGCCCCTGATTGGACTATGGATTATGGCCATTGGCTTTTGCTTCTCTTCTCTTCAATGTTGAGAGATATCATATTGAAGCTATATATTGAAGCTATTTACTCGACTGGCTTTTTCTCATCTCGCCTTGATTCGTCTTCCTGGTCGAAAATCATTGCAATCTCTTCCAACGATCGTCCCTTTGTTTCCGGGAATAGGAAGTAGATCAGGGCCAAGAATGCAACCAGACACCCAAGGAAGACACAGTAATATCTCCACTGGATAGCCGTGAACGCCACTGGGTTGACATATTGGTTGAAGAAACAAGCCACAGCATCCACAGAGAGGGTGACAGCAATCCCCTTGGCGCGCAGCTGGAAGGGTAGGATCTCAGCGGGATACGAGATGAACAGGGGGGCATAAGCAATGTCGTATCCTCCAAAAAAGAGGAAAAGGAGAGGAACCGTGGCCAACCCAGCAGACGAGATATGCTGTTCAGCATATAGACCAGCAGCCAAGGTGGACGATGACAAAAAGACGATCATGATACACGTGGAAAGCAGCCAAAGAAGACGGCGACCGTATCGTTCGGACGCAACAGCGCCGGCTGCTGACATGACGAAGTTCCAGGCTTGCAGGCCCACGTTGACACCGGCTTGGTCTGCAGATTTGGTGATGCCCACCGATCCGAGAATCGGGGCGAGATAGTACGACAGGATCCCTGCGATGTGGTTAGAGACGATTCGCTACAAGGAATGGATATCCTACCATTTCCAGCCCATTCCTGCATCAATCCAACCAGCACACAGATGGTCAAACGGTGAACATCTCCCTTGGACTCGAAGAACGAGCTCCAGCCCTTGGTGTTGTCCATCTCGGCTCTGATCGTGGTGCAGATCAGCTCGAACTCATGCTTCACCAACTCGTCTTCTGTGCTCCCGTTGGCGTGGTACTTCTCCAGTATAACCAGTGCTTCATCCCTTCGGTCCTTTGACACAAGCCATCTTGGGCTCTCGGGTACGAAAAACACTAATCCTAAGATTTGAAACAGGGGATATGCTACTTGCAGCAGGCAAGGCACTCGCCACGACCAGCTGTTGGCCAATCCAATCGTTGCATAGGTGACAGCCGCTGATCCAATAGCCCCTAAACACCAACACGCATTGTAAAGCGCCGTGGCAGTCTGGCGCTGACGTGGATGCGCGATCTCGGTGGCCAGGAGAGGAGCCGCAGTCTGGGCAATACCCATACCGATACCCGACAGAATTCTTGCACCGAAAAAGGCCCAGTGATCCTGAATCGCGGCCCCGACGACCCCTCCGACGATAGTCAGAGCGGCTCCGATTCCGACGCATATCTTGCGCCCGAACCTATCAGCAATATAGGACGCTGGTGCGAAAGAGATGAATGCGCCGAGAGAACATGCTGCGATGATCAATCCGACTATGTTCGGATCAAGGCCACCGACGATGACGCCAACTTCAATTGCACGGATTAGAGTCAGGTTGCGAGTTCGAGCAAGGACGCTTACATTCAGGGAGCACCAGCAGGCTATTTACCAAGTTCCCAATGTACCCCGCCGAGGACGCAGTTGAGTACATGAAAAGTATCCCGAAGTTCAACTTCCTCAGGCCGTCGTCCTTGATCCAATTTGGATGGGTGTTGTTCGGCAGGGCCTTGAGCTCCTCCATTGAAGGCTCTGCAGGTGCCTCCATATCTGCTGGACTTTTGGTGGTATCAGCCATGTCGTTGTCGCTTGCACTTGACCAAAATCACCGGGCGATTCTATCGTTTCAGACAACGTTGCATTCTTTGCGGCGTTGGCTAATTTCTAGTACTTTAAATCCCCCGACGTATACAGGGGACAAGGGATCAAGACATTCTTCCGAGTTGACGCAGCAGACCCAGCAAGGCTCTAACCCCGGGTTATCCTCGGCAGACGCATGGGATATGTACCCCGACAAGCATATGGAATGAAGGGATAAATGCCAGATTTTGCTACTTCTTTGGGTAATTCATCCAGCAGAAGCCTCGTGATCTCCAGTGATCACCCCCTGGTGCGACTTGAAACAGGATCAACGGTTTGAAATAAGTCCATTTTAGGAAGTATAGATTCGCACATGCCGTGAAGGCTTGTATTCTGGCACAGACCCCGTGAGACAGTACTTATTCGTCCACCAATGAGGCATACCGATTACCAAGGCCGCAGAATCCCTCACACTGCTCATCGGCCTTCTCGCTTTTCTGTAATACTTCTTCAATGCCCCACGCGACTCGTTCTGCGCCCATTCGGGCCCCCTCTAGATTCGGTGCTCCCGGCCCAAGGCGTAGGGACGCCATGCGTCCCGTCATGAAAAGTGGCACGTCATTCCTCCACGACAAGTCGTTCGTCAGGCAAGGTAGACCTGATTTGACCTCAATGGGGTATTGATCATTCATTTCACGAAGGAGTGGCATTTCGCGCACGTCGGCTTTCGCTCCCGTTGCGAAATAGATAAAGTCGATTGGAGGTAGATCTGGAATTGGCGGGTCGGTTGTTAGGGACCAGGTTTGTGTTGCTGGGTTGAATTCATGTGTCTTGATTTCCGTGCAGGGGTGAATAGAGGCGCGGTTTCGCGCAGCATGTTGCTTCACGATCTTCGTGTATCTCGGTGTGATGCTACCTCCGTTGCGGGCGGTTTGGAGCATTTCAAGTCGTTCTAATGATGTTAGGTTTACGGAGTAGATGGGATGGATACATGGCTTGTCATACCTTCGTCGGTGTCGGCAGACCAGAAGGTTGCTTTCTCCCAGTTTTTATACTTGCCCATCCATGACAAATTGATATCAAAATGCTTGACTGGTCTCGAGGTTAGCTATGATATCACATGGAATCATTTGGTCGATTTGCATGTACGAACTTTTCAATCCAGATCGCATCAAGAACCACACTTTTGTCACGCCTTTGCGGACAGCCATATCAACGATCTGTGCTGAAGATAACCCGCCTCCAACGACGACAACGTTCGTCTCCTGTCGTCGTTGAATCTTCTGGGCTACACCTGGGCTAGGGAACTGCTTGATTTCCATGCTGTGGCAACACGCAGCAGATCCCTCTTGCTCGGACGTTGGCTTCCACGGATGAATTTTTGACACTCCTGCTCCACCAGGCCCAATGGCAAGAACGACAGTCCGGCTGTAAAATTTCTCTCCAGTGGAGGTGGTGATGGTGAACACCTTTGATGTTGAGTTGTCCGACAAATAACCATAGGAAAGATCAGTTGCCTCGCGTTGTAATATTTGACCCGGCTCGTCCAGGCCGTATCGATCGATGATTGAATCGCAGTAATCGGCGAACAGATCCGTCGAGGGGGAGAAATAATCTTTTCTGTCTCTCTCATCGATTTCACCTCCGATGGTTCTGCAGAAAGTACAGCGTCAGAAAATCATTCGAAGTCACCATCCAGCGACAAGTACTCACTGGTTCTTCCCACCCTGTCTTCTCTTCTTCTTTTTATGCTTGCTCATTTCCTTTCCGACACAATTTGGAATCTCCCACAGGTCGGAATCCCTTCCAGTCTCCTGTGTATACGCCAGCATACCATCCCGATCACCTGGATCGACATGGAAGAACATCGGACTGCGAAGCTGTTGGATCTCGAGGGTCTTGAATGCATTGTTCCAACGCTGCATCCATTTGTCACCCGATCCATCAAGTACCAGTGTAGAGGAAGATGGTGAGGACGAGGATTCAGTCAAAGATGGAACCGAAGAAGTTGAGTTCGTTGAATCTCGTCGACCACGGTCATCACAAAGACATTGTTTCTCGCTATCCCACTTTATTGCCCGTAATCCGCCTATCTTGTTGTGCCGGGCTTGGGCAAGGCTCATCTTTCCGCTGTGTTTCTTGATCCAGTGGTACCGTTGGTGTTCTTCGTCTGTAAAAACTGCGGATGGGGTTTCTTCGCTCAATCGTGCTGCGACGGCGAGGCCACAGGGACCAGCGCCGATGATTATTACATCGCGGATCTCGTTCTCATCTGGGAGAGGCTGTGAAGAGGTCATCTTGGGTAAGGTGTTGTCGAATATCAGTGCTCTTTTATAAACCGCTGTATTGGACTGGGGGAGCGAAGGGGCTTCGAAGTAGCTGGCATAAGAGGAATCTATTGTCTTTTATACTATTTTATTACTGCATGATGCCTGACTGCAATGTCCTCACATGAGTTGGCCATCGAGGTACTCTTCCCCAAGGTCCTTAGGGCTTGCGTGACACTGTATGGTCCTAGCTCCGCTCTGTTGGAGATCAATAGATTGGACACACTGCCATTCATACCCAGCAAAAATCGTATCCACTGGTTGAAACAGAAAGGGTTGGTATTCTTCCCTTATGAAATGTCTAAGTACCATTTTTGGGCGTGCGAGCAGCGATTCTAGCTAAGATGGGACATTTAGGCCGCTCGGGGTCGGGTATTCCCTACGATCATCAAGCAATTCGTACATCAAGAAGCTGGTCATCAACATGCCTCAATATCAGCATGAATACATCCTCATTCACAGGAATATGTGGCAGTCTTCAGAAACAAAGCGGTGGGTCGTTTGAACACGGCTGAGGGTGTATCAGTTGGCTGATCTCCCCACAATTGGCGTTGATCTGATATCAACTGCATGCTATTTTGAGTACCTTGGGGCTGCGTACCCCACTGCGCCATCAAAGGTGTAAAAAAAAAAGGTATCAATATGTACTATTTGACAGATGTCTGAAGTGAAATATAAGGGAACGAAATTACTATCAAAGACAAGGGGAATAGAAAAGCACCAAGCCACCGGACACCGAAACACAAAAGGAAAAAATCCAACGAAAACACCAAAAGTCCGAAATTCCAAAATTCCAACAGAATCAAACAACCCCCCTTCAGAGTTCCAGGTGGGAAAAAGAAAATTAGAAAAAAAAAAGCTCACGGAACACGGCAATGTCACTTCTTCTTCTCCCTCAATCTCGGGGCACCACCTCCCTCTCGCCGGTGCCAAGCATCCATGGGCCAAACCCACCCTCGAACCCTTTTGGCATCCCGACGCTCCCCAATCTGCGGCTCCGGGATCCATTTATCCTTGGG
The DNA here is from genome assembly GCA_911174995.1 of Penicillium olsonii. Classification (NCBI taxonomy): domain Eukaryota; kingdom Fungi; phylum Ascomycota; class Eurotiomycetes; order Eurotiales; family Aspergillaceae; genus Penicillium; species Penicillium olsonii. The sequence continues at coordinate 154,385 of CAJVNO010000020.1, read as the reverse complement.
CTCGGACAGAATTCGTTGACGAGTCAACGCACCAGGCCCACCAACGTTGAGATGAGCAGAGGGCTGGTTCGGAAGCGGAGAAGAGCGGGAAAGCATCAATAAGAAATACAATGCTAGACTAGCAGTCATCGGAACATCATCTGTGTCCTCGACGATTGGAGACTCAGGAGGAAAAGAAGTAGAGGAGGAGGATGAGAATGAGCGCGCGCTAATAGGCGTTGCGAGAGGACAATCGCGGCGCAGGCCAGTCGAAGCGGTTTTGAGAGGAATTGAGGCGGCGATCTCCAGGAATCCAAAATAGGGGACATCATCGCCTGTGTCGCAGCCTGCGCGCACGCAGACGAGTTCGATTTCCGTGATGATGAAGCCATATCGGCAGGAGTGTTCTCGCATGCAGCGTTGGAGGTGGGCTAAACCGTTGAGGTACTCGACGCGACGATGGGGGGCTTCGTTTCGCATACCGGTGTTCCAGCGATCGAAGGATTTGACTATCCCCACTAATCGGCCGCGGGGAAGACCGGCACTTGTATGCTCTGTATCGGAGGCGTAGTTGGCCAAAAAATGGGGATGGCCGTGGTTTTTGTGTCCTGTGTTTCGGACGTCGGGTGCAGCGTACAGCTGGAGGTGGTCATCGCCCTGAGAAACAGCCAATGCGGCATTGACTCTCGGGGCATATAAGTCTCGAATCAGCGAGACAAGGGCTGGCTCGGATTCCGGGGCTAGAGAGGCCGGTGATACTGTCACGGCGGGTGTGCGGTGGCCCGGAATCTCGGTTCTGAGGAGCTGGATGAGGCAACTGTCCAGGGAGCCGAAATTGGCCAGGGAGAAGGATTTCCAGCTGCGCAAATTGCGGATGTCCCACCAGAAATAGTCGTGCATGCCGCGAGTTGGAACTACACTTACGTTGCGCACTAGGTTGATTGGCTGGATAGAGCGGGTGAGGTAGGAAAGCAGGGTCGTCGACTGTGGCAGGTCCTCTTGAGGACTGGACAAGGCAGGTGAAGGCTGAGCGGATGATCGGTAATAGTGAGGGTTGGGGACGGTCAATGGATTCGTGCATAGGGGCGCTGGGCCACTTAGTCGTTGCGGGTAGGACGGGTAAAGCACAATATTTGGAGTGACTGGAGTGACAGGTGTTGTGGGTGTCGTTTGAGCCTGCATCTGAGGCATGTATTTGGGGAGTTCACGGTAGGTGGGATAGCCATAGCGGCTGATGGTTTCGGCATCAACGCCAGAGGCCGAGACTGAGCGCGAGTGGCCGCCTGTTTTCCGCTTGAATGACGGGGTGAGAGTAACTGGCGATGACAAGGCAGAGCAGCTACCCTGAACGGCCATTGGTAAAGGCGATACCGGAGAAGCCAATGTCAGGCGATCAAGAATCTCGCGCTTTTGACGACTGGTGGATGGCCGGCTTGGTGGGTACGGCATGAAGCCAGGTGGGTTTCGAGTGTTCGAAAGAACTCGACGGTGACGCAGAGGTCCACCATTGGAAACAGGCTCAACGACAACATCCTGAGGTCGAATCTTAGGCAGTAGAGCCGGGCCATGATGATGTCTAGTTGGCGAGGTAGCAGGGCTGGTATTGCCGGTGACTGTAGACCAGGGAGATGACTCGCCCGAATAGACAGACGAAGTGGAGGCATGGCGACTACGCCCAGAGCCGATGTACTCTTCAAGAGGAAGACGTGGCGGCGTAGTTGGCCGGTAGCGAGCGTGTTCGACAGCCATGATCGACGTCGTTAAATCTTGTCAACAATAGTGATCAACGAAGGGAAGTGAAGTCTTGCAGATGATCAAAACATGAGGAGGTATATGGATATTAAATGGACAAGCCCCAAAGCTCAAACAGCCAAGCAATATGCATATAAAAAGATCGACTGACGAACTGTCGCGGATCTAGAAAAGATGAAACATGGAGAAGAGCCCCATCGTGACGCCAGGGCCTGGCATTCTTTTTTTGGGATCCTAGTCTCCGATCTGTAGGAATAGCCACGCGATGAAACGCGAAACTGCCGACACTGAGCCTGAAGGACCATGTCGCGCGACAGAAACACTTGAAACTGCTGCAGTGAGGAGGACAGGTTGGGTATAGTGCGGTTTCATCGGACAGTCGCGCGTCAAGATGTTGCTATAGTTGGTATCTGCTGCCAAAGCAGTCTTCAGATTCCCCGAAGAAGTTAGTCCTCTGCAAGATGAAAGAGCAGTTCTAAATTCGGCAACAATTAGGTCACATTGTTCAAGGTAAATTAGCGGTCTTGTTGGCGACGCTGCCTAAGGACTCGTTGGATGGGCGGTTAGAGGGCCAAGAGGGCAAGTCCAGGGAGTTAAAAATAGGCACTTGGGGGGATTTAGCCTGTGAGGAGGTCATGAAGCCAGGGTTCAAGCCGGATTGAACTGTTTTGAACGAGCTGTCGATGCGCTGTGGGGATGTGATATCAATGTCGGCGGCTACAGATGTGGGATGAGTCTCAAGTACGCGCCGGATCGGCGTGATGAGCAGTGATTGGTGGTAGAATATATGGTAAAGTGTGAAAACTCCCATAATTAGCAACCATTTGACACAACGGGGTGCCAAAAATGTTAACCTTAGCAAGGGAGGGTCCAGAGGTGTAGTGCTGGAAGTGGAGAAGTGTGAAGTCGCGAGGCATGATCGCGAACCCCTGCCCCAGTGTTTCAACGGGATACACTAATGCAGGACGCACTACTCCGTAAAAAGTACAGGATTCTCTCACTAATTGTTACCACGATGGGATGATTTGAATGTCATTATATCATTTTGATTATTTCATAACTTCATTCCAACCTTGGAATGACTAACACCCAATTGAAAAAGGGGGGATTGGCAAACTGTCTATACACCAGCTTGATTAAAAAAATAAAACGCTCGGGGGAATCTCTCTGAACCGTCTAAATGGTATCCAACGGTAAAGGCAATCACAGAACATCAAAACAACAAGACCACTTAAGCCTTGATCTCGTACTTGCGGCGGAACATGTCGTCCACCTCGGTCAGGTAGTAAACACCGGAGCCGAGGGTCTCAACGTTGCCAGAGGGCTTGAAGTCCTTCTTCAAGTGGGCGTGCTCGCGGAGCTTGCACATGGCATCGTAGGCAGCGGGCTCAAGCACGGTGCGGGCGTTGAGGCGGTTCTGGAGGTCCAGCTTCTCAACAATGTGGGAGACATCGCCGACGATCTTGGCGCTGAACATGGAGCTGGCAAGACCGGAGCCGTAGGAGAAAAGACCGATGCGCTTGGGCTCCTTGGGGTCGAAGGTGACGTTGCTGAGCAGGGAGGCGATACCACCGTAGACGGTGGCGGTGTACATGTTACCGCACTGGGTAGCGACCTGGAGGCCGGGGTTGACACGCTCAGCGAAGCGCTTCTTGGTCAGACCCATGAAGGTCTTCTCAACGACCTTGTCGGAGAGGGACTTCTCGTAGTCGAGATCGCGGAGCTCGGGAGCCACCTCGGCGAAAGCGGGGTGGGAGGGGTTGGCCAGGTAGTCGTTGTACAGCATGCGGGCGTAAGACTTCTGGACGAGCTTGCAGGTGGGGGCGTGGAAGAGGATGTAGTCGAAACGGTCGAGAGCAGTCTGGGTCTCATCGGCGGCACCGTTGGCACCGTTGGTCTGACCCTTCAGGGTCTTTTCACGGGCGTCGAAAGCCTTGTAGCAGGCATCGACGGCCTCGGTGTAGCACTTCAGGGAGTAGTGGCCGTCGACAACGGGGTACTCGGAGGTGAGGTCGGGCTTGTAGAAGTCGTAGGCGTGGGTGACGTAGGAGGCACGGAGACCGGCATCGAACACAATGGGGGCATCGGGACCGATGACCATGGCAACACAGCCGGCACCACCGGTGGGGCGGGCAGCGCCAGCGGCGTAGAGGGCAATGTCACCAGCCACCACGACGGCATCACGGCCGTCCCAGGCGGAGGACTCGAGCCAGTTGATGCTGTTGAAGACGGCGTTGGTACCACCGTAGCAAGCGTTGACGTTGTCGACACCCTCGATGTTGGTGTTGCCGTGGGGAGCAAAGAGCTGCATCAGGACGGACTTGACAGACTTGGACTTGTCCAGGAGAGTCTCTGTGCCGACCTCGAGGCGACCCACGGACTTGGGGTCGATGTTGTACTTGTTGAGGAGGGAGGAGAGGGTGGTCAGAGCCATGGAGTAGATGTCTGCCGATGATTCAATTAGCTTTGCTTCCTTTGTTTCTCGCCATTCCGGGTTTCATGATCCATACCCTCACGGTCATCGCAGAAGCTCATCTTGGTCTGGCCGAGACCAATGGTGTATTTTCCGGCACTGACACCATCGTACTTCTCGAGCTCGGTCTGGTCGACGCACTAAGGGGTAATTAGTACTGATATTGCAGCAATTCACATTTTGTTTCCAACTCACCTGAGAAGGGAAGTAGACCTCAATGGCCTTGATACCGATGTTTTGGGGACGAGCGGCCATGGTGATGGTGGGGTATGGAGGGGTGAACTTTTTTTTTTTGAAGCCAACAGCTAAGTCAAACAAATGAAGGGAAGAAGAGTATTGCAGGAGTGAATGAGAAGTGGAAGTGCAGGGAGATAAATATATGAAATTCCATGAAAAGGAGTCTGTGTACTCGGATCTACAGTGTACGATCTGTCACCCTCTACAATTTTCTGTTCAGTGGAGCTCTTCCTTTGAGCCGAATTTCGGATCTTGCATCTTTAATACTGGTTCCTGACTACTGTACTGCCCTGTCAACTCCAGGGCAAAGTACATATACTGGTATACTACATCTACAGTGCCAGTCCACGGGTACCAGTACTGCATACTGCGGACTTCCATACACACAACATCCAACTAGTATATACTGTATATACTGATTCCCACTGCCTTTCGAACATCCCTTCCAAGGAAATTAGCGCATCTGAACATAAGCTACGGTGTAGAACTGAGTCCATCTTATCGATCTACTCCACCCTTTCTCCTATTAACGGACTATTGCACGGTTTCACTGTTTCACGGTTCCACGCCATTCTTCAATCTACTAGTACGGAGTACTAGTGTGACTTTGGATATATATGCATGGCATCACTCCGGATCACCTGGGAAGGGTTTGGTGTACGAGGTAGTATCAACTGTACCCGCGAACTCGCCAGACCATTATATATAACGAGGGTCCCTGTTCATGCAACTGGGCAGCCCTGCAGCAGGCTATGACCGAGATCGACATGATTTTTTTCAATTTTCGACGGGTTCACTTTTGATTTGCTAGTCACTCTGTATGGATTCACTTCCCCCAAGGTCAAGAGGCGTTTCGTATCCCCGACGCACACCGCATACACCAGGTGGACCGGGTCTTATTGGCTTACAATTCCAGGACTAGTAGATCCTGCAAAAACAATGGACCTCTGGGATAATGTAGACAGTTCTTTTCCAAGGTAATGAATTATCTGGATCGAACAGAGAATACCAGAATGCCCTTGGGAAAACGCCAATGCCAATGCCGATGCCAATGCTGCGTAATGAAAGTTGCCGAGACGTGGGTCGGTGTCCGGGGGGCGTCTGCCTGCTTCTCTCCTATACATCTCCCCTGAACACCATCGACTATTCGTATCGATGGGGTGTCGGTCGCTCATTTGTCACTCCAATAGATCATGATCTGCCCGACCCCATCGAATCCCCGCTACAGCTCCCCGGAGCCGGTTATCCACTATGGGCGACGAGAAGTTTGATTACCAGGCCGTCCCCATCCCCTCATACGCAGAAGCCACCGGCCAACCCTCCTCCTCGCGATCAGACCTGGGTGATGGAACCGATGTGGAACGAGAAGGCCTGCTCGCTCGCGAGAATCGTCGCGATGTCCCCCGCGGTTACCACCCACCCACCGTGGAATCCGCGCGCACCAGTCTCGATGACCTCGAATCCGCCGCCTCCCACTCGGATCGGGGGTCGACCGAAGAACTACGAAGAGAGCTAGACCAAATGGACGTGGATGATTCCGCGACCTCGCGGACCGGACGCCCTCCCTTACGACATCGATTTTCCAAGCAACTCTCTAGCCTAAGCCGTGCGCTGTCCAACATCCAACGTCCGTTCCAAAGATACATGCCCAACTTCCGCTTCACAATAAACGTGGGGGATGTGAGGTCGCGCTTGAAAGATCAAGGTTGTATTATGCTCTTACGGCTATTTGCCCTCTTACTAGTGGTTTCTCTGGTCTACGTGTTCTTCATCGCCGATATCTTCAATATCAACAGTCGCATGGCCATGGGTCAGCAATACAGTGCGGCTTCCGTCGAAAACTTCATCCAAGGTCACATCAACGAAACCAACATCGCCGAGAATTTGCGCCGAGTCACAAACTACACCCACGTCGCCGGCACAGAGGGCAGCTTTGCACTGTCACAGCTCATTGAGCAAGAGTTTCACAAAGCAGGCTTTGACGAAGTCTCGCGGGAGGAGTTCCAGGTCTACCTCAACTATCCCCGCCAGGATGGGAGACGGGTGGCAATCATTGATCCACCCAATTTGGCATGGGAGGCCAAGCTAGAGGAGGACAATGCCAAAGATCTAGTCTTCCACGGACATTCCAAGTCAGGAAATGTCACAGGACATTTGGTGTATGCCAACTACGGTTCCCGCGAGGACTTCAAGCTGCTCGCAGACAAGGGAATAGCATTGCAAGGCTCCATCGCCTTGGTTCGTTACTACGGAACCGAGTCTGACCGTGCTTTGAAGATCAAGGCTGCCGAACTTGCCGGTGCGGCCGGCTGCATCATCTACTCTGATCCTGCCGAAGATGGATTCGTCCATGGCCCGGCCTACCCCGAAGGCCGGTACATGCCCAGTGATGGCGTGCAAAGAGGCGGTGTTAGTATGATGTCGCAGGTGGTTGGAGATGTTCTCTCCCCCGGGTGGGCATCTACGCCGGGAGAGAAACATCGTTTATCCCCGGCGGACAGTCTTGGGCTGCCCAAGATTCCCAGTCTTCCCCTTGCCTGGCGTGACGCACAGCGGCTCTTGCAAGGCCTGAAGGGCCATGGCTCAAAAGTACCGAAAGAGTGGGTAGGAGGTGTACCCAAAGTGGACTGGTGGACCGGTGATCAGAACTCCCCGGTCGTCCACCTGATGAATCTGCAAGATGAAGTAGAACGACAACCCATTTACAACATTCACGCCAAAATCATTGGAATGGACGAGCGTGATAAAAAGATCATTGTTGGCAATCACCGAGACTCCTGGTGCATGGGAAGTGTTGACCCTGGAAGTGGCACGGCCGCGTTCCTGGAGGTTGTACGTGCCTTTGGTGAGCTGCTCACCTACGGCTGGCGGCCAATCCGCACCATCGAGTTTGTTAGTTGGGATGGCGAAGAGTATAACTTGATTGGCTCAACGGAACATGTTGAGAAAGAAGTTGATGACCTTCGCGCAAATGCCTATGCCTATCTAAACGTCGATGTCGGCGTAGCTGGCCCTGACTTCCGCGTATCGGCGTCACCTGTCTTTGAACGCACGGTGATGCAAATTTTGGGCCGACTTTCAGACCCATATGCGAACGCCACGCTGAAAGATCTTTGGGAGAAGAAGGGCTCAAAATTCGAACCCCTTGGCGCAGGAAGTGATTATGTTGCATTCCAAGATATCGCTGGCACCTCGAGCATTGACTTTGGATTCGAGGGCGAGCCCTATCCCTACCACAGCTGCTATGAGACTTATGACTGGATGGTCCAGAATGTTGACCCCGACTTCCAATACCACAAGATCTTGGCCCAGTTCTGGGGACTCCTCTTGCTTGATCTATCGGAGAATCTCATGTTGCCATTTGACATGGAAGCCTATGGCAATTCTGTCGGCGGATGGGTGAAAGACCTGGACGCGTACGCAAAGTCAAAAAATGCCAAGGTGGACATGCAGCCTATGTTCAACGCCTCGGCAGAGATGAAGGCCAAAACCGCTCAGTTCCAGGCATGGAACAACATCTGGCATGATACCGTGTGGGGCATGGGAGGATATGAAAGCAATGTCATGGCAGTACAGCGAGTCAACCATAACGCTCGAATGGCCAAATTTGACACCAATCTCCTTGACCTGGCGGAAGGTGGAGGCGTAAGTCAATCACCACACTTCCTTCTACCTTCAACCCCAGCTAACAACCACCAGATTCCCAACCGTACCCAGTTCCGCCACGTTATCTTTGGCCCAGAGCTGTGGTCCGGATACGATTCCTCGTTGTTCCCTGCTATCCGAGACAGCATTGACACAGGAGACTGGAAGCTTACCCAGCACTGGATCGACCGGGTCGCCCAAGTCATTCACCAAGCCAGCGACAAACTTCTCCACTAATGTATTCTAGCTTCAGCGATTTTCCTATTGTTCTCTCAGCCATAGCCTACCGGCTTGAACCTTTTTGTCACGTTCTGCACGAGCACTGTACATACAGCCCGGCGCTTTTACCCCGGGACATCCTTTTATTTTGCATTTTGGGGACAGCCCATTATATACCAACTCTGCATGTCTTGAGCTTTCGGGACCTGGCGACCAGACTTTCATCTTTGATGATATCGCCCTTGAGTGTATCTATTTCATTGTCACCAGCAGCCGGCGTTTATGGAGATATCACATGTCGTATTTAGTTTGCAAGATGCCTGAGTCACCGATGGTGTCAAGAGTGGTTTCATATAGCTTCCAGTCCTATAGCTTTTAAACTTATACAGACAAAAACAATTTGTTGTTCGATTGCACGGTTCAGCCCTCGGCTCCGAACAGGATGTCGACAGGCACGGAAATTTCCGCAAGATAACAATCTAGACATCCGCTAGAGCGAGTCACGGGGCTCCTTTCGATTAGCAGCAGACGTGGGAGTAGCAGAAAATTTGCTCATGACTAGCGTGCGAGCCTACCCTTGCACCTTGGATCTCACTCGATGGACTGGGTAGTAGACAACGCGAGGACCAATCACGCCACCAATATATGTCAAGGAATAATACAACAAGTGCCCAGGCGATGAGGACTAACCAGGTCAGGAAAGTGGTCCAGGAGTGCTCCATACGAGTCCGTATGAAAAAGGTCATATCTGGAAATGAAAACGACGCTAGCCACTTGGGCAGTTAGTTCCACGATTTGGCGCAAGAGCCGCGTACACTCGGGCCAACGACAAGAACCGAGCATGTCGCACCGACAAAAATGAACCCCAAATAGGAAACCCGACGGCCCAAGCGGTCTGATCAATTGGGCCGATCAGATCTCACGAAGCGAATGGATGATATCCAATGTATCCCAACGTCAAGAGCTTGCGACAGCACAAGAGCTTGGGTGGATCAGTGCGTGACGAGGCTGTCCGCGCTAGCCAGCGCTATTATCTCATACATCTGTAGATGCAGGAAACTGTTGGGTCGACGGGGTAGAGAAAACCAAGAACGTATGGAGTCGTCGATCCACGTCAACGCAAGGCCAAGCTCTGTACTCCGTACTTGGTACTCCATAGCTGCAGCACGACACCGTTGAGTGCGTGTCCTTTCTTGGCTCGGGACGGCACGCGCACGTCGGTCAGGAGAGATTGCCACTCTCTCAGGCGTCACATGGATTGACTGATCTTCGGGAGGTGTGGAGAGACGCGCAGGTATTGAACGCGTGGAAAGTCGATGCGCGGACCGCTACTCCGTACACACAGGTGGGAGATAGCACTTGGCATGAGAGAAGAAAACAAAGGTAAAGCCAAGCTCATCGGATACGTCAGAAGGATTCCAGGATAAGCAGTGTCTTAGTCCCGGTCTTCAAGCAATGATGCGGGTCTTGGCACTTGGCGTCCGGGGCTCGGTACGATGAGCCCGAATTGTTAGTCTGTTTTCTTTTCTGCGGTATTGGTAATTATTAGTGCCTTGCATGATGTGAGGTTCAGGTGAAAAAGCAACTGAGAAATAATTCATATGCTCATTGTGAACAACCTTGGAATTATCTCCCTGAGGACTTGAGGACTGAGATGAATTCAGATGTTGCGACTACCATATGGTGATTCCAGGTTGAGCGGACCCCGGAAGGTATTATTGAAGTCAAAAATCTCTGCGCGTTTCTCCTCTGTATGGACTTTTCTGCTTCTTATGTGCATGTGATCTTGGACCCTACGGCACAGCCACTCAGGGTAGTGAAATCCATGGATCTTACTAGGGCCAAACGCGGCTCGGAGTCTGAAACAAAGGCGGCTCATCGGTTTCCCCGGATGGAAGACATAAACATCCGAAGTTCAGGGCTGAGCATCGGGTTTGCTCCCGTTGAGATGCCGGAGAGCTACCCTCGTTGCACCCGGACATACTCCGGACAGATTATTAAGGATCTGATGACCCTCCAGGGCTAGTGAGGAACCATATTCCGTGCTCGTACTCCGTACCCCATGAAGTGTGCTAAGTATAGTATCTTCTCCAAACCCCTGATTCAAATACCAGCCACTATATAAGTAGTGTCGAGACGGTACAGTAGATCTTGGAGCCATCCTTGGATGGAACCTGACATGGGACCCGTGGACCGGGGCAGTTCAGTTCGAAATCGATCTTTCGACAGCTGGTACATACCCATGATCTCAGTACCATCTCAATCTGCATGTCAATGGAAATATGGAAGCATGGAAGAGCTTAAGTATGGTAAGAGTTGCAACATACCTCGTATGGGATGCCAAGATCTCCTTGGGCTAAACCGCATTAGGGGTGTCAGCAGTGCCCAAAGGGGCTTAGGGCGGTGGAGGCACTAGGCCGATCGGTGCAAAATGCCAAGCCTTTTGATTGCGCGTCTCCAGCCTTTGACTGATGTTATATGCCATTTCGTACCCTGGCCGCGCAACCGCTTGATAATCGTCCATTTTAATTTTTTTTTCTTTTGGTCGCTTGTTTTTTCCTGGTCATTTGATATCAATGGCGGTTCAGCCCGATGCTTGATCGTCTGAATTCACCGCACATCGAGGTAATGTCATGTTGACGACCATTAGGGCTTCAGGGCCGCACAGGTGTTACAGATAAGCCACGTAAGGTGGAGATCCACCTGAATGTAGAGCCTTATTATAGCAATGGTATGTACGAAAATGAGACTTGACAGTCGGAGTATAGTAGGGACTATATAGTGATACTATGGGGAAGATAGAGTATACATACAGTGCACAGATACAAAATCGAAAAATAAAAAGAAGCCTTCGAAAAAAAACCCACGAGTTGTGCCAAGGGGAGTTACGTGTTCACGGACGAAGCAGCAAAATTACAGGAAAAAAGGGTCCTTTCCTTGGCTTTTTTCCGTTTCGCACACGCGGCTTGGCCGCGGGGCCCGTGATTGGGGCGAGACGCTGACGACGCTCGTAATACACCGTACCGGCGACCCTTCGATTCTCAACTCTCTTCCTCCAAGGGACCTCTCACTCTCTTCGACCTACATACGTCTCCAAGCGTGATTTTTTTGGTGCTACGTCAACTGTAGCGTGGCAGTCCCTTCTTTTACTGCTCTCGCTTCCGGCACCCCTTCCCTCACGTTCTTCTCTCTCCCCAATTCCGCCCTGGGTCAAATTGACCTCTTTCGCCCATCCCCCATCCTGGATTTCAACACTCGCCGTTCTTGAAGTCTGCCGTGACTTCCCTCATCAGCTATGGCGGACGGCAGACGGACACAGTCTCCCAAGGACTACGATGCCGCCTCTCTCACCAGCGAATTCGAACAGCTGATGCGCACCAAACGACTCAACCGTCTCCAGGAACGCTCTCACTCTCGCTCCCACTCGCCATCACCATCTCCCATGTCCAGTTCATCGATTCCACCACCTCCCTCACGGGCGCCGCCACCACCGCCCGCGGTCGGAGCTCCGGCCACACCCCCCAAGTCGTCCACAACTTCATCGGCTCTGCGCGGCCTTCCCATCATGCCATCGCCTCCCCAGGATCCCGCCTCACTGAAATTCTTTAATCTACTGAAAGGTTTGTCGGTCACGCCAACCAAATACGAGAACCCCGGTCTTCTGGATGAGGCTTTGTGTGTGATTCCGCTCGATCGCTTGTACTCTGAGGCCGAGGAGGAGTCCCAGATCATGCAAGCATCGGCTGCCAGCGTTTCAGGGAAGCCGGAATGGGGCTACCAAGATTGTGTCATTCGTGCATTGCTCAGGTATGTTGGAATTTTCGAGTGGTCTAGATTCCCTGCGCCCTTGCTCACATAATGCGCCAGATGGTTCAAGGGATCCTTCTTCCAATTTGTCAACAACCCTCCTTGCTCCAAGTGCCACATGCCCACCATCGCGCAAGGCATGACTCCACCCAGCCCCGATGAGACCGCCCGTGGTGCGACCCGCGTCGAACTCTACCGATGCTCTGATAACAGCTGTGCCGCCCACGAACGATTCCCCCGATACTCCGATGTGTGGCAACTGCTCCAATCCCGCCGTGGCCGAGTTGGCGAATGGGCCAACTGCTTCAGCATGTTTTGCCGCGCGGTCGGCGCCCGAGTCCGCTGGGTCTGGAACTCCGAGGACTACGTCTGGACCGAAGTTTACTCCGAACACCAACGACGATGGGTACACGTTGACGCCTGCGAAGGCGCCTGGGATCAACCCCGTCTCTACACAGAGGGATGGCAACGGAAAATCTCCTACTGTGTGGCGTTTTCCATCGATGGTGCGACCGACGTCACTCGCCGATATGTCCGCAACTTCTCTCGCCACGGCAGCCCTCGCAACCGCGCCCCCGAAGAGGTCGTGCTCTGGTCTATTCACGAGATTCGCCGCAAGCGCCGCGAGAACATGTCCAAGACCGACCAGCGCCGGTTGATCAAGGAAGACGAGCGTGAAGAAAAGGAACTTCGATGCTACATGGCTTCTGCGCTGGCAGCAGAAATCAACAACATGCTCCCACGCAACCTCTCCGGTCGCCCCGAGGATCAAAAACATCCCGGTGCGCGCCAAGAGGCTTCTACCGAGTGGCTTGCCGCCCGAGGCCATGGCCACTCCGGCCCCGACCGTTCTCACGAAGGACGGTAAACCGTCTCTGGACATCTAGTATAACAACACCTCTCTGGTCTTTGACTTACCATCTGGACCCCATCTCTGATCAACTGATTGCACAACCCGGCTCCTTGCAGTCCATTCATCCGAATGGATTTCGAGTCGGGCGCAGCTACATTGAGCCAACACCGCAACGTGGGTTCAATGCATCCACCGATTCCACTGCGATCGCATCAGGCGATCCGCCCGCGCTGCCAGTGTCTTCCGACACAGGCATCACCTTGACCATTCTCATCGGACAGCACGATGTGCTATGGTCAATCAGCGAACTTCGGGATTGGCCCAAATTGGCGATGTTGGCCTGCCTCTGTGATCATTGATCATTTGAGCACATCTTCAAACCCCCAACTCTCTACGACCTTCGATCTTTCTTACACCCCGAGACTTGGAGCCAGACCATCTGAGCCTCCATTCTTTTCTCTTAATTTGGGTTACAAACCGGTGGAATTGCATCATGGCATTGAATTTAGCATGGTTTTTGGACGGCGCCCACGGTGACGACGATTCTATCGTTCTCCTTCTCTATGACCTTTTTCTTCTAATATGTTTTTGGAACTGTCCGACGATGTACATGTTGTACGAGTCACGGACGAAATCCTTTTTTTTTTCTCAATGGCTTTTCTTTTTTTCTGCATGTCTGGCAGGTCGCCAGTTTGATCTCTCTGATTTCTTTTTTTGTGATATACCTGACCATTTTCTGGGTCCCAATTTCCTTTTTCTCTCTTCACTTCTACTATGGATCTATTCCGCCTATTCAATACCAAGACTTTTTTTGAACATGATTTTCTCGGATGTAGACCCTGCCCATCATTACCACTACCAGTATTACCGGGAATTACTAGTATCACCGTTTTGATTAAGATGTGCGATCTTCCCCGCGCTTTGAGCGGAGTTGAGTTCAGGTTTTGCCCCCGACATCATATACGATCATACTGAGAACAGTGTTGAGGTCAGAATGCACTCAGTATGTACAGTACACAATGGAATGGAACATGATATCAGAAGGCATTCCCAGGTTTATATTTTTATCCGGTGGGTCCAGGGTCTCACCTCAAACGGGTTAAGTCTAAGCACGTATGCCTCGTCCCACTTCCCCGTACACATTACCATCTATGGTACGAAGTACACAGTCGAAGCATTTGACAAACTTCGTAAAGGAAACCGGCACACCTCCGATCCTAATATGCAGATCGGCACGGAGTAACGGTGTAACTGCTATGCCCAATGCAACTCGACCTCGTATGCAGACCCGAAAAAAGGGGTCGAACATCTAGAACTGATCGTCGGGCCACAACTCGTTTTTTTCCTTCCATTTTTTTCTCCTCTTCAGATAGCATACAGTACATACTACTCGGAAAATAATGGAATCACGCCATTGCGGATCATTAAATGCCTGCAGGATCCGTTACTCGAAAATCATCCTAAGGACACGAGTGTATCTTGTACAGTACATGCTACTAGTACTATGCTAATACCCCCAAGGTTCTCACACCGAACTCCAGCACTCTATCCCTCTCTGCCGTAGATCATCTCCTATCTTCTGCAATTCATGCGGGTAATAGGACTGACCCCGAAGTCGAAGCTCCCACGCCAATGTGCCCGTACTAGTATATGACCCAGCCGACGTTTCAGACAAGCTCCGAGACCCCATGCTCCCACCCTCACTCCTGCCCACTGACTCGTCCGCAGACCCATAGTATTCCCCAGATCCATTGGGTGTTCCCGGCCCAATGCCGAAACCATTCACGGACCTCCCTGCTAGTCCCTTCAATGGATCTAAGAATCCCACAAGTTTCCCAGCACTCTCGCTGAACCAGGTATTCTCCAGAGTGAGGGTGAAGCTTCGTAATGCGCGCATCTGCATCAGGGACTGGCACGTCTCTTGCCATTGGAGTCGGCCGGCGGAGACGTAGACGGCGCGGACGGAGTCTTTGCTTGGTAGCCAGTGGCCTGGGAAGGACCAACGGAGTTCGACTGTGCGGATGGATTCCCAGTGCTGGCGTGGGATGGTCGGGTGGAGATAGGGGAGGGACCAGGGGTTGCTGAACTCGAAGATTGGGAGTGTGTAGAGTAGGGAGATGGATTCATGATATCTATCTCGGGGTTAGACTGGGACTGGGTTTGTATGGGACTTTGTATGTCCTCATATCCATATTACAGAGGGACGTTGAGGCAAGATAGGGCTGAGATCATACATCTGTCGACATGTCAATGCTAGCCCCAGTAGCATAACCTTATTCTTGCGCGCAAACTCTCCTTTGGCTGGTTGCGGGATCCCGGATCCATGGCAGATATCGCAATCATCGCTTCTTCGATGCTTCAGCATGTTGCTCGATACATTTGCATCTCGGCCTGGACAGGAACAAATTACATGTCCCAATTGCTTGCCGCTGCGCTGAACGATGTGTATTCGCTGGCCTCCTAGGACGAATCCCCAGATCATGAGACGAAGCTCCGGCGATAACCGTCCTAGTAAGTAAGCTTGGGGTTGTGGCCGGGAGGCCTCCACCGGAAGAGTCTGGCTGCGGGGGAGAGGGACTGGTTTATTGCCTTTTGAGTAGATTTAGAGTCGTGGTAGTCATACTCAAGTTGGAAGAATTGCGTGACTTACTCTGATATCGCTGGGGTAGCACATCTTCCCATGAAAAAACACCGGGCTTCATACGGACCATTCTAATTGAATATAGATAAGCCGAAAATATCTTTGATTGTAGACAGGCATGACATGGGGTCCCTATAAATACACCCTCAAAGGAAGGATCTGGTGATCAAGCCCATCGGGCACGACCCTAGGCACTGGATTTCCCGTCGATCCGAACGGCCAGCACCGGGTACAGGCATAAAGCTCCATCGGAGGGTTCTCAAAGAGTCGGTGTGTGGAGATAACGGAATGAGATATATGAGCTAGAGTGCCCAGGCCCAGGTGAGCCCTGGAGAGCTGCAGCTATTCAGCCGTGATAAGATAAGTCAGTTCCGGGCAATCCTCGGTCTATACGGAGTACTAGTACATCCATGGATGGATGATCTACAAGATACGGAGAGGGTCTAGATCTAGGTGTATGAAAGAGCTGAACTCAATGCGAGAAATGTAAATGCCTGCATTTCCATTACCTTCGTGAAAGGACTCGAATGCCTCAACCCCGCTATGCACGACCACTGCCAAGAGCGTTGACGGCACACTCGACTTGCAATCCTTCAGTCAGCATCGTCAACCCAGCCGGCTGCAGCTCGTCGATAAAGTCTTCCGCCGGCAGAGTGCCCACATAGGCGTTGAAGTTATAGATGCCACAGGGGCAAGTGTCCGTGATATCTCTCAAGCTAGTCCCGCACAAAGAATCGACTGGCTCGTCGTCACGGGTGACCTTGAAGGTCTGCGCCCCCACGCCCATGGGGACCGAATGCGACCATACACCTGCATCGGCCTCGAAGGTCTCGACATGATCACCAGATTGGACCTCCACGGTCGCGGGCCCCTTCAGCATAGTGACAATGAACACCTCGTCAGCCATGCTATCGGCACCGTCCGGTCGGCCGCGGAAGAAGTTGCCGCTGGAGTTGTCGGCGTCCCCGTGCATTGTGGTGTCGGTTTCATCGCAGTCGGCTTCTTTAGGTGTCGGACGGTACCAGTAGACTAGCTTCTCTTCCTCGAGGAAGTCGATCGGTGTTTCCGAGCCAGCCTTGTAGGCGGCGATGAACGGCTTAGCCATGTCAAGCCAGCCGTTGTGTGGCCTGTTCTTACATTAGTTGTCGCTCCGGCATGGTTGTGTTAGGGAATATCTACTCACATGTCCATCACCCATTTGGAGGCACCGTCATCGGTGTGGGGTGATGAAAGCGGTCCAATATAGTGCGACTCGCCATAATCGTTCCAGGTGACGATTTCCACGAATCGAGGACCGGTCTCCAAGATCTCTCTCCATCGATTGTACCAGAGGAGGTCGGAGGGGAACACCCAGTTCTTGCTGTAGGAGACCTCGGTACCGTAGTGGGTTGAGAACCATGGGGAGACAGCTATCTTCAATCAGCGATCAAGTCAGTCAGAGGAAAGGTAAAAACACTCACGCGCAAGAAGAGGCTTTCCATCGAGAGCCTCTTTATAAGCATTATCGCCGTCCACAACTGAGACGTGGGCTTCATCAGTCGGAGCCTTGTTTTGTCCATTACTGCTCCAGCCCATCCAGTTGAAAGCAGCATCGACATCGCCGAAATCACCGTGACCGGGATGATAGTTGGGGGCGAAATAGAGATCACTGCCGGCAGCTGCCTTCATCTCGTTGACATCGACACCGTCACCGCAGAAGGAAGACACAAAGACCCTGCCGTCAACCAGGAGCTGTGCAGGGTGGTTGGCGAACTCTGCGACTTTCATTCCGACAGCAGCGGCCTCACTTGTCTGCCACCAGTTGAAGTCGAAAGAGATGAATAGCTTCATGTCATGTTCAGCCGCAGACTGATACGCAAAGGCCAGCTGAGTATCAGTATAGTCATCGGTACCAATGTTCAAAGCAAATGCATCGATGCCTGCATCTTTTGCACGTTTCATATCGTCGTCATAATCGCTAGAACTTTGGCGGTTGCTAACGATTCCCATCTAGAAAAAGATTAAAATTGATACAAAGACAGTTCTGAATAGTCCACTCACCATAAAATGACAGAAAACCAGTCTGTTGCCATGATTTTCGTCGGAAGTCATTGTTCTTCGGTATTCGGCAGGGAGCGGGGATGCCACGATGATGGGAAGAAGGCCAACCAGGGCCAGAAAAAGAGAGAACATGACTCAAGTAAGCGGTGAAGGACTCCTAGTGCCAGCCAAGGAATTCCTTTTCACACTAAGGATGAAGGAGTGGAAGAAGTGAAATATCTATCGATCTGGCTTAAGGAATGACCAGAATCGACAAATCGACCGTTACTAGGTACGAAGATGGTAGAGAGGGATAGACCGGGAGAAAGAGATCCAATGGCCTGAATACATGCTTTATATATGCTTGGGGGCGTTTGTTTGACAATAGTGCATTGTCTTTCATTCAGATCCACTCCCCTGTTCAAACGAATCGACAATAGGAAAAAAAAACCCAAACCTTGGAAGCCCCAAAGAAGAATGTGCCCTACTCCGTACAGATCAAAGAGTAACGCCTCTGCAGAGAGCCCTGTCAGACGAGGGGAGACGGCGCTTAATGTCCGACTGGACCGATCAAACGAAGGACCCATACGATTTGGCCCACTATGACAGGGTTGCAGAGTAAGAGGCTTGAAAAGCAACTGATGCCCGGTGTGATCCGAGGCCAGGATTGGTTGGTCAACGCTCTGCACTAGCCCGGCGCCTAAATTTAAGGGACTGGCGTGTTTGATGTTCGGCCATTTAGGTGCATTGCACGCCTGATCATGGTGAGTGAGATCGGACCCTGCTCCAATGGCAGCTTAGAAAGTCCGACTAGAGTTGAAGAGATGGTTTCGAGTTTAAGACCCTTCGCGAGGTATCCAGCATGAGCCTGATGGGTCTCGGAAATCTCCTTGAAATGAAACTCCAAATGGATTGCCCTGCCTCGGTGCACGGTGCAGTGCGCCATCTACTCTGTGGGCTATCGGCCCTAAATTGGCGATGTTTCAAAATCCGATCCCGGAAACCCCACCTATTCAGCCCTGGAGCCTTGGCCTGAAGTGGAAGTGAGTCTGGGATTTCCGATTCTCAATTCACTGGAAGTCCTGGTTTCTGTCTACTGGGCATGGTACACTGTTAGAAACTGGAATTTGGCTTTGAGGAGCTAATCGTACGATTGTAAGACAAGACTATGATCTATCGTTTGGTACCCCGTACTTGCGTTTGGACTCGCGAGTGTTGGCGGGGCCGATAAGGAAACGAAAAGAAAATTAAAGCAAACGAGGTTGCTCTGTAATCCGTGGCAAGTGGTGAGCTGCTCTAAAGCACTGCAAACGCAGAAACATAGCTCACCGAGCTGTCGTCAGCGTCTAATATATCAGCGCTGCGTTCATATCGCAAGAAATAGAAGCGACCCTGCTGATCCGTCGCCTGATTGGCCGTGACAACTTGCAGAGCTGCCATGATCACCCCGATTGGATGGCGACCACATACGGTGTTACCTGTGCGGTCAAGAACGTCCAAAAAGGATTTGGCAGATCCGGTTGTAATGGCAGCCATGGTTGCCATATCAAATGCCGAGATACTTTCGTGAATGGCCGGGTCACGGCTCGAGATTCGATCGCGTTGCCGCAGGGAATGACCGGCCGATACTGCCTCGATACTCGATTCAGCACCGCTGGTGTCTGATTCTGGCTGTGGAAGTGCGTCACTAGACAGCGGAAGTTGAGGCCCGGGCTTGGGGGCCTGGGGCACATAATAAGTGTAGCGGAAGCGGGAACCCCAGTGACAGAAGTCCGAACTGATAACAAACGCGTTGGATGGATCTGCTAGGTAAGGGGCCAACAAATTGCCGAATGCTTCCTCTGTTGCGGCTGAAGTATTTCCAACCATGATTGGGACCAGACGTGGGTATTCAGAAGTTGGCAAATCTGGGAATTGGACCTGCAGCAGGCGATGGATGTACGGCAAGTGCATCTCAATACTGTGTTCATCCTCATCGACAGAGCGTGACATGTGAGTGAAGCTAACCTTTGACCCGTTAGGTCGGGTCGCCTGTGTTTCGGAGAGCTGGGTGATCAGCTCGGTGTCAAGTGGGAGGGGCTCAGCGGATAGAGGGGTACGGTAGGAAGTTAACGTTGGCAGAGCGAGGGTCGATAGAGAGACATGATGCGATGGTCCCAGAATAAAGATTCGCTTGCTGATTTCCCAGATTAGCAACCGAATTCTGAAGCTCTCGAAGTACGAGCTCACGCTTTGGAGAGATCTAATGCTTTGTAGGCGTACGCAGCACATGGACCAGAATACGAAAATCCCGCATGCCTGTGAGGTTAATATAATGATCTTGACTTCTCGTGTTATTTCCGTGAGAATTCAGACATACGGTGCTATGATCACTCTCGCTCCCGGGGTTGGCAGCGAGCCGACCTTCTCCATCGTGTCGGGAACCTGGGCCAGCCAGCCATCCAGCTGGCGTGCCAAGGTGTCGGAGCTAGCCGAGTACCATGACCCGGAGTGTGAAGGATGTCGAGAGGCCATTTTGGAAGTGACGGGGAGTTGCGGGGTGGTTGAAAGTGCTTCGGAGGTAGCTCAGTGAGGAGAAGTGGGGGTTAGCTATGTATGAGGCGGACTCTTCGATGCAGGTGCGCACAATGCCAAACCTAATCTTTCGAGTGTCAATGAATACGCAGCTCAGTTAAAGTCTCCCTGGGTTAGTGAGCATGTCGATATTCTGAAACAATTCGCAGACCCTTTACGGTGTTGATCATACAGGTAGTCCTGGATACCGGAAGAATGATAGCGAGCAGTGAGGAGGACTGAATCGTTCAGTGCCAGTATAATACCGCGCCAGGAACTCAAAATCTGTTCTTTAAAAATCCAAAAAAACATCACTAACGAACATCATGAGTGAAGGGTGCGACACATGTTCGTCTGGAAGTAATGACCCCCGGAGCCTCTATATTGCCTGTTTGGGACTAGCGTAACCAGAAAGCAACGCGAATCTCCAATGACGCGCCTGGTAAATCCGCTTTGCTTTCGACCTCATTTCCCATCTTGACACAATTCACCCATTGCCACGACCAATTCACATATATTGACTTCCTTCACCTACCGCGTTTCAAATATCATATAATGTCTCTTAAGCGCAAAGCTTCGTTCACAGCCCTTCCGAACAGCCCTTCGGTGCCTGCCCCCAGTGAATGGAACATGGCATTGGATGGAAACACCCACCTACACAGTCGTACTCGAAAGCGCTTCAGAGACGACCGCCCCTGTGAAAATGTCATCTACCGTGCGTCAATGTGCCCCCTTGGTCGCGTGCTCCCTTGCCAGTGAACTAGGCTTACTGAAGCTCCCAGAAAACACCCTACGATGGATTTACTCCGCCCAAAAGCAACAGCAGCCACAGGCGACCGAAGACGATACAATGGATTCCGAGCCGACCGTTGAGCCCGAGGTTGTTGATCCCCGTCAGCAAACGTTACACCAGTTCTTCAAAGCTCCCCAGCAATCATCAACTTTCCGGCCATCCCGCCAGGCTCTTGCACCTCGTGCGAATGAAACAGCTCTAGCAGAAGAAGAAACGCGTTATCGGGCATTCAATCAGATGAACGGGGCAGGCAGCTCAAGCGCCAGTGAAAGCAATAGCCCTGGGTATACCCAAATGGGCGCTGATGTGGACATGGATATGGACATGGACACGGATTGTGCAAGTGGGAGTGACGCGTCCAACCAGATGCCTAACAATTGGATGGGACGAACGGCGTGGATGTAGTTTTGTCGGATTGGTTTCGCTCGTTGCCAATTAGCGCTGGCGCTTTTGGAAAAACATGGATACCTCTTGTTTCGTTCGGTATACTTGGTGTTGTTGGGATTATGCGTTACAGGCTGAAGGTATCGCCTGGATTATTTTTTTTTCTCAGTCAAGGACTGGAGACTGAACTTGTGTCTGGCGCTCATGGTGTGAACTACTTGGGGCCTTACACGTAGGAGGCTCGGCCTTTGACATAGTCAAGTTAGCAAAAGGCTACCTACTTTAATATTATACTATGTTCACTTTTTTTGGTCCTTGCGCTCTTCTATATGGGACCAATACGGATGTTTTGCTATTAAAATGTGTACTAGGGAGTACTGAGGAAAATGAAGTTGATCAAGCTGCCAGCGACGATTATTGGCGTGATGGCCGTTAACGTGTACCTGCTAACCAGTTTTGTGGCCTTTGACCCGCCTTGGACCAGGCGTTTGTCCGCCTCGGGACACACTCTCTCCGCGGACCAGTCCACAGACCAATGCAAATACGGAGCCAGTATTAATTCTACCAAGGACCCCGACAGCGCTCAAGCCCAAGCCCAGCTTCTCTCACTGCGCCAACGCCCGTTCTCACCGAGCTATCCTTGGACTCCATTCCCCGCACATGAGAGCTTCGTTGGCCGCTGACACGAATAATCAACAAACCACAATGGAAGACACCCAAGCTACCCAGTACCTGGAAGGCCTTTTGGGGCGCAATTTGCGGATACATACCACAGATACTCGAATGTTCATTGGGGTTTTCAAGTGTACTGATGCGGTAAGTGGTCACCTGAGAGCTACGCGCCACAGAGCGATGCACACAATGGCGGGACCTCGAGATGCTGACAAGAAACCACTACAGGAACGGAATATCATCCTCGCCAACTCCTTTGAATATCGCATGCCCACCACACCTGCAGTACAGGCCGCAGCCAAAGCGACAGGGACGTGGGGGAACTCATCCGATGGGAAAAGCACAACCGTCAAAGTGAATATGACACACCGGTTGATTGGACTCATCGTGATCCCCGGACGACACATCACCAAGATAGAGCTGGAGTAAACCTTAGAGTCTAACCCGGTCTCGTATTCACGAGACCTTCATGTTTCACTCGCGAGTTCTCTGCCATCCTATGATAAACCTGGATCTGCCGCCTCTATCCTAGGCAGACATGCCGAGGTCATCATTGATTACCCTCCACTACGCTAGAGTCTGCAAGCGAATGTCGGTTTCTGCCCTACGCCCACGTTTACACGAGTCCCTGCTTTCCCACCAGCCCCAAGGCTAGACGTGGGGCTGCCAAGAACGTTTTCTTGCAGGTGCTGGTGTTCACTGCTCGTTCATCAACGTATCATGAGGGGCCACAGCGGCTGCATCGCATCACACATGGCTTGGCCGGCAGGTCTCCCGTTAGATCATGGCCATGGTCTCTCCCTCGCGGTAATTCCTCCGGGATATCAGGGGTTGGAGGGGCAAAAGGCGGTGTCTTCGCCACAGAGATGCCTTGGCGTGCAGCATAGCTCTTGCGTGCAGAACCAAGACTATCTGTGGCTCTGTTAGGTGTTGTTACGACCTGGTCATGTGGCGGGGTTGCAGTATCTCGTTCGTCGCAATCCTGCCGCCTGTGTGTGCTGCACCCGACATGGTGTGAAGTATTTCCGAAGTCACTTTCATGATTTGAAACGTTGAGTCGAGTCGTTGGGTTAGTGGACGCGGCACTTTATCTTGTTCCCTCTGATAGGAGGCATGGCGGGGGTCCAGACTCTAGATACTCTTTCAAGGTCAATGGCCAATTTAGCTCGGCAAAGGCGCTCAAGGTGTCCGAGCTCCCATTTCGTTGTTTTGGATGTTTTCAGGTGGTCCAGATTGTAATCCACTGTAGATCCTTGCACGAATATTGGAATTCTTGGAAGTACTCGTACTGCTCCCTTAACACTGAGATGGAAAGAAATATGAAATTAACGAAGATGAAGGGTACAAAAAAAGAGAGGAAAAATCCAGCAGAATAAAAGAACATATCCAATGCTCTCCATAGCGTGAGTCTCAAATATTGCCTTGGAAAGAGAAAATTGGGATCAAACAGTGAGGCTTTTCGGTGGACTGACACTGACACTTCGCTAGACCCCACAGTGGCACACGAAGCTGACAGTCGAGAACTCGACACTCACCACCTTCAAAGTGCGCACTCAGCTGTAAACAACCAAATGGAAGAAGGAAAAAAAAAAAAAAAAAAACATGAAAAAGACAAAAAGAAAAAGGAATAAAATACCAGTCCAGAACATACATACAGGAACAAGAAAACCACTAAAACGAAAACCATGTCGGCCCCACGG
>CAJVNO010000020.1:95305-130648 GCA_911174995.1 Penicillium olsonii | reverse complement strand
CTTAAGAACTCGTAATCAACAATCCTCAAATTCCCCAGTCAGCTGTAAACAACAAAATGGAAAAAAAAAAAAAAAAAAAAAAAAAAACATGAAAAGGACAAGATGAAAAAGGAATAAAATACCAGTCCAGATCATACATACAGTAACAAGATAACATCTAGAACGTATACAGTCTCGGCCCGATAGATGATCCAGACCCAGACCCCGAATCGAGAGATCTCGTGGTACCCGCGAAGTACCTTCCTACTGTACTAGCGGTGGCGGAGTACTTTGTTCCTACATATCTCTCTGGACCTTCACTTTCTTCCCCCTCTTGATCTTTCTTTTTCATCATCTCGACTCTGACCTTGAGGTACGTGAACGCTTGATGCTCGTGCGGGTGGGTAATTACCACCGTTCAAACCCCGTACATAATGACGCATTACCCACTCCCCCCATTCCTTTCTCTAGTCAAGCCCTCCCTTGCAGTTTTACCTTTTTTTTTGGAAGATTTCGTCTCTGCCCACAACATCCACATACTAGCTCTGTGGAGTCAGCTCTGCAATCCATCTCGTGCTAGAAGCTAACCCACTGTAGAGCTTTGCCGCCCTAGGAGCTCCCGCCTCCCACTGACCTTTTCTCCTCTCCAAAGCTCAGCCTTACCTGCACCAACCGCAATCTGGTTGCTAGATCCTCGCTTCGTGGCCGTATCCGTCTTGGCAACCCTGTAATCGTGCTCACGCCGCGCCCTCATCTCCCCGTGGTGCTCGGAACCCAAGTGGATAGGTTGGGAAGCATTTGCCAAAGCACATTTGGAGGTCAACAGGCTCACATCGAGCTTTAAGATACCACCGATCTCAAGGCCCAGACATTCCAGCCCAGGGGTTTCTCCGCGTAACAGCTTAGACATCGTTTGTGCGATCGTCCTAGCCCGCGCTTGGCGGTTACCCGAACCTTGCCAGCATGGGTCAGTCGCATTCCAAGGGCAACGCCTCCGGCGACCCTCTGCAGTCCTATCCTTCTTTCTCCAAATCCGACACCAAGGAGTCCCTTCGCTCGTTCCGTGGATCCATCCGGTCAAAAATCCCCGGTGCCCGCAGCTCCGACAGCCCTCGGGGCTCCACCACAGCGCTCTCCCGGACCGAATCTCAGACCGATAAATCCGATGCCGGATCCCTCAAATCAGTCGCAAGCCGCCCCAGCTCCAATGCGGGCCTCCCTCAAACCCCTGGCTCAGAGCCCGCTTCGCGGCCGGCTTCCCCTCAGCCCCCACCATCACCCTCGCTCTCCACCAGCTTGCAGAGAGGACACAAAGATGTCAGTGCGATGAAGCAGAGCGGTGAGGTCGACCATGTCTCTGAAGGCCCCCCAACCGGAGGTCCCCCGACTGGTGCCGCTGCCCCAGCCGTGGGTGAGTCCATTTTGGTGAAGCGCGAGAACCAATTGAACCCCATCTTGGACTTCATTCTGAACGCCCCACTGGAGACCTCTGGGTCTCCCGGTATGGGCATGGGAGCCTTAAAGTCAATTGATTTGGATGACATGATTTCACGACTTCTGGACGCTGGCTATGCCGCGAAGGTTACCAAGACCGTGTGTTTGAAGAATGCGGAAATCACAGCTATTTGCACGGCCGCCCGTGAGCTATTCCTTTCGCAGCCTGCTCTTGTCGAGTTGTCAGCTCCTGTCAAGATTGTGGGTGATGTTCATGGTCAATACACTGATCTCATCCGTCTCTTTGAGATGTGTGGATTCCCCCCAGCATCGAATTACCTCTTCTTGGGTGATTATGTCGACCGCGGCAAGCAGAGCCTGGAAACCATTCTCCTGCTCATGTGTTACAAGCTCAAGTATCCTGAGAACTTCTTCTTGCTTCGTGGAAACCACGAGTGCGCCAACGTTACCCGCGTTTATGGCTTTTATGACGAATGCAAGCGCCGTTGCAATATCAAGGTCTGGAAGACCTTCATTGACACCTTCAACTGCCTCCCAATAGCCGCCATTGTTGCCGGTAAGATCTTCTGTGTCCACGGTGGTCTCTCTCCTAGTCTTTCGCACATGGACGATATTCGTGGAATCGCTCGTCCAACGGATGTTCCCGACTATGGTTTGTTGAATGATCTCCTCTGGAGTGACCCTGCAGATATGGAAGAGGACTGGGAACCCAACGAACGTGGTGTCAGTTACTGCTTCGGAAAGAAGGTTATCATGAACTTCTTGCAACGTCACGACTTCGACCTAGTCTGCCGCGCTCATATGGTAGTCGAGGATGGCTATGAGTTCTATCAGGATCGAATTCTGGTCACAGTTTTCTCCGCACCCAATGTAAGACCGAACTCATCACCCGCGCACGAAATTTCACTAACCCTTCATAGTACTGTGGTGAGTTCGACAACTGGGGAGCTATCATGTCAGTCTCTGGCGAGCTTCTTTGTTCATTCGAATTGTTGAAACCTTTGGATTCAACTGCACTGAAGAATCATATCAAGAAAGGCAGACACCAGCGCAACAGCATGCTGAACAGTCCTGTAAGTCCCCCTTGCTTTGCCATACCACCTGCCAAGAGATTTTCCATTACATCGTGCCACCTCGCAACGCTCTCTACAAACTCTGAGTGCAGTTCTCTGTTGATCCAGTCACTAACGATGTCTAGCCCGCGGCGGTATCGGCCCAAAGCTATTAGGTGCTTCAACCAATCCACCCAGCAAATTGATATCAACTTCCCGATATGTCATAGTCGTTGTGGTCTCGGGCTTCACACCCACCATCTAGAAACAATTATGACTATCGCTTCATTACAAGAGTGGCCAACCGCTCGCCATTCGACACCGGATGATCACCACGATTCCTCTGCGTCGGTTCTTGCACCAACTCCCGGACCGATTAGTCCCGGCATGGATGCCCAAAACAGGGCTTGGCGCAGGATTGAACCGGTCCGACCTCACCGGTCCGCGTATGTGAGCCTCTGTGGCACCAGTTTATGCGCAGACTCGCAGGTCCAAACCCGCAAACTCGACGAACCCGATAAGAAGGCCTATTCAATGGGGCAACGGGGAATCTTTACAAGCTACCGCATCCTTGCTTCACTTAGCTCCTGGTCATGATGCAAATACCTCACGCGATGCATCGGGACGCAAGATGTGTTCTATAGCCATCCAGTGATTCCTCGCCATCCCGACCCAGATGGGGCAATTAACCTCTCTAAAATGTTTGTCCTGGCATTCTCTCACATGTATCTACTCTTTACTCTCTTGTCCCAATTCAACGGTGTTACTCAGAGGTCATCCAGATCTAGCATGTATCCCTAGAGCAAATCATTGTTCACAAGTAATTTTACGGCAACGTCATGTCAAAGAACAGCCCTGTAACACAGGCGAGATTTTGTGACGAAGGATTCGCCCGTGGGCCCCTGTGAAAAATGGAGCATTTGATTAAAGGAAGAATCGGTCCCACACCGCTACTACTGATGTTTGTTCGAGGCTCGATCGTCGGCCACTTTTCCGGCTGTCTTCCTTTCGCGCCAACTTGGCTGGGAAGGAGTCTGCCCAATCTCCACCTCCGATGTGGGTTTTATCCACTGTGTTACTAGTACTAGCACATAGCCTAGGGAAGCTCGCGGTGTAAAATTAGTATGTCCTTGCTTTGATCAAATAGAAACCAACACTAAGGTGTTTATGGTGGATTCGGTGTCAACTTCGAATCCCATCTTGACTCAAATTACGGTACGAAACGCTCTGATATCGTCGCAGAAATGACAAATTAGTTGGATATCATTCTGATGATGTTTTTCTATCAAAACTTGAAAAGGTAAAACCAAGGTATCCGATCAATTTTCCTTCCGGTTGCCTTCCCCATGTAATTGGCGCAGTCCAGCCGAACGAGCAACAGACTCAACCTGGGCTCCAACACGAGCAGCGAACGGGTTTCGATCCGTATCCTGGTTCAGATTTCCCAGCGCATGATTGACATCGCGATGTTTGGCCTCATCGGCTCGGACATACAACAACAAAGATCGCATACAACGTTGTCCTTCTGGCATCTGCCAATACTTGACAGCCATCGCAGGAGCCTGTAAGCTACTCCACGCAGGCAGATGACCATTCTCAAGGTCCCGAATAGCCTTAGAGTATGTGATGACAGCTTCTTCTTCCAAATACCCAACAAACCGATGGCAAATTTGCGGCGAGACGAGGTACGCGAGCGAGAACCCACTGAAGAATACCCATTGGGCACCCAGGACCATGAATCGCATCGATGGGCCGGGCTCGGCGAGCTTCAGGAAGGTCAAGAGATGCATTCTCTCGTTGTAGGCTTCTTCGAGGAGTGTTTCTATCCTGCGATGTGTGAGATGATTGCTAAGGATTTTTGTCAGAGCAAGTATTCTGCTTACCATCCGTTATCTCTTCTCATTCTGCGAATGCTTTTGAGGTGACGAAGCATTCCGGCTACCATGCCTGGTACGCCTGCTACACTCTCCAGGAAGATGAATCTTGTGATCCACTTCTCTTCTGTCATGATGTACGTTGTGGATTTTCCATTTCTGCCAACTGTTCGAGGCCGGTATCCTGAGACAAAGTCCATGCCCCAGCGCAGTACGCGTACAGTTCCAAGTGCGACTTTGTCTTGCCAGGTGTCTGCTTCTCTGTGTGCGGTTCGAACAGCGAGGATTTGATCTTTGCTATATCTGATGAATTGAAGCACATGTCAGACTATTATCCACAAGAACACAAAACAGGCCAACCACTTTATGACACTCACATGGGGTGTGTCCATGATGACTTTTGGCCAATATGTGTACTCGTTGTATGTTGTCGCTTGGCATGTGGAGTGTCAAGCTTGCCATTGAGATATCGAGTCTGTCTCATATACAGCAAAGTACTTGTGCTGTGTACGGCGGGGGATAATGGACGGGTGGGCGAAAGAGCAAGGCGACTCATGCTTGAATGGACTTTCATGATGGCAAGCAATTCAGATAGAGAACGATTAGAAAGATGACTGAAGGAGGCTGTTCAGCTGCTATGTTTCTGACTATAACGAAGGAATTGTATCAACGGGCATTTCTGCCCCTTTTATGCCGCGGGAGTTCTGTTCCCTACTATGCAGAACACAGACTGTGAGTCAGAAGACCCTGAATTGTCGTTGGGAACTTGGAATAAGATGTTCTACAATATACAGTGTAAGCTCGGTAACATTCTCAACTATCGTAGGATGAATCACGAACATATACCGCCAGGAAACCCTAATAGCCCGGTTTCATCCGACATAGCGAAAGCCCCGACAACTGCCTAGGCACAGTCAATAGCCTTGGATATCACTGATCTATGTGATATATCACATATTTTTTATTGGTTTCTAGCAGGATGAAATGTTGCGAAACAGGCAAAGTTATAGTCACTTCAAATCCACCCACGGATCCATGGATGTACCCGTTGCCGCTGGTCTTCTAAGTCCAACACGTCCTTATAGTGAGCCAAACTATGAATAGTAGATTCTTGCCAGGGTTGAAGGCTATAAAATTACAGCGGCCTTCGTCATGTCCATTTAATTACACTTGAATATCTACTGCGATTTCGACTTCAAAAACTGCTCAAGTGAGATATTGTCCGGCGTAATATCTACAATTGAGATAATCCCCGTATGTACTAGCAGTGATGTGTTGGATTGTATTCATGAATGCGTATTCAGGTCGATGAGAAGCAGACGATAGGAAAATAATTCGAAGTACCGTAAATCTAGAATACAGGACCCTAGCCTATCTCAGCTATTACTGTTCATCTTTCTCTTCGGCTGGCTTCTCAAACTTCAACCACTTCTCCGGCGCCTCAATCTGTTCTGCTCCCTGAACTCCCCAGAGCCACTGCGTAAATTCTCGATACTCCCCCTTTGTCGAGCCGGATTCGGGGCCTAAGTCAAAAACTTTCCCAGACGCGGTTCCGAATATGGATGGCATGTGATCGCTAGTAAGCTTGTCGTTCAGAATCCGAACGCCGCGACGAGTCATTTCCATCATAGTATCGGCGTAGCGCTTAGTATATTCGTCGACAGAGTCGTTTTCTCTTCGAGGGACATAATTGTGTAATTCGCTTTGTAGGATGACCGAGTCAGGATCAGCACCCTCTGCAAGGAGGCTATCACGCTCCCGACGCGCTATAGTGGCGTAGTCCCTTGAAATCCTGTAAACCATAGGCTCCTCGTCCGACTCATGACGAGCTCCGTCGTCGCTATAAGTTTGAGCGGATTCGGAGTATATCGCTTTGGAGTGTTGGGCCGGGGCTTCTTGTTGCGACATGATAAATGTTCTAACTTTGAGTCCTAAGTCGTACTGATTGTAATAGACTAATAGTCTTGGTGGAAGCTCTGAGATGCTAGGAAACCAAGAAAACAACCCATTAAAATGATAGCGATAAAGCAACAGCGCCAAAGGGGATCGATCAGAGTTAAACAAAGAGGCTCAGAAATCATATGAGGTGGGAATAGTGGATGATTTGTATGAGCGAGTAGGGTTCGAATATGAGTAGGCACCCCCCTTTTCGGAGCCCGGCTAGACAACAAATTTGGTCCTGCACAACTATGATCTATCGTTTCGTTCCGCATGACTTTCTGGATACCCTAGGCCCCCGAGATCACTAGTAATATTCTTGAAGTTGGATGATATTCTCCCTCCTTTTTTCTGGATTTTCTTACCATTATTACCTTATTTACCATGAGTTCTAACAAGGGGAGGGAGTCGCGCAGCGCGCGACACCAAAACCTTGTACTAATAAACCACCGAGGTCAAAGTAAAACCATAAATTTTTGAGATATCTAATTATCATGCTACTGCACCAAGAGTGTAGTTTGACCATGTCCAGCGAACTGGTCCATCAATTACCCAATCGGGTGCACCAACTGCACCGGGCCGGGTCCTAGGCTTCTAGGTAGGGGCTAGGAGATCGACCGGGATATCTGCACGTGCCATCACTACTATATTACCATTTGCTCACTGGGGACACGCTTTGAATATTTGATGAAGACTTCATGCGTCCTCCGAAATCGTTTTAAAGATATCCTCGAACATTGCGTTGAGAAGGTGATTCTGTTCAACCTCCGGGGCTTGGAATTTCTAGGTCAAATAATATGAAATTGATTGCTGGAATTTCGACTCGTAGGGGTGCAATATATCTCAAAACCACACAAAATCACACAGATCGAAGACTGACGGGCTTGGATGAAAGCCGCCGGTCGACGGATGGCTGATGGTTGACAATCTCAATGCCCGGGCGAGTCCTCCGTAGCATGAGTGCAAACCCTGAAAAAGGACACATTGAAAGTCATCGAAACTCGCCGATCTTCCGATTTGGACAAAATGGAATACAGAAAAAGAACATTTGTAAGAAAGATTTACGTTATGGCTATCAAGCCATTACAAGGCAGACGGCGCCGGGCGACATACGCTAGAGACCACACTGAACTGGACTATGCACATCGGATGTTCATAGAATCAATTTGACCATGTCAATTTGTATCACGAATTAACTTGACACCAATTATCATGTACAGCCTCGCTGATGTGTAATGGAGTTGATACAATGTACGTCTCATGTAGGGGGATAGGAACAGAGCGCGTGATCTCAAACGCAAGATCAAGGCATGTAGTGCAACAAAAACTTCAGCTTATCTCCCTGGAGGCTAATTCAGACAACCATTAGGCCTGCAGGCGCGGCATCGGTAGGCAGACCGTTGATACTCAGCGTGAAGTACCCCGCCTCCGGCCTCTCTCCCGTTCAAACAGCACACCAATGAGAGCCATGGAGCACCAATTGGAACACACCTTGACATCGGCCGGCCGGGTTTCTTTGCACTTTTGGGAAGGGAACAACTTGCCGCAATGACTATCGACCCCGCAACGTGGAGTCTATCGTTTATCAAAGGATTAGAGACATCGGGCGGCTGCCCGATATACTTCCTGGCTCTATACGAGCGGAGCGACGATGAAGAATAAAGAAGCTGGCTCAATCCCCCGGATTTACCAAAGGCACAATCATTCTTCGAAGTATCATTCGACGTAATGGGTCCCATGCTCCCTGGAAAGCCTCTAACCGCTCTCACGCGGTGCAGTATCCCAAGCAATGTAAAGGCTACAACGACGTTACGCTTCACTTCAACCTTGCAGGCACAAGCACAAGCACAAGTGCAATCAAAGACTGCATCCAATGCCACCCTTCCTCCTCTATCTGTTGTGCCGACCCGAATTCTCCTCAGATCCTTGCTAGTCGCTACAATCTCTTCGAAGAGATACCTCCTCATCCCCGCCCTTTCTTTCATGTCCTTCCTGTCCAAACCCGGAAGGAGTTGGCTTTTTGATGTTGACCGGAATCCTGTCCTCCACGGGATTTTGAAGAAGACTTTCTACGAGCAATTCTGTGCTGGCGAGAACGGAGCCGAGTGCAACAAAACAATCCGGGAACTGAAAGACATGGGTTTCCGCGGTGTGATCTTGACATACGCGAAAGAGACTGTATTCGACCATAGCACTGGGTCTTCCCATGGCCTTGGTATTGCTGAGATTAAGAGTGAGAGTGGTGATGTCTCTATCGATGCACCAGTTGAGCGATGTCCAAGCATCGAGGCCTGGCGGGACGGAACCCTGAAAACTATCGATATGACGAGTGAAGAGGATTATCTTGCCGTCAAGTATGCTCCCCGTTTCTCTCTGTTATCTCAGATCAAGTGTCTAATCATCATACAGACTTACCGGTGCTGGCCTCAAGGTTACCGATGCCTTTTCCGCTGGCGACCTGCCCCCACAACAAATGATCGATGCATTGGATGAGATCTGCACCAAGGCCAAGAGCCGCAGAGTTCGAATCCTCGTCGACGCCGAGTCCCAACACTTCCAAAAGGGTATCGCCCGTATTACGGTAGACCTGATGCGCAAATATAACCGTGACGGCTACGCCACAATCTACAACACCTACCAGGCATACCTCAAGAGCACACCTACAACATTGGCAAACCACCTGGCTGCAGCCAAGGACGATGGATTCACTCTTGGCCTCAAGGTCGTGAGAGGTGCATACATTGCCTCCGATGAACGCTCTCTGATTCACGATACCAAGCAAGAAACCGATGACGCCTATAATATGATTGCCCAGGGTGCACTGAGACGAAACATTGGGGAGTTCGGTGACAAGGGTAGCCGTGCTTTCCCTTCCGTGAACCTGTTCCTCGCAAGCCACAACAAAGAAAGCGTGGTGAACGCACACAACCTCCACAAGCAACGGACCAAGTCAGGATTGCCTACTGTCCCTGTCCGATTTGCTCAGCTCCACGGCATGTCTGATGAGGTGAGCTTCTCACTACTCGGAATGAACGATGGCGATGGATCACCAGAGGTCTACAAGTGCTCGACTTGGGGAGGACTTGGTGAATGTCTGGCATATCTTCTTCGCCGGGCAATCGAGAACCGGGATGCCGTTCTTCGCACGGATAGTGAATTCCAGGCCTTGAAGTCGGAGACTTTCCGGAGATGCAAGTCTGCCTTCTCGCTCTCTTCGTCTTCATAGCCTATATATTAGCATATGAAATTATGATAGAAATGCCAGAAAGATTTTATGAACAAGGTTTTTTCTTCGGGGTATCTAGACGTAGCTACTATCAAAAATCCAAGGATTGGTGATTGAAACCAAAGTGAAAAATCATCACAAAGCCCGACTGATGCACTTATTGCAAAAATTAAGTAAAGAAAAAAACTCGACATTGCCTAGGTAATTACCTATGTTTACTTCCAACGTTATGCCACAAAACATTGAAGTGATCTGTGCCCATGAAAATGAGTGATACTCGCATGAGTATGTATGCGAAAAGTCAAAACAGAACAATCCGTGCAAACCCACCCGTATACCCCGTACGGTGTGTCCTTTTATTTCTTGGCAACTTTAATATAGGTGTAGGATCTACCCTCTTACAGATGGTGATACTCCAGATGGCCGAATTTATCCCCTAGTCTCATTCTGGATGCATGCATATGCCGCCAGAATTTCACCTCTCTGCTCCAGGCTTCTCCCACTCCTCCGGCCATAAATCTTCAACTTGGAATGAGCGTCAAACCTCGCGAATGGCATTGCAGCTGTTCATACCTAGGTAGGTATGGATAATGCTAGGTACTAAGTACCTAGGTAGTCATTTGGTGAATATTAGCCGAGGTTTTTCGAGACCTGTCAAATATATATTTTCGATAATTTTTTTCAAAAATAATCAGTGCGCCTTCCGCGCAATACTAATCTCAGAAGCCACTGTAGGCTAAGGTATTCCTGCTCCGAGATATGGACTTGGGAAGTCGATCCAAGACGCGAAGTGTCATGTGTAGCTCGGGGCAGACGCACCGTTACGCGCGCGACCCCGGGAAGTGGCATCGCACCTGGGCACGTACATGTGCTAAATATTTGCAAGGCCAAACCAGAATCCGACAACACGAAGACAGGCGTGATGCGCCCAATTGACATCAACGAAGACCAGCCTTTGAAATGCCATAGAATGCGAGATCAACCCAAATTACATGCGGGTTCTGCGCGTGTCTGTCTTCACCGGGGCGGGCTCCAGGGCTCACCGCAACCTTGATATAATGACGTGATGATGCTAGGGAGGACACCTGGGCATACAGATGATGAGGAATGTCTCACAAGTGAAGTTCCAGTGCACATGAAAAATTACACCATACAAGTAACAACAAACAATCAAATCAGCCCAACACAGGGTGGCAACAATATGCTCGGTGATTGGGATTGGGCCCAGTCCGAGTCCCCGTTATGACGTGGCCCTCCAAGGGCTTCGACGTGATAATCCGTGATAGTCCAGAGGCAAACAAGCACATAGAGTCACTATTGGTCCGGGACCCCGGACACCATGTGTCCAGGTATACGCTTCGATTGGTGCTCGACCGGCCCGATAAGAAAACTGCGGTATGCAGGATGCACCTGGTCCGTCATCGCCTTGGAGCCAAACGAGGGGAAGTGGGTGTAAGGGGAGCTTCATTTCAAGTCCACCATTTTGTGTCCAATAACACAGACGGAAAGTAATCGTGGAGAAGTTGCGGAGAGCACTAAGCCGCACGGACGCCCGAAGAAGCCGGGGACTTGTGGCCCGGCACGTTTAGTGGCCCACTGGCCCATGTTCCCCCGGAGTTTAGGCTCCACTTGAGACGAGATCTCCCCCGGCGATTGGTGTATTCGGTGAACCTCCGAAGCTTGGTAAGCTTGTCTTTTACCCGACCAGTTGAGGGGCCCCTCGCTTCGAAAGTGTCGTTACATTGTGTTCCGGCGATATCGGCTCTGACTCGCGCCTTTTTTTCGTCTTTGCGGTAAAAGAGATTTCTCTTTTCCTTTTGGCAGACTCGATTTACAGCACTGTACATTGCAAGTACGAGAAAAAGTGAATTGAATATGGCTTCCGGACAGCTGAGAGGCAGACCTTTAAGCCTCGTCATCGGACTGATTGGTGCGGTTGGATTTGTGCTGCAAGGCTACGACCAGGCAGTCTCGAATGGACTCTTGACGTTGGGCTCATTCATTGCCGTCTTCCCTCAGATCGACACTGTGCATACCACGGGCAGCCAGAAATCTCACAATTCTACAATCCAAGGTAGGTGCCAATGGGCCTCAGATGAATAACAGAATCAATCTGACCGGGTTTCCCATGCAGGAACAACTGTTGCCATTTATGAAGTGGGATGTGCACTTGGGGCTGGCTCCTGTGCGTTTCTGGGTGACAGACTAGGTCGTCGCAAGACTATATTCCTGGCCGGTTGCATCGCTTTGATTGGTGTCGTCATTCAGTCAACTCCCTTCGCACTCGGCCAGCTGATCGCTGGCAGAGTCATCACTGGTATGCTTATCCCCAACGGCGAGGTACGCCTAGGCCCAAAACTGATACATTGAGTCGAATATAGGTCTGGGAGTAGGTGGTTTCACCGCTACAATTCCCATGTATGTTTCCGAGTCTTCTCTGGCAAAAGCCCGTGGAAAAATGGTGTTACTCGAGGGGTGGTTTGCGATCGGCGGAATCGTGCTCGCAACCTGGTTGGAATTCGGACTTTACTATGTCGGCGACAACTCTGTCAGCTGGCGTTTTCCCATTGCGTTCCAAGGTCTCTTCGCCCTGATCGTCGTTGGCTGTATCATGTTGCTCCCCGAGTCCCCTCGCTGGCTGGCTCGCGCTGGACGATTGGACGAGGCGGCTGAGGTACTAGCCCGGATAGAAGATATGCCTGCAGACTCCGAGCATGTTCTGCAAGAGATGGATATCATCCGCCAATCACTTGTGATGGACCAAAATGCCGAGTCCTCCGGTTCCTCTTCGCCTTTCGCGCTCACTAAGAACCGACATTTACACCGGACTATTTTGGCCGTTGGTGTTAACATCCTGGCTCAGATGACTGGTGTTAACATTATCACCTTTTACTCTGATACCATTTTCGAGGGTGATCTCGGATATTCGGGTACTATCTCCCGAATCACCACCGGATGCCTGCAGATCTGGCAGTTCTTGGCAGCCGGTTTGGCTGTTTTGCTCATTGATCGTGTTGGCCGTCGACCGCTCTTCATCGCCGCCGCGATTGGAATGACCGTTGCCCAAGCTTGTCTTGCGGGACTTTCAAGCGACCTAGGGAACACGTCCGCCGCCGGAGCTTCCCTCTTGTTCTATTTCATGGCGCTGTTCTGCTTCCCTATTGGTCTTTTCCTGGTGCCGTTCATGTATGCGGCGGAGATCGCCCCACTGCGCACCCGTGCCCAAGTGACCGCCATGTCGGCTGCAGCGAATTGGCTCTTCAACTTCGTCCTGGCAGAGGTGAGCCCGGTTGGGTTCGCAACGATCAGCTGGCGATATTACATTATATACGCATGCATCAGCGCATTTGCGTGCGTGTTCTTCTTTTTCTTCTGTCCTGAGACCAAGGGGCGCACGCTCGAGGAGATTGATGATATCTTTGTGCAGTCCAAGTCCGTGTTTGATACGGTTCGGGTAGCTCGTCAAATGCCTTTCCAGACGGAGATTTTGGCTCATATCGACGAGACTGAAAAGGGAATTGAAGATAAACAACTTGAGCACGCTTGAATGTGTCATTGCGAGGGGATTTGCGACCATCCCACGGTTTTTTCCTCTTCAAGACAGGAATTCGGAGCAGATTATACACGAACATCGGTGGCCATAAAGGCCATTTATTGAGGATAGAAATAGACACGTTTATAAGACAATTGATCTATGAGAGTTTTGCATGAAAAGCCGACCGTAACTCCATATTTGCCAAGCACCCAATACCAAAGGCGGGGATGATGCGAACACCTCGCAACAACGTCGAGGACACCACATACTTTTGTGAATGCTTGACCCTGTCTACAAAGGGAATCCTATATTGGCGGGTGTACATATCCAACGCCAGGAGGTGCAGCGGAGTCGCCACCAGCTGAGTCAACACAGGGACGGTCAGCTGAGTGATGATCGGCTTCGCATGAGGATGCGTTGCCCAGCTGTCGGGGATGGCCTCCGACAAGTGAGGCGCTAATGTGAAGGAGCCGAAGATCGTCACGCCGTCTCGCACCAGGAAGATAGCAGCTGCCGCTCGGGCCATCGTCTTGTTGAGGGGCACTGGGCTCTGCGGGATGTTCGTGGTGATCTTGGCATCGGGACCATTGCCGGTGCCGTATGCCTGCGCAAACGACATGTCTTTCCATAGCGCTAGTGGCACATTTGCCAGCATCGTACTGGCAAACGTCACAGTCCCCGCCGCGGCTAGCTCCAGCTTGTGGCCGATAGTGTCGGCGACGTTTGCGACGGAATAGGTTGCCCCGTACATGGCCCATACCAGCGCTAGGGGTTTGGAGCACAGGAACAACCCCGGCCGTCGGAGCGCCCCTATCGCATGCCGACGTAGCCCGCGGAGAATGGGCTGGTTGAACGCCGCCTGCTCAACTAGTGATCTGGGCGCTTGTGAGCGGTGCACTCTTCGCGCTTATCTCGGGAACTGACCTATCGATAATCGCGACGGCAGGCGTCACTAGACTCGCCGAGAGCGCAGCCGCGGCGATGTCGCCGGTGATGTGCCCGAGCTGGGGGTAACTCCAACGGCGTGTTTCAATCTCTTGCATGATGGCAGACTTGAGTTAGTAACATTCCGAGTGCTGCTGCTTATCTACTTCCAAAGCGTTTACCCCAAGGCAATTCACTCGTCCGATACCACCACCGGATGGCCTCCCGACGCTGCATCGACCAAGCAGCGGGAACCGATTTAGCGTTATCGCAAAAGATCCAAGCTCGGACTCATTCCTGCAAATTGTGGGGTAAACGGGCAAGCCTCCGATGTTTTGCTGAGGGGTCCTGGATCTTTAAATCCATCGATGTGCCAGCTGGATTGGTTTTCAATTCACACTTCACATTGAGTCTTTGCAACAATGTCTACATCCACACTCATGAGAATGCGCTCGGCACGGCCTACTGGCCCTCGCCTCCGCTCTGTTCCCGCAGGGCTGTCCATTCAGGCCCGTTCCAAGACCACCATGCCTTTCAGACTCCCCGATGCTCGCAACGAGCCCAACGTGAGTTTGCCCACGCCGATAATTGAGACATCAACTAATTTGCCATAGCCTCTCTACACAAAGGGCTCTCCAGAGCGTGCCAAGCTCGAAGAGGCCTTGACCAAGCTCCGCTCCCAGCTCCCCGTGCGGAGTGAGCTCTTCTTCGACGGAAAGCTCCAAGCGAGCTCCACCTCCATTGACCAGCCATTGCCTGCCGAACACGCCACCACCTTCACAAACTACCCCCAAGCCACCGAAGAACAGACCCTCACAGCCATTGAAAAGGCCCTCGAGGCCAAGCAGAGCTGGCAAGATACCCCATTCGTCGACCGTGCCTCGATCTTCCTCAAGGCCGCCGAGCTCCTCACCACCAA
Organism: Penicillium olsonii; assembly: GCA_911174995.1. Lineage (NCBI taxonomy): Eukaryota > Fungi > Ascomycota > Eurotiomycetes > Eurotiales > Aspergillaceae > Penicillium > Penicillium olsonii. Next base: position 115,746 of record CAJVNO010000020.1, on the reverse strand, counting down.
GTACCGATACGAGATCATTGCAGCCACCATGCTTGGCCAGGGCAAGAACATCTGGCAGGGAGAGATTGATGCTGCCGCTGAGCTGGCGGACTTCTTCCGCCTGAACTGCAACTGGGCCGCGGAGATTTTGGAGAAGCAGCCTACCCGTGGCAGTGACGGCATGTGGAGGTTAGTACTACAGGAGCTCCAGTGAATATGGAAAAGAGACAGTGAGCTAACATTTCGACAGCCGTATTGACTACCGCCCCCTTGAAGGCTTCGTTTACGCCATCTCCCCCTTCAACTTCACCGCTCTCGGTGGAAACCTGATTGCCGGTCCTGCCATCATGGGTAACGTGGTGCTGTGGAAGCCCTCTCCCTCCAACGTCTACGCCAGCACCATTCTCTACAAGGTTCTCTTGGAAGCTGGACTTCCTCCTAACGTCATCCAATTCGTGACTGGTGACGCTCAGGCCATCACCGACACTGCCCTCTCCCACCGCGACTTTGCTGGTCTGAACTTCATCGGTTCTTCCGATGTCTTCCGCTCTCTCTACGGCCGTATTGGCCAGGGTGTTGCCGCAAAGACCTACCGCGAGTTCCCTCGCTTCGTTGCCGAGACCAGCGGAAAGAACTTCCACCTCGTTCACCCCACCGCTGATATCTCCAGCGCCGTCAACCACACCATCCGTGGATCATTCGAGTACCAGGGCCAGAAGTGCTCTGCCACCTCTCGTCTTTACCTGCCCGAGTCCAAGGCCGAGGAATTCCTCACTCAATTGAAGGCCGGCATCAAGGAGATCACCATTGGAAGCCCCGACAAGGATCTGGGGGCTTACATGGGCCCTGTCATCCACCGTGGCTCCTTCGAGAAGATCAAGTCCATCATTGACGCCAGCAACAAGGACCCCTCCCTCAAGCTGCTTGCCGGTGGTACCTACGACGAGTCTGTCGGCTACTACGTGAACCCCACCGTGTACCTTGCCGATTCCCCCGACCACGCTCTGTTCAACGAGGAGATCTTTGGTCCCGTCCTTGCCGTGCACATCTACAAGGATGCTGACTGGTCATCTGTCCTGAAGTCCGTCGACCAGAACGGCGGTGGCTTCGCTCTGACCGGTGCCGTCTTCGCCAAGGATCGCGTTGCCATCCGCGAGGCTGAGGACAAGCTCCGTTACTCCGCCGGTAATTTCTACATCAGTAAGTCTCTGCCATCCCCGTGGTGTATGAATTGAAACTAACCATGTTATCTAGACTGCAAGACAACCGCTGCTCTTATTGGACAGCAGTCCTTCGGTGGTGCCCGCGCCAGTGGTACCAACGACAAGGCTGGCAGCTCCGACCCCCTCCGTCGCTTCGTCAGCCCACGCTTGATCAAGGAGGAGTTCTTCGGCCAAGAAGGCTTCACCTACCCTAGCAACCACTAAGGAGGCTGAAACGTGACATGAATTATATTATAGAAACGTCCTTAGCAAAATATGTATATTCACAACGCAATCCTGCTTTTATGCTTTCACACTTGATCATATCGACTTATTCCTGGGTTTCTGATCCAGAGCTCCCAGGCACCTATCCGCAAAAGTGATGTGGTGACATAGTAGGTATATGGGGACATGATCACCTCGTGACCTGTCTCTACAATTAAGTGCATTTCAAAAGGACCTATAAATAAAATAAAATAAAACCAGAGTAAATACCCCCTTGCTTAGGTAGTTTCAAGACTAACCCGGGGCCTTGGAAGACAAGTCGATGGACTTGATTTTACTTTAAAGAATACTAGATTTATGATCAACTATCCACATGACAATGGGGGATGATCCATACCCAGGTGCTGCCTACATCTGCAGGTAACTAGCAAGGATTGACCCTCTACGTCCACGGGTTCCAAGGTTCTGGCTTTGAGTCGCGTGACCCGGCGGGTTCTTATACTTAATTCAGACATCGCGTTGAACACGGCGTCTAAAGCACACAATTGTACTTGAGTCGAATATTTTCGAAGACAAAAGAAGTCTCGATTTATTCAATTTGGTAATACGATCAGCAATGAGATTGAAACCTTGAAGATCTGCTTCAGTCTCAACCTTGGAAGCGGGTCAACTGGTATCTTGATATTCTTGACTCAGCTCGAGCTGTCAATCTTGGAAATGCCTGACAAAACTCTTCAGAGATATGCTAGAGAATTCTCCTTTGAGAGCATGCCACCAAATGAAGCACAGACGTTTCAAAGCCCAGGCGTTGAATAGAGGGAGTTCCATTGCAGCCGACCTAGCGGCCCCGGGGCGGACCCGGAACTGACGCCTGCTCTCGTCTCGGCTTCGTATACCATTGGCCCAGGCGCATGATGATCATGCGCTGCTATCGAGTTCATGTCATATCAACACGAGATGCTCTATCAAAGCCATCGGGAGGCCTCCCGATGGTCCACTTCTCCGCACCTCACCCCCCGCACTTGCGATAGACCGGCAACGAAGCCGGACCTATACCGATAAACCAGGTACTTATCTACCTACATATGTAGATAGAGCTGCATTGTGTTTCTCTTTGCAATTGCAATTCCATGACAATGGGTGTTCAAAAGTCTGATCCGATCATTATTGTCGGCGGTGGAGCCTTTGGGCTGTCAACTGCTCTTCATCTGACTCGATCTGGATTCACCAATATCTCTGTCTATGAGAAAGATGATCACATTCCTCCTCGGTACTCTGCTGCCAATGACCTGAACAAGATCGTGCGCGCGGAGTATGAGGATCCCTTTTATACCGACCTGACAATTGTAAGCATTGCCTCGATCTATGAGCTATAGAGAGATTCTGACAAGCTAACCTTTTTCGACAGAAAGCCATTGCCGAATGGAAAACTCCTCTCTTTGCGCCCTTCTTCCACCAGACTGGATTCCTACACTGCGTGTCCGGTGATGCCTCCCAAAAAGCCATTGACACCCTCGCGAGATTCCGAGCTTCGGCGGAGAAGAATGCCCAAATCAAGCCCCACGTCGTACCCCTCGATAACGTGAACGATGTCCGCCAGGCATGCTGGCAGCTTGACGGTCCCTTGACCGGCTGGAACGGATACCTGAACCGCTTTGACGGCTACGCCCACTCCGGCAATGCCCTGGCAGCAGTCTACCGCGCCGCCCAAGCAGCCGGCGTCCGCTTCTACCTAGGCGAGCACGGCGCCGTCGACGAAGTCGTCTACGTGAGCACCCTCCAAGGGCGCAAGAGCTCCGGAATCCGAACCAAAGATGGCAAATTCCACCCCTCATCTCTGGTGATTGTCGCCGCCGGGGGCGCAGTGGGCCGTCTAGTCCCCGAGCTTGGCAAGAAAGTCGTCGCCAAGTCCTGGTCTGTTGCGCATGTTCAATTGACCGATGAAGAAACCTCCGCTCTGCGCGGTATCCCTATCACCTATGCCCGTGATCTGGGATTCCTCTTTGAACCGGACCCAAAGACAAACTTGCTGAAGATCTGTCCTATGGGCGGAGGCTTTATCAACACTGATCCCAAGACCGGGATCTCACATGCTCCTGATACCTTGGAGGAAAGCGCTTTCGTGCCGGACCACGATGAGAAGCAGATGAGGAAGTTGCTGGCGCATACGCTTCCGGCATTGGCGAATCGGCCTTTGGTTAAGAGGTCGCTTTGCTGGTTCGCTGATACTGATGACTCGGACTTCATTATTGATTACGTTCCGGGGACTTCGGACTCTGTTGTTGTGTTGTCTGGCGACTCCGGGCACGGCTTCAAGATGTTCCCTATCTTTGGTTCGTGGGTTTCGGATTTCCTGGAGCACAGCCGTCAACGTAACGCCCAGTGGAGGTGGAAGCAGACAGATCCCAACGCAGAGAAGGGCAACTGGGGTGGTGATGTGAGCTGGCGACTCGGAGAGTCTTTGGAGCTGAAAGATATTCGGCCTAAGGTCGTGTCTAAGCTTTAGGCTAAGACTATAATTTTGTTCAAATGTTGCATTATAAACTCGCTTTGTTCAGATCAAATCAACATGCATGCCCGAAGGGCCTTCGTACTGCCACCTTACTCCCATTCGAATGTAGGAAGATAAATAAAACTTTGTAGTGATACCAGTGAACAGTACAGTCCCGAAGGATTTGATTCGGATAAATCATGACTTATATTCTCGTAACATGACATCTTTCGTTATTTGGCATTTGTAATTCAAGGTTTCAAGTTTGTCTAGGGGGTTCAATCGTCATTCTAACGATCAAGGCTACTAATACATCTGAAAGTAGAAATCCAGCTTCATATCTACCAAATACTGTGTTCGACCATCGCGTTAGAAACCCACTCAGTATCGAAAGTCTCAATCGAGTCAGCAACCGCCATGATCTCGGCCGAAGTCAGCATCGTGCCGAAATCACATTCTCCATCCAACTCATGGACCGGCCTGAGAAGAGCATCGTATCGCAAGGGGTGCGCCATGGACTCTGAGATTGATGTTGATGGTGACGACGGATGATGCAAACCACCAGATTGCTGATAGAAAGCGGGAGCCGCCAATGGACCAGACTGATTTCCAGACACACAGCCCAGTAAGGTCTCGTCTAATTGCTGGAGCTCATTTCGTCGGAAGTTTGCGACCTGGTTGCCGTCTCCGATCATCTCATCGAATATAGAGTATGCTTTTTCAAGCCAGGTGGGGTGGGTTTCGAGTAGACGTGGGTCGATCGCGGGGCCGATTAATAGGATCACTGTCGAAACGAACACGGATTCTAGGTCGAAAGGGAGGAAGGTTTCTATTATCGAGTTAGCATATTTTGCTCACAAGAATTTCCAATTGAGCGTACCGAGGAGCCCCTGGCCTTGGAGACTGTTGAGGATACTGATGATGTGGTGAGCAGACTCGAGGCACATTTGCATCAGGTTCTGGACGTTGCGGGAGGTATTGAGAGTTTCGAGGAAGCATTCTGGAGACTCAAAGCGGATTTTAAGAAAGCAGAAGAGAAGGGGTCTGGTAGCGAGAATGATGCACTGCAGAATTGAAAGAGTCAGCCGTCATTCTTCATGATAGCAAAACTAGCACTTGCCTGGTGATATTGGAGGTGTAAGTATGCAGACAGTCGAGACACACCGCTCGATGGTTCCAAATGGAGTGGAAATGATTGGCGGAGTTCATCGGCTAGTCCTGCTATGTTTGCCAGCGCTGATTTTGTGCTGAGAAGGAAAGTGCGGTTGATACGTCCATCAATGACGTAGATTGCTGTTGGACTTGTTAGAGCTAGGGGAAGCAGAATGGGACGACTGTATCTTACTGCTGTTCACCTCGGCAAGGATTTGCGACAACTTAATGTGCATGCCTAGGGAGATGGTTTCTGTCGGGTCTGCGAACACTGGGATCTGCGTTTGAACATAACGATCATTGATGGTCTGAGGCAATCCCATCAAGGAGGTCATCTCTCGGTCGAGGATATAGATAGTCCACCAGATTTTGCTGCATCTTTGAACCATGTCATGCCCTAGGTCATCAACCGGCATGTTGGTGTGCATTCCCTGTGCCATGGCTATCCGCATGGCTTGGCCAATCTGTATAATGGTCAGTATTAATCAAGCGATCAAAATCTACCCTCGGAGAGTCTCACATAGTTATGAGCCGATGTACGGTAGTCGACGCATTGGTAATATAAGGCGATGCAGCAGAGGATTTCCGTTCCAAGCATAGGGTCCCGGTAAAGAGCACTAGGGTCAGGCAGAAGCTGTAGGGCTCTGATAAAGTAGCCCACTCCTGGTGGCTTTCGGCCTTGAGCCTTAGGCTGAACAAAGCCTTTCCCAAAAGCCAGGACCAGGAGGAAATGGACATACCACAGGCTATTGGTCATGTCTTGCCCATCTCCAGAGTAGAACTGTTGTAAAGAGCTCATGAATTCGGAGTCTTCAAACAGATGGTACAATTGACCGCATCGGAATTGTACAGCGTTTATCAAATACATTGTATGGTCGCGAGTCGGGACCACGGGAACATCCGGGCCAGGGGTGGTCCGTAGCCCATCCCATCCTAATTGATAAGTAGTTTCATCAAACAATAAGGCTTCCGTTGGCAATGGGCTCTGGTAGAGTTGATGGTGAGCCAGGCTGAGAACACGCCGAGTGAACGACCAATTGGAAGATGTTCCAAGATAGACTACAAACATCAGTTTTGCAATCATCTCGCGGCGGCAGGGTGACTCACATGTTCGACCGTTCGCTGCAGACATGAAAGCAGGTGGTCCGGTTGATAGTGGATTGGCTAAGGAGGATTCTGGATCCTCCAAATCCTGAGAACCATCTTGGTCTTCCGGTGTGGTGGTCCTATCCAGGGGAACATCTTCACCGTCTTTCGGGTCTGTCGGGATGAGCAAGAAATCAAACGATCCGCAAGAAAGGACTAACCCGTAGTTTGCGTCTCGAAATTTGAGCTGAAAGGGCTCGCCTGGCCCTTCTCGCTCTGTTCGATACGTGCGATCTTCTGCTGCAGTTCCAGGATGTACCTGCATATCAATTAGCAACGAGCTCTTCTGGAGCCTGGGCTTTGCCTACCCTCTTGTCACCAATATCTTCTGATCGCGATCATTGAAGACACACGAAAGCTTTCGCTTGCTGCAGCCGTCGCAAGGCTGCGAGCCGGAGCATTTGATTTTTTGCCTCCGGCACCGCACACAACTGATAAGCCTGGTTAGCCACCATGCTCGGACCCCCCGGATTGGCGCTCTTACGCATTCGACGACCGCTTTGTAACTCTTCCATCACCCGCCATATGTGATTCTGTTGGATGTATGGTGAATGCGAAGTGTCATTTACAAAAATGCGGGGAAGTCCGTGAGGGGTGGGACGCCCGCTCGAATCAGCTTGGACCCCCGATACGAAGGGCTTATCTCTGCGCTGGAGACCATCGGGTTCCCTCCCGACGATCTCCATTCTCCATTCTCCATACAATCTACATTTCTCAATTTTATGACGTTGGAGATAAGATATCTCGGACTTTCACCGTTGTCCAAGGAAGGTTCGATTGGTTTCCCAGAATTGCCGACAGGCAGTATGCCCCCAATGCTCCGTCCACCACTCGCCAAAGCTATCTTGGACATTCTGTTCATCTGCGCGGAGCACCCGTTCATCTCGCTTGAGCGAACAAAGCGCACAGGGATGCGACGCCTTTAGCGCACCTTGGTCCGCCCGGGCGGTAATAACCTTAAGGGCACTGGGATCTGGGACTGCAGGGATCGGCCGTAGGCCTGCGCCCTGCAAGACAGCGTTGAAGATTGCCGCACGTTCCCGCCAAGCAACTAGTACGTCAACAGCATCTTGCTCTTCCTTGATGTTTTCTTGTTTGTTCACACTGTTCAATTTCATGCCCCCAGCTTTGCCGGAGCGAGCGGGGCCGATCCGCATGCTTTGACTGAGAATTGTATCTCGTTTCCACCGGAGACTGCGTCCGGCAATGACGCGGGCGGCTGATTGAACTGCATTGTGAATGTTGGAGGCTGTTTCTGAGACGGAGGCTCCAGGCGGTGTCTGGGATCGTAGCTGTGACTTGGCGTTGATGGCCTCCTTCTGGAGTTTACCAAACACATCTAGGAAAAGCTCAAGTAAAACTGATGGAGGCGGGATGTTGGTCGGACGGACATTGACCGCTGGGGTAGTAGCCCCAGAAGTAAATTTACTCGGAGACGGGCTCGACACAGGCGGCGTGGGCGTGGCTTTTGGCTTTGAGACAGGCTGTGCACTAGGGCCATCTGTGAAATCACCCCAGTCGTCAAATGATGTATCATCCCAAATCGATGTCGCTGGTTCGACACTCTTTGATGTCTTCTGGGGTGTCTTCCGAATGGCTTTTGAAGGTGGCTTTGTGGATGATATTTCCTTTGGTTGTCCCATTGGAGTGTGGTGTTGACTTGGTGCATCGGCGAACTCGCCCCAGTCGCCAAATGCATCATCGTCACTCCACGTTGACTGGGCTTGGTCTGTGCCAATGGCTTTTTTGTTCTCCATAGCCTTTGACGGCTGTGGGGCGACAGATGCTGAACCCTGGAGCGAGAGTGAGTCTAGCAGATCAATTGTATCAGATCTTGGCGGACTGGTTTTAACAGGCCGGTTCCTGGTGACTGAAGACTCTTTTGACTGTGGAGGAACCACCAGTTGAGGTGCGGTTGGTTTACTTGACTCGGGACCCTCAAACTCACCCCAGTCATCATCTGGGTCGCTTGCCGGTGCGTCAAACGCTGCATCAAAAAGGACATCACTATGCTGAGTCGACGGTAGTTCAAGGTTCTGTTGCGCAACGGCCTGCCATGGCGCTTGGGGTGTAAATTGTGTATCTGGAGCGCCATTATGTAGACTTTTCGATGACCCAAAGGAGTCGGTCTCCAGGTCTAGATCATCGAATAATGAGCCCGAAGGCTGGTTCGACATCTGTCGACCAGGAGAGACCCTTGTCGGGGCAGGTGTCTGGCCAAACTCCGCTAGCAAATCGGCCGACATCGTATGAGTCTTGTCAGGATGTGATACAGGAACTTCCCGGGCTTTCCTGCAGGGGCGATATGAGGCCTTTGTCGGTGTCAGCCACAATTTGTGCCCCTTCAGATAGTTCCAGTCGTAGTCTTGGAATCAAATCCCCCCGGTAAAGTGATCTGTACGAATATCCTGGTACGAAATACTCCCCGGGGCCGTAGGAATCCGCCCGGGCGTCAATGTCGCAATGCGATTAGCGCGATAAGGCGGTCTACGTTATCAACTTATCACCCACATCCCCTCACCATCTTTCTGTCACAACTCCAGCGATGCGAACAATTGAGGAGACCAGGTAAGTCTCGATATCAGAGAAGAGATGTTTGTACTAACTGGCGCAGGAAGAGATGGGACATTTTGTTCTCCGATCATGATACACCTTCCGACCTTCGAGCGGCGCTGCAGTCCGAGCAGGGGGATCTCTGTAATGACGGCCTGAGATCAGTTTGCTGGAAGGTACGGTGGGATCTTCGACACACCGAATAAATACTTGTGCTCATTTTGGACAAAGGCATTCCTAATCTTCGACGGTTTGGGTCAAAATGATTGGGCGTCCAAACTCGACGAATCCCGGGACGCGTATCGTGCTCTACGCGATCATTTTTTGAAATACATTGAGCATCCAGACGATTTGGAATCGACTGTCGATCCGCTGGCGGATGATGAACAGGTACTTGTCCCCTGTTCTTGCCTTGTGTAGGCATCATGCGTGTATTACGACTTAGCACTAATTTACACAACACAACAGTCACCGTGGCAAACTCTCCGAAGCGACGAGGCGCTGCGCGCAGAAATCCTACAAGATGTCGACCGGTGTTTACAGGAAAACTTTTTCTTCCACGAGCCCGAGACGAAATCCAAATTGACCGATATCTTGTTCGTCTACTCTAAGCTCAACCCGGACGTGGGCTATCGGCAAGGAATGCACGAGCTACTTGCACCCATCCTTTGGGTGGTTGATCGAGACTCTGTGGATTCTCAGTCCATAGAATCCGATCCCAGCAAGAAACAGAGTGACAAACTAATGCTCCAGCTTCTTGATCCTCAATTCGTGGAACACGATTCTTTCACACTTTTCATATCTGTCATGCAGACAGCTCGCACATATTACGAACACGGGGAGGTCAGATCGGTCAACGGTCAGATGGGTGTTATCCCCATAGTTGAACGGTGTCAATATCTGCACAAGGAGGCGTTGACCGTCATTGATCACGAACTAGCGACACACTTGGAAGCCATCGATATTTTGCCGCAAATATTCCTAACGTGAGTGGCCATCAGCTAGATAGAGTCTGATGTGAAATCCTAACCTATCGCAAAGCCGTTGGATGCGCCTTCTCTTTGGCCGAGAATTCCCATTTGACGATGTCCTGGCAACGTGGGATCTTTTGTTTGCCCATGGGATTAGATCCGAACTTGTTGATTTTACGTGCATTGCAATGTTGCTCCGAATTCGTTGGCAATGTGAGTCCAATATGCACAAAGCATACCTTCCTCGAACCCCACCGTTAACATACCATCTAGTACTCGATGCAGACTATACCACCGCGCTCACCCTTTTACTTCGATACCCTTCACCTCAACCGCATGCCCCTCAGACCTTTGTACAGGATGCAGTGTATTTGGAACAGAACCCGACAGCCGACAGAGGTAATTTTATCATATCGAAATACTCGGGTAGGCCGCCCGATTCCCAAAGTCGTGCCCAATCTGGGTCTCGGCCTACGAAGAGAGCCCCCCTTTGGAACGACTTTAAGAGACGCAGTGAGAGCAGTTCGCCTTCTCACAGTGCCGCTCGAAACACCCCCAAGAGCCTTGAGTCAATCTTCCAGGACGTTTCTCAGAACATCCAGCGCCGTACAGAGTCATGGGGTGTGGCAAAAGCTGTTCGAGGCGCTGTGACTGAAGCCAGGAAAAACATGCAGACAATGCACTATGACCCAAACATGCGTGCTGCTTCCAGACCAGTTCACACCGAGACAGCTCTCGGAAGTCAACAAAAGGCGTCTGCGGGACTGGAAACAAAGATCGATATTCTTGAAGAAAGAAACAAGGCTCTGGCTTCCACCTTGCGGGAGGCGCTAGATGATCTTGGCGTACAGCTGGCCAAAATCCGCGACTTGGATACCGACGCCGAAAGTGCCATCAAATATGCCCTGGCTAAAGTTGAGGGCGTGCAGCTTTGCCTGCAAGACCCCTCCCTTACAGCGGAACCGACTGTGGCCAGAGCTGGTGAGGATTCCGAAAAGGGACCTCTGAGCAAGCCACAAGGCAAAGCCAATTCGCCTTCTGGCAATGGGGGAATTAGTACTCTAAGAAGCAATTCTCGGTTGCAAACATCCAATCCCGAGAACAGGGATTGGACCGAGCCGACCGCCGATAGTGGAACCCCCAAGCCCGCCTACTTCGCCACGACAGATCGGATGAACACTGGCAGAACATCCGAGGCCGCGCGGACACCCTCCTCGCGAGCAGCTGTGCGACCCTCCCTCACAGACTCGGGGTTCTCATGGATGCTGGGGGGCAGCCGGAACCTCTCGGGGTTTGTGAGCTCATCGCCCCCACCGGAGCAGACTAGACATCTCGATCAAACCCGCAAGCATCACGCCTCGCTTGGATCTGGTGGAGAGGACCGCCCAGGAACCAATGCCGAGCCCAGTGAATTGGCACTGCACAGCCTTCGGGGCTCCCGGGACCCTCTGTCAGGGGCTGGCCCATTATGATATCCTCCCATCTGCATCTCCACCGACAAGGCACCATCTTACCCGTGGACGCCAGGCCCACCGCCTCACAGCATAAGTATCCATGTCCTTGTACATAGAAGAAACCTTAGGGCGCACTCGACAGTGAGATGGCCGAATTCTAAATATCGGAGCATTAAGCAAGTGCCCCAGGTCCCACATGCGCTCGGATCTATTCAAGAAAGCCACTTTGCATCATCGGCTGCACCATCGATCTATACCAGATACACTAGATACCTGGAAGCGACCTGGCAGTGACATGTGCTGGCGAAGCGGGGTAACAATTGTCTGAGTCCCCCGGTCTTTTCATCAGGTATTCAGATGGTCGTCGCAACATCCCATGTCCCAAGTGTACTAGTAGAGTAGAAAGTTGAGGTTCGACCTGTCAGCCGATGGGAATCGGATGTATCCAAGACTGGAGGCTCGAGAGAAGCCATGAACAGAATTAAGAAAAAGAAAGAGAAATTTGTTTAATAAAAAAAAAGAAAAGAAAACCGTCGACAGAATATCCAGAGCATTACATCACGGAAGGGATCCAGTCCCTTTGCTCGCATTTCGCATTTTCCTATCCCCACCATCCCCCGCTGCTTTCTTTTTCTTCACCCCCCCCCCCCCTTTAAACCTCTCGAACCTCTTTCCTTTCGCGTGCCTCGCCGCGACGCCACATATGCCGCCTGAGATCCCACGAGGCAGCTGCCCTCCCAACCTCCGACGCAGCTGCGAATGACTGTCGCATCACCTTGACCTTTACACTTGAGCCCTTTTTATCCATCTGACCTTGACCCATCCGTATATCTGCGAAATAGCGAGGGAATGGGATCGGTTTACAATCCTGATGGTCAGTCCCATTCACGTGCTTTTGAAGTTTGACCCTTTGCTTTTCGTTGTTTCACATTCCATGGGCCTTGAGGAACTAGTGGAGGCGGAGACGGGGTAAGGTGCCCCCTCTGAATTGGCAATCCACAAGATTGGTCAAAGACGGGGGACAGCAGCTCGACACACGCTGGGGTCTTCCAGTCAGAAGCCAGCCACGGTCCGGCACATGCTCGGAGCTGCATCTGACCGCGGAGATCGACTGTCCGGATGATTCAAGGCGATCACATTGCAGAGGCCCGTGGAATGGAACCTTCGACACGCGCCGATTGAGTTCAACGAGATGCGAGGTGAATCACGCTGATCAAACATAGGCGAGCCGAGTCCTCTTTCGTCGCCGTTAGGACCCCTCTCAGAGTCGCCCGAGTCCGAGTCCGGATTCCCCAAACTCTCGTTACAAACAGATCGAGTCAGAGGCTCAGTCGACAGCGTTTCCTCGGGATATGACCCTGGTTCAAGGTCAGCGACATCTACTTACCTTGAAGAAATGCTTGAAATTGACTAGTCACCCTTCAGATCTCCGTTATTCGAGAGCGACCATGGACTCGGCCCCTCCGGTTTGGATCGCATACGCCATAATCAACCATCGAGAGTCCTGACTCTTCCAAATCTATCTACCTCGTCGCTATCTCCGATGCCTTCACAACGCCCCACACCCTCTCCGCGCTCGCGCTCGTCGACTCGAGCTCATACCGGGCGCGCGTCCATGAACTCAAGCTCTACGGATCTGGAGGACCTACACAGATTCCCACTGGAGTCACTCCATTCTTTTTCGTTTGCCCAGCAGTCCGAGGAACTACTGCATAGCCGTCAAAACATCCTCAAGAGGTCCATCGATTTCATGCGCGACCGGATGGGATGGGCTGCAACAAACGCTGGTATTGCCAATGCCCAAGCTAATGTCAGCGGGGACCCGGAGATGCAAGGCATGATGGACCTGCTCGCCCGGGCAAACATGCTAGAGACCCAGGATCACCAGGTTCCAGGACGAGGACCCATCACAGGACCCGCGGAGATCAATGGTGACAATGTTTTCGAGAAAGCCTTCTCAGACGGTGAATCATTGTCTCCGGTCAGCACCCGGGATGCACCTCAGGATTCCATCACTTCGGGCTCACATCGATCTGACAGCTCCCATTTGCTAAGCCCCGCGCCCAGCGACCAGATCTCCAACCAAAGGCGGGACCTACTCTCGACACCAGCACCCAGGCGCGTAAGCTTAAAACGTACATACACGGATCTCTGCTCTGTCTCGCAAAAGAGCAAGCTGATGGAAACTTTAGCCCAACCATACACCTCTTCGGCAGACCCTTTCGCCTCGCTTAGCTCGTCAACTACTGGAATGGGACTCCCTATCCCCGCCCTTCACACCCATAGCAGCAAATGGACCCCCGTTTCCCAGGCCGTTTTCAGGACCGAGGCTGAAGCTCCATGGACTATTCTGGCCGCAAATGACCTCTCTTGTTTGATTTTTGGTGTCCTTCAATCCGAAGTCCGCCGCCTCAGTATCCTAGAGGTTGTACAAAAGGAGCATAGAGAATGGCTTGAGGCCAAACTCCGCGATCCAAGTACTGATGCCGCGGCACGTATGCCGCTTAAGCCGGAAAGAGCCAACATAAGTGCCGTCAATCCCAACTTCCGCGGTCTCGGGAATGGAGTAACAGCCCAGTTGCTCAGCAAGCCTTCTTCGCGAGAAAAGTCTCGCAGATCACAGACTGATGATGGTTATGGTTCGAGTACAAGAGCTCCCCGAGGCAACAACCACCCCGGTAACAAATCACGGGGGGTGTTACTCTGCGGTGACGTGGTTCCGATCCAAAAGCGCAACGGAACCCGGGGATCTGCTAGCGTGTGGGTCATGGAGAAGCGCGGTGGCCTGATCTGGGTTCTTGAGGAGATCACAGAAAACGTTGCCCTTGTCCAATGCAATGATTCATGGACCGTCATGGGTGCCAAGGGTGACCCAGAGAAAATTTGGGGTTCATCTGTCGTACAGAAGGGGCAGCCGATCTCCGATCTTTTACCCTGTTTGCCATCAGCCTCTCTCGAAACATCGTTTGCTAAAGGACTGGATAAGATAGTGCAACTGAAGCACTTTGCCGCCCGCACAGCAGCTGGCGTTTGTATTCCCGTGGCGGTCGGAAAGGGAGAGGGAGATCGAACTCTCCAGGTTTCCAGCTTCCCTCATGTCGCTGGTATGATGGTGCTGTCATCCTCTTCATTGAACGTGATCAGCTCAAACTCCGTATTTTCCTCTGTTTTGTTCGGTCAAACCAGACCGGAGGGACTTCACATCACCGAATTAATTCCCGACTTTGATGAGATTCTGGACGTGTTGACCGAGGAGGACGACGTACCATTGGTTGATGGGATAGTCATCCCTGAACACAGCTTCCGCCGAGCACGAACCTTGTCCATCCTTCGCGATGGAAAGTCAAATGCGGCTTCCGTCTTCACAGAGCCAAGTGGCCTGCTTGCCAAACATAGGGACGGTTCGACTATTGTTGTGGATATACAACTACGAGTGGTGAAGAGCGGAACCTTTTTCTCCAAGGAAAAGGCAGAGAAATACAGTGAACGCCATAGTGATTCAGATGACAGTGATGATACAATCGCAGTCACAGAGCTGGTCTATGCACTGTGGATCACCTACTCACGACAGCTCCACGCCGCAGGACCTGCCGCCGGCCTTTCGCCATCTTCGGTCCCAAGCTCCAAACCAACATCGCCGACACAGGATCCCGTCTCGGATCAGCCATCAGGCTCAAACTCTCATCCCCAACCCGTTGAAAACCGCAAATCTTCCGTGGTTATTCAAGCACCGACTTCGACCCTCAGCCAGCAGCTCAGTGAAGCTGCCTCAGAGCCACTGACTGACCGCCCTGTACAGCCCGTTCCTGAGGTATCATCTACCAACGCGAAAAACGAGCCTGCAGCAAAGCGGACGATCAATGACTATGTCATCCTCGAGGAAATGGGCCAAGGCGCCTATGGGCAAGTGAAGCTCGCCCGTCAAAAGAAGATCCCTACCAAGAAGATGGTCTTGAAATATGTCACCAAGAAACGGATTCTGGTGGATACGTGGACCCGGGATCGACGCCTTGGAACCGTGCCCTTGGAGATCCATGTCCTTGACTTTCTCCGACGGGATGGACTCAAACATCCCAACATTGTCGAGATGGAGGGTTTCTTTGAGGATGATGTCAATTACTACATTGAAATGACCCCTCATGGGCTCCCCGGGATGGACCTCTTTGATTATATTGAACTGAAAGCCAACATGGACGAATCCGAGTGCCGCAACATTTTCAAACAAGTCGCGAGTGCCACCAACCACCTTCATACCAAGGCGTTGGTGGTGCACCGTGACATCAAGGATGAGAACGTGGTTCTCGATGGCGAAGGGCGAATCAAGTTGATCGACTTTGGCAGTGCGGCCTACATCAAGAATGGGCCGTTTGACGTCTTTGTCGGCACGATTGGTAAGATCGTTATCTCCCCCCGCAGAATGCCCATGCTAACCGCCACGTGCCAGACTACGCCGCGCCGGAAGTTCTCCAGGGCCGATCTTATCGTGGCAAAGAGCAGGACATCTGGGCCCTGGGTATTCTTCTCTACACGATCGTCTACAAGGAAAACCCGTTCTACAACGTCGACGAGATCCTCGACCACCCCCTCCGCATCCCCTTCCTGCCCTTCTCCGAAGATTGCATTGACCTCATCCGCACCATGCTTGATCGCGATGTTGATAACCGGCTGACCATCACCGAGGTGCTCGAGCATCCGTGGATGGTGGCGACATGATCTTTTTATTGAAAACCCAAAATAACGCGATACCCCACAAAGTTGATTTCGTTTTCAGGATTTATCTGGGTATCATTTCGGGGCCTGTGAGTATTTTATATGTATGAACGTATTTTCTTTTTGTTGAGGGGGGAGCATTTAGCATTTGACTTGCATATTCCACTAGAGCAGAAACAATTTATACTCGGCTTCACCGACTGCATCTGCATTGCGGGGTTTAACATTTGTGGCGTGATCTAACCATATGAACTTTGGGACTCTTAAAAAGTAGAGAAGCGAGAAGACCAAAAGACAGGAGCATAACAGCACTAGGTACTGATATACTCCCGAAATCGAAGGCCCCAACTTCCTTGGAATGTCGAAAAGATAGGCAAGGTTTGAGGTTCCACGGTCCATGTGCCCATTCCATGGAACCATATCGAGTCCCCCGCATGGGCCCCACTTGAAGACACCGGGGGCTTGGCCAGGAACAATCCAGTCTTTGTTCTTTTTGTGGCCACTTGCCCAGGTGCCCAGGTGCTCTCTGTTCGGGCGTCGTCAGCCGAGGGTGTTGCCCGGTCTCACATCAGATGGTCTGTGCCACGAGAGTGAAATCTGCTACAGTGACATTCAGAGATCCAGACTGCCCAGGTGTACGGAGTATCGTACATTCCAAGGTTAGTATATGCACTGCGAGTAAATTGTATCCAGTCTACTAGTAGAAACACTCTGTCGCCGGACAAAAGAAGTATACCGGTGCCTAAGGTGGGGCACGATAAGCGATAACAGGAGACTTGTACATCGGAAGTACATCATTCGCTATGTGATCGCTGCCCTGGTGCCAGGTTTAGTAGATGTATCGCATTCCTGCATTCCGCCATTCTTTTTTTTTCTCTCTCCTTTCTCTCGACTCCGTAGAACCACTTTCTGTAACATATCGGCTCTCTCGGTCCACTGAACGTCACTCGGCACAAGTGCCGGAAAGCAGGCCTGTTCCACGGTTCTTTTGGCCGCGGGGCCCCGAGACAACCGTCGTCGTTTTTCTTGTCCTTTCTTCGAATCCTGCAGTTACGACGGAGTTCCGGTATCATCATGCTTGCTTAAGTGTTTACACGACCCTGCGCGCCCGTCGCCCGTTGCTCTTCGCCCGTTGCTCTCCGTTTACCTCGCACGAGATCCGTGACAATCCATACCTAGCCGACCTCCAGCGATCCGGAACAACAGGATTGTGTCCTGAATTCAAGATACCGGCCGAGCCGAGTCGCCAAAATGTCATCCCAAGTCTCCGACCACATCCTGCCCGCCCCGGAGGGCTCAGCAATCTCGCCCGGTCAGATTCCATCAGAACAACCGCCTAAGCTGAAAGGCCGCCAGAGGTTATTGCAGAGTCTCCAACGCATGTCCTCAAGCCCGACATTAACTAGACGCGGGCGCTCATCGTCGGCTGCTGGATATCGCCGAGACCACAAGGCCTCACTATCTTGCGTTTCGCTGTCTTCGCCTTCCTACTCGCCATGCCTAGGTAATGGAAGTTCCTCCCAGCTGTATGGGGGTCTCAATCCTCGCCCTGCGACTCCCGGCTACTCTCGCTCCCCCGATGATCCCCAGGACGTCAATCCTCGCATTCGACTAGTCGAAACCGACGGCCCCGGCGTCCCGCTTTCTCGCACCGTTCCCCTGCCGTTTGACGTGAGGCCGGCATCAAGAGGGTCTCCGCGTGCGGTGACACCTGTGGGAGTCAAATTTGAAGACCCGGTCACCCTTCCAGAGGCTCAGCCGGCCCGAACCCTGGATTTCTGGGGTGATATGCCACAGGAGCTGAAGATGGAGGTCTTCCAGCATATGACTCCGCAGGAGATTATTCGGTGCTCTGCTGTTTCAAAGTCGTGGAACGAGATGTGCTATGACGGCCAACTATGGTCCAAGGTCGATGCAACCGAGTACTACTCTACGATCCCGAGCGATGTTTTGGTCAAGCTCATTACATCCGGGGGTCCATTTGTAAAAGATCTCAATCTCCGAGGCTGTGTTCAGATGCGAGAGAAGTGGTCATCGGATGGAGAGCGGATCTTCAATCTATGTCGGAATGTCGTCAACTTCTCTCTTGAAGGCTGTCGGATTGACAGGGGATCGATACATCATTTCCTGCTTCACAATCATCGTTTGGAATTCATTAATCTTTCAGGCCTGACGACTGTCACGAACTCGGCCATGAAAGTGATTGCACGGTCTTGCCCACAACTCCAGACTTTGAATGTCTCATGGTGCAATAATGTTGACACCAGTGGACTTCTTCGAGTCGTTCAGTCTTGTGAGCGGCTGAAGGATCTTCGAGCCAGCGAAATTCGTGGTTTCAGCGATGAAAAGTTCACATTGGCCTTGTTCGAGCGCAACAATTTGGATCGCCTGATCATGAGTCGCACGGATCTGACCGATCAGAGTTTGAAAATACTTATTCACGGCAAGGATCCTGCCATGGATGTACTGACCGACCGCCCTATTGTCCCCCCTCGGCGGTTCCGCCATTTGGATCTTCATCAATCCTCTGAGGTTACCGACATTGGGCTGAAGAGCCTGGCACACAACGTGCCAGATCTGCAAGGCCTACAGGTTTCTCAGTGCTCTGAGTTGACAGACGAATCCGTCATAGATGTCATTCGGACGACACCCAATCTATCACATTTGGAACTAGAGGACTTGGAGAACTTGACAAACAGCACCCTGGTGGAGCTGGCGAAATCACCCTGTTCCCAGACCCTGGAGCATCTGAACATCAGCTACTGCGAAAGTCTCAGTGATACCGGGATGCTACAGGTCATGAAGAGCTGCCCGAAACTACGATCCGTCGAAATGGACAACACGAGAGTCTCAGACCTAACCCTCATGGAAGCTAGCTATCGCATCCGCCGACGCGGATACAGCGACGACCTTCCCCAAATCGGACTCCGACTCATGATCTTCGACTGCGCAAACGTCACCTGGGCAGGCGTCAAGGAAGTCCTCTCCAGTAACGCTTACATCCCGCGCGCCTCCCGCAAACCCGTTTCCACGGTGGTGACTGTGACACAAACCTCAGACACCGGATCCTCCCCCGAGACAAGCACATTCGTCACACCGGCGTCCACCCCCTCGCCTTCGCCAACTTATCCCAACGAAATCATCCAGCTGAAATGTTTCTACGGCTGGCAGATGACTGTCGACGAACACACCAAACGCGTCCTCCGTGGTGATCTTGCTGCAGCTGCCCGGCTGGACCGGAAATGGGCAGATTACATGATGGCAACCGAAGAGGCGGGCGCTGCAGGTGCGGGTGCCCGCCGACGCAGGCGTCGCGCTCGCGAAGCCGAGCGTCTCTACAACGCTGACGAGGATGATGCCGATACGTATGGCGGTGCAATGACCACTCTGGGTGGTAGACGCCGCCGCGCTCAGAGCGGCGGTGGCTGTACCGTCATGTGAAGCATTGTTCTGGAATATTGACACAGCTTTCCGCCTTGCGTTTCGCAAATTCTCGAGATAGCGAAATGTGAGGTGTCGATTTTGGTATCTGGCGCTGGGTCGTCGGAACACCCATACGATTAACGCACGATATGATTTTCTTTTTTCTTTTCCTTTTTAGCTTAGGGCAAGAAGCCCCAAGCATGATACATCACTTTGAAATTGCAAGTTAGGGGTTTATGTTTCTTTTCCGGTATCTGAATTTCCATGCATCAGCCAGAACCTACCTAGGTAGCTTTGATTTCCAATGCGCCTCTTCCTCTATTCTTCAGCCTAGGCGTTCGAGTCAAGAATGGTCTCTATCGTTGTTGTATCTCCTATATATCGGCTTCTCATGCACTCGTTTCGCCAATTTAAATGAGTCTTACGGGTTCGGAATTTCCGTTCATCGTCCTAAACTCCCCTGTCCTACATGGAATCTACGCTCTACCTAGTACATTTTCGATTTTTGGCATAATTCCAAGGCTTTTCTTCTTTCCTACTGATTTACCTAGGTAGTACCTAGGTAAAATATTGCACACATAGCCAACGCTTCTTAAGTAGGGGCTTGTTGAATGCCCATTTCCACCCCAGGACTGGGAAATGAGATTATTACCTACCTATGTGGGTAGGTAGGTAAAATTACCTATGTATGTTCGATGAGCATATATAGGTAGTTCCATTGTGTGGGCTATAACCTTGGAATCTTGAAAATAACTAAGTAAAATGCAAATGACCTCGGGAACCTTAGAATGTGCTGGATGATATGAAAGGCATAATCAATACTCATCATCTGCATAAAGCTGGGGGTCTTTCGCATCTTCGACGATTCTCTCAATAATACCATCCAATCTTGCTTCATCATTCTCCGAACAGTTCATTCTAATCTCTGTATCATGTTCTTCTGCGATCCCAGCGGATGAGCCAATGTTATGTATCTCCATCCAAGCAATGTGATCTTGGATTTGACCATAGGTTTTATAGGTCTCTTGGATATCGGTCTCTTGAGCATCGGTCTCTTGAGCATCGGTCTCTTGAGCATCGGTCTCTTGAGCATCGGTCTCTTGAGCATCGGTCTCTTGAGCATCGGTCTCTTGAG